>PYHW01009916.1:5499225-5606357 GCA_013186435.1 Turdus rufiventris
TTTTGATAACTAAGCTTTGCAACCAACAGCTAAATTTGTACTTTTGGAAAAAGAAAACCCTAACAAAACCCCCAAAACATGATTGTTTGAAATTGTCACAGAATTTTCTTTTGATCACTTTCTTCTGCTGGACAACACAATATGGCAAATGTCTGATGTGTGTAGTTGGTTATCTGGGTTTTGTCCTCCTGTGTTCATGAGTAAAGTTAGGTTAGGTCTCAAATTATTTGTTTGCTTGTATTTTGTGGAGCTGACAAAGAGCAACTTACTTTTTTCTTGGAGTCTTAGGGATTGGAGGGCTTTTCATCCCAAATTCTTTAGCCTGTGACATAGTTTCCTCTGTGACATTTCTGCTTCCTCTGACCTCCTGTTTCAGAGTTCTATTTGCAGGAGACCACAAAGGAAGAGCTTATTGCAGGAAGCTCTATCTCAGCTGAGTATTTCTAGAGAAGGAGAGAAATTCAGGAATGGGAATGGATGTAGAGAGGCATTGCCTGCCTCTTCTGTTTAGCCCCTGCCAGAAGAGGTTGGGTCTTTGCTGCAGTTTGGGACGTCTGTACCTGGTGCCAGAACACACTGAATTCTTGTGGCAGTAAGACACCATGAGAGCAAGGACACACAACTGTGTTCAGCTGCATTTCAACAGCAAATTGCCTCAGAGTGAGAGTGGCTTTTTGGTCCCATGTGTGGTTTAGTTCTGTACATGGGTTTGGAGCCTGCTGCAGATGCAGAGACTGACCACCTACACGTCCTGTTTGGCTTTGCTACCCTCAGCCCTTCCTTTGCAAGCAGACTATTGTTTTTATTAGGCTTTTGCTTGAGAAAGGAAACACGATTATTGGACTGTGCCTTGGCTGTATAGAACCATTTTTCAGTTTTTGTTCCATTAGTACAACTGTTTACTTTAATTGAAGTTTTAATAAAAGCCCAAGCAATTTACCCAGCAGGTGCTCTCTGAGGCTAGGCACAGTCTGAGATCATCACAGCTTTCACAGGCAATTCTGCAGCTTTTTTATGTTTTCCCTGCTGCACTGTTTTACTTTGTTTTCTACAGGTGCTCAGGAGAGAAATAATTGTGTGTTTTCTTTCTCATTTACCTTGTTTGTGGAGGGACTGTACCCCCTTCTGATCATTCCAGCACTTCTGTGGTCAGTCCCTCCTCAGACCATTGTGGTGAGAGTAGTGCAATGTGCTTTTCTAACTGCTGCCTCACGGATTGCTTGTTGTAGTCTATTTTCTCTTTCCTGCTATTCATTCCACCCATAAATCCATCGATTTTTCCAGCTCCCCTTTATAGATTAGATGTTGGCCAATGCCAACTTCTCAAACCTTTTTTTTCTTCTGCCCTGCGAGATTTTGAGCACTAATCAGTGTAAGAGATTTGACAGGGGTTTTCTTTTTAAGTGCTCCTTCCTACCAGAGCATCACACAATAGCCACTAGACAAATTGTCATATTCCCTTTCCCCCCTTTTTGGGGGCAGGGAGAAACAAAGGTGAGGGATGGGCAGGTATCTGGAATTCTCAGAAAACAGAGTGGTCCCTAGGGCTCAAGACCTTTGCCAGCATTTGGCCACAGGGGTTTGCACTCTGCTGAGCCTTGCATTTCTTTCTTTCTCAGCACAAAGGCTCTCAGAGGATCTCTGAAGATCTGGATCTGTGTGTGAGCTTCCTGGCCCTGTATATTGCAGCAAACTCAGGGTGTCCCTGAATCTGCATTCTCACTACTTATCAGATACCAGTCACTTTTTACTTACCCCTACACCAGTCTCAGAAAGCTCGGTGCCACTGTTTCAGTGTCCCTAAGTGTTTATTTGTGATTTAGCTGTGCTGCCCTGTCCCTGGGGACATCAAAGGATGTGCTTCAGCACTGAAACTGCCAAATACTGAGAGAAGGTAGGCAGGCACAGTCTTGTAGCAGTCCTGATACTGACAGCATATGAAATATTATGATTTAATGAAAATAATTATCCTCCTTTAATAGCATCTTCATATAGCAGTGAAACCTGAAGATGGCTTTCTCAAAGGTGAGGGTGACCTTGGGGACCAAGGTCTTTATTCATGTGTGCTTACTTCCATTAATTTTTATAAAAGAAAAAAGTGAAATAAACACTAATGAGACTTTATAGGTCCCCACATGTACTGAAGGTTTGGTCTGCACGCAGTTTTTCTCCTGGCGCAAAAGGTTTTCCTGGGTATGATTTTTTAATCTTCTCCTCCAACTCAGTTATTCCTGGTGAAATATTATTTGAATGAAATTGCATTGGTATAATTCAATTTGCTTCTCATCTTGTAATTAGTCTACAATAGTGCTGTGATTGCACCAATACTCAGAGATGTGAATAAAGCAATTTTTCTATGCACAGGCAAGCTCTAAAAGATATATTTCCCCTAACATTTAATATCATTGAAGGCCCTGTTAGTGCTGTGAGAATATTAAAGGAAGCTAGATTAATTATTTTGCCTTTAACATAGCCCTACTCTCTTTCCTTGTATGCCACGGAAAAGGCCAGCTGATGTTAATAAAATCCTTCTATCTCAGTTTTAAAATTGCCTTTTTTTTTTCTTTTTTCTTTTTCACTTCAAGTCCTGAATATGTGAAAGACTCTTAGGTCCTCCAAACCAAATTCCAGTTAATGCCACTCTAAAGGACCTGAGCTTCTTCAGTGTTATAAAATAAAAAAATATTATTGTAGTGGTAAAAGTGAGTGAAATAATGTGAATTTTTTCAAATATACTCTGAACTCTCTATTTTCTGGAAAAACATGATATTTTTTTTTATCATGTTTTTATTTAGTGGATTGTATGCAGACAGAAGGGCTCATGAGAAATCCATTTTCTGCACATCAAGGTTATGCCTGAATGATGTTTTTTGTGTTCAGGGAGTATTTGAGGTTATCTGAATTGTGACCTTGGTGTAACACTTCAACAACAGCAGTTTTTTTAACAGAACTGACCATGGACTTAATTTATTCCTTTTTAAGAGAAAAACTGAGATTCTTTTTGAATAAGCTAGTTTGTATTCCTAACTCTTCTCCCAGGATTTATGCCCCACAAAGATTTTGCTTAATAGATATCTGATATTGCCTTCACAATGTAAATGTGAGAGCTGACAAGACTGGGGGAGCTTCAGCTGGTCACAGGATGTCTGTGCTGAAGGTAGGAAAGGAAGCAGGCTTTTCTGGTCTCTTGTTCAAAAGAACCTCCTTTCCCAGGGGTGGTGTCATCTGTCATAGGGTTTAGAATGTTTGGATACAATACTGGAGATTTGAATATTAGAATTTTGTATAACCACCCTCATAACTAATCTGCACAGAGTATTGAAATAAAAGAAATACAGAAATTCTGATATACAACAGAGTAAGCAAGTGGATAAATTGTGTGGTTTCATGCAGATTCTTCCAAATGTTTCTTTAGGGTGATTTTTAATTATATGGGGCCTGTATTTCCTTTGCTTCTCATTTCTGGTTGATGCTGGTGTGGTTTCAGCTGCTGCTAGAGGCACTGTATAGATCTGTAGGTCTTTGCTCTCTGTAGGTCAAAGCTGCAGCTTTGCTTTCCATTTCTGTTGAGTAAAACACTGTAAGAGGCTTGTGGTTCAGAGAGTGCACAGCCAAAAAGAGCTACTGTGTAGGCTAGCTTTCATTTGGTTTTAAAAAACATTTTTGCTTTTTCTTTTCCAAAGACAGTTTTTTGTCATGTGCTTAATCTGTGTCCTCATGCTGCACCCCGTGAGCTGATACCTTACCCCTGCATCAGCTCCCCTCCCACACACCTTTGCACTCCAGCTCATCCACTGCTCCATCTGGCAGTGTTCCCTGCAGTAAAAATGGATAACTAACACAAAGGAGAAGGCAATATTATATTTTAGTGAAGGTGGGTTATTGATTATACCATGGTGTCATGAACTTTCTGTCTCTGATGCTGGATTTTTGGAGCATATGGGAAAAGCAGCTTAGCAACGTAGCTGCTACTCCTAATTATATAGTATAAATGTCAAGCTTGTTCAAAATTCAAGGATTACACACTGCCAGAAGAAACTCTCTCTCTTCTGTAGACTGAAGCTTTTTGGCAAGAGGGTCTGAAGGAAGAAGCACTAACTGTGATCTCATCACCCTATGTCTCAAACAGCAGGGAGATGGACAGAAAAAGGCATTTTTACAATGTCTCTGCCATGGCACGTGATTATTTCTTGCTTTCAGCTCTGAAAAACTTCCAAGATCCACAATATTTCAACTTTATTCGAATTTAAATATTAAGTTTAGAACAGTTGACAAATCCTGCTTGGATGTTTAAGCATTAAAAATGTTATAAAGCACATTCAGATTCACAGATGGGTGTAACCAGCTGACATTTTGGTTGCTGTAATGCAAAAAGAAAAAAATACCCTAGGAGAATTTAGCAAATAGCTATAAATTACTGCTGGAAAGATCTAATAAGTATTATTCTTTTAGTAAGAGCTTTCCAAGGATCTTATCAGCCACAAACTGATGTGTTGGAAAGGAAATAGTCTCACCTCTATTGCACAAGGAATTGAAGGTGATGCCTACACTAGTTATTTGGTAAATGTTTGGCAAAGTAGATCATGTGATAAGTGAGGTCTTGGAGAACTTCAGAACTTTTTGTAGAATAGATAATAAATGAGAAGACAGATAAGTGTTTGTGTTGATATTGATTCTGAAGAGCTTTCAAGTTATTCATAATCAGCTTAGGAACTTCCAAAGTGACTGTATATAGTGACATATGGATGCACTAAGAAACCTATTTGTTTTTTCTTTAAATACTTTAGACCATATAATTATAAGATATTTTAAAGGATTCTCTCATGAAGTTGTACATTAAAAAATTAACCTACAAAAACATCTTACAGAAAACTCACCAGAATTTTAGAGGTCTTAAATAATATTTTTCATTATATATAAATGGTTAAGGAAATTCCTACAGGACCTTTTAAATTTATTACCTAATATGATTGATTTAAAACCAGCAAAGCATATAAGTCAAATTTCTGAATTGGCCAAATGGCAGAAGACACACATATGATGTATGTAGAATTGGCAAAGGCTCATCTTGATGAAGAGTGATCTAAATTGCTTTTGATTAAAAAAATCAGCAGAGGAAGTGAAAAATCATTACTAGCAGAACAAGAACAATAAAACATTAATGCTCTGTGTAAAGATTGATGGATAGTTGAAAAGTTGATTTGTAAAAGTCACTGGCGCCACAGGGCATGAGTTTATTAAGAGTATGAAAGAGGCAGAGTAAAAAATGAGATCATACTTTAATTAACAGAAATGAAAAAATACACAGTTCAATACAGGTTTTTTTTAAATTAAATTTTAGTTTGGGGGTAATTGTGTGCGAAAAAATCCTAGGAATTTGATCACTTGAAAACCAAGGTCCTCTGATTAGTCTGAGGAGCTGAAGACATGTAATAATGGGTGGATATTTATGATAATTTAAATGTATATCTGCTGGGTTTGACTGGGGTAGAATTACTTTTGTTCACAGTGGCCAGCAAGGAGCTGTGTTTTGGATTTGTGCCAAAGGAGTGTTTCCATAACTCACAGAGCCCAGGCCTTTTCTGCTCTTCACCCCATGAACAAGGAGGCTGGGAGGGCACAGGGAGCTGGGAGGGGACACAGCCAGGACAGCTGATCCCAAGGATATTCCATGAGCCACCATGCTCAGCATTTAGAGCTGGGGGAAGAAGGAGGTAAGGGGGGTGTTTAGAGTGGTGGCATTTTCTCTTCCCAAATAACCACTGTCCTGATGATTTCCTGGAGATGGCTGAACAGCTGCCTGCCCAGGGAAAAGTGGTGAATTCATTCCTCATTTTGTTTTGCTTGGACATGGGACTTTTGTTTTACCTATTAAACTGTCTTTATCTCTTTTACCTGTTAAATTGTCTTTATCTCAACCTGTAATTTTCTCATCTTTCCAATCATCCTCCCCATTCCACCAGGAGGAAGTGAACAAGCAACTGAGTGGTGCTTAATTGCTGACTGGGGTTAAACTATGACAATAAGGTGGATAGAAAATCAATGCATTTTCTTGCAACCATTTTTTTCCTATATGATTTGCCATTTTCATATACTAACGTGTATTGCGTGTAGCACTTTACAGGAATAAATAAATCCTCAGCTCCAGAGTGGGAGGAGCTATACCTGTGCAAAGATAGAGACAGAAAAATTAGGGCCCCAGATTTGGAAATGGTTGGTTGCTATGGTCATTCCTTCACATCTGTTTCTACACAGGTACCCCATAAATTGTGCTACCTCACTGAGGGTCCTGACCACCCCTGTGTTACACAAAATTGGCAATAGCTTTATCTGCTCAGGAAAGATGTAAAAGGCCCAACAATTCCAGTGAAAAACATTGGCTAATAGTTAGTGATCAGCTGACTGGACCTTCATGGTCTCAGAAACAGCCATCATATGTTTGATACTAATTGTATTTGACATCCAAGCTGAAAATTCAGAGTAGAAAGCCCAAGGATCTCAGAAGCATAAAATATCTTCTATTTTGAGAGATGAGTCACACAGATAAGAAAGTACAGAGATGCTGGAGACTACATGTATTTCTGTGTACTGTTTCCACTGTTGATCTAGAATAGGAAACTTTCTTGATAAAAGTTCATGTACAAAATTATACCCTTGGAAGCTGCCAAACTGACAGTCTTCATACCACTGCCAGAGGTAGCATGCATTTCTTATTCTATCTAGCCAACATGCTTATATTTAACTGTTCCAAAAGCACTGAAATACAGTGTAAGGGAGATATTTTATTCTCTTGCTCATTTACGGTTTGCTGCAAGATGCTGAGCTTTTCTGGGAGCTGAACAGAGTCTTTAACTCCCACTAATTTTGCTCAAAATTTGGTGTAAATAGTTCACAAGAATGCCTGCCATACTGTGGAGACAGACTCCTTTGCTTCTCCTTATATTTCATGAAATAATTCAGGATTAAAAATTAACTTGAGGTTTCTATCAAGCAGAGGCTTCCAGGTATGTAATTGTTTAGTTAACTTCCCTCTCCATAGACTTATTTTGTGTTTGTGAGATGGGAATTCATCAAGAAGTAGGGCTAAATCTAAAAAATACTTTCAGTGCCTGGTAGGGAAAAAATTAATCCCTTAGCCATGGAAACATGTCAGATTCAGGAGCCAGTTGCCTCTTTGGCCTAAGAAGGAGTAGAAATTATCTCTCTTTTCTAAGGACATGTGACAAGACTGTCTTGGCCTGTCATATGTGTGATAATTATATTTAACTAATTCAGTTCATAATTCAATATAATTTACAGATCTCATTGGTGGGAGGGGTTTATGTGTTTATACTGAGGGGTATTCATTATTGTAATTTATCTCCCAAAGGTCTTTATGTTCAGTGTACAACAAGCTTTTACAGATTGTGGATTACAGGCTTCTCTTTCTAAAAAGCTAAGTATTTAAAAAATGCAAGAGTATGATAAATATCTGTCATGTTTATCAAACAGTAAACCAAACAAAATGAGATTTGGGGGAGACAGATATAGTGCTTTCCGAGAAGAGTGCTCTTACGGATTTGAAATGGTAGAAATATAAGAAACAAATTAGTGGTGCTAACTCTCTATAAATTAGCTTTATCTGTGTGTTAAAAATGAAGTTTTGGTATAGTAGTGAAAACAAACACATGGGTATAAAGTTTTCAAACCCTTTAATCAGTGGAGAGAATGTAGTAAAACTTAATCTGGGTCAATACAGTGCTCTTATGTAGTAAAAATGTCAATACGCAACTTTTTTTTTTTTTTTGCTTATGACAGCATAACAGTAGTTGTAAGACAGAGACAGCTGCTGTTTTAAACATGATTATCTGAAGATCCAGGGGAGACAAGGCTTGCAGGAAAGGTGGTTTTGAACCTCTCTTCTTGGACCTGTACATCAGATGGACAGGTAACAAAAATGCACAAGAGCCCAGGCACTTTCAATTATACACTGGTATCTTGCCAGATTAAATGAAATCATGTGAAATGCATATGGGATTAATATTTTTTTCCTCACCAGATTTTCAATTGCAACACGGTGGGGACTCATGGAACTTGCTTGATGGTTCCTTGTTCTTCAGCTCCCACCATGCTTGGGCTCAAAATTTTCACTGGGTATTTTTCTTCCAATTTACAAAATCAGTCAACAGAAGAGTTGAAATGCTCTTCTCATGGAAGGAGCTAAGTAAAACTGTTTTTCCTACCTGTAACTTTTTTTCCTAAGAAATCCCACATCTTTAATGCTTCGCTTGTCGTTCCCTGCTCATCACTTAGAGTCATGGAATCATTTAGTTTTGAAAAGATTGAGTCCAACAATTAACCCAACACTGCCAACCATCACTAAAGGATGTCTCCAAGTGCCACATCAACACAGCTTTTAAATACCCCCACAGCTGACTCAACCACTTCCCTGGGCAGCATGTTCAAGTGTTGTTAATCCTCACAGTGAAGAAATTTCTCATTAATATCCAACATAAACCTTCCCTGGCAGAACTTATCCCCATGTCCCACTGCTTGTTACTTGTGCCTTTGTATCCCATTCATAGCAATCAGAGATCTGACTAAATTTTTATAACTCTTTTATTCAAGTAGGAGGGGTAGATAAGGAAGAAAAAGAGGAGATAGTACAGCATCTCTTCTTTTAACCAAATGTTGCTACTGTGGTGTTACCAACAGCTGTTTCCCAACAGGGATGGTGGATATCATTGAAAATAGAGATGATGATGATGGGTCTGTCTCTGCTGTCATATAACACAGCTCCCTCACCTGGTTGCTGGTTCTCTGATTGTTCATGCTAGTGGATATGCTGGCTCCCTTGGGCGCTGTCTGCATTTGTAATTCAGCACACAAGAGGGGAACAGTCGGTCAGAACAGATGGTGCTGAGGCTCCTCCTCTGTCTGTCACTTGTGTGATACCATCCTTGTGAAGGGTGTCACAGGCTGCTGCCCTCCTGTGACCAGCTGCCTGGGGTTTCCTCTGACAGGAGAGCTTGCCTCTCTCTCCTCTTGCACAGGGTTCTGCTGTGGTGTGCTCTGCTCTGATGTGCCATTAGGAGAAATGGAATGCCACCAACGCCCCCACCTTGGCTCCCAACAGAATTGTTCTGGGTCACGGGATTACAGCACGGACACCAGGCAGGAGCTGTTCCTAGCACACCTGGTAGTTTGTGTGCACAACTAGTCAAATAGAATGGGGACAAAAGGAACTGAGAGAGGGACCCTATATTTAGTCTGAGGACAGGAAATCCCTACCTTGAGTTGAGACTTTGAAGAGTATGTAGAGTTTATCTGTATTGCTCTAATAAAAGATATGCTCTCTCCCATGAACTACTCATTAAAAGGAAGAACATATTTTATGGGATACTGTAAAACTCATGCATTATAGGTGAGTCTGAAGGTTGTTTTTTAAAATCCTATTCTCAAGGTCCCAGGGTTTTTCTGATATCTTTCTGGTTTTGCAGTCAGTCTTTTGCAAGTTTGGCAATCCTGTCTGTCGAGTAATCTTATCTCCTCTCAGCTGGTTTTGCTCACTTAGGAGGGAGCTCTTTGTCCATTCAGGAGGGACAGTGTGTCTTTAAAGAGCAGTGTAGGAAATCCCCTGCAGCATGTTGTACGGCAAGATAAAGCTCCTTAGTAGTGGTTCTTGCTGAAGGGACAGCTTCTGTGTGCTTGGAACCCAGAACAGGAACTTCCACCACCTACAAATATGCCCCCAAACTGAGACAATTTGTAGTCTATGATTCTGGGAGTGGAAGGAGTCTGGTGGTAAAAGTATTAATATTTAAGATTAATAAGAGGGCTGGCTAAGAAGCAACTTTGCCTTAAAAAACTTTCATTTCAACTAAAAGTTAACAGTCTATGATTGCAGCTCCTCATTTCTGAGCTAAGCTAATACTGGGTGTGCCACTCCTAGAGGCTCCACCGAGAGACATCTCTCCATATGCTCATGTTATTTACTGCCTGGGTCCTCAGAAATATGAGAATTAGCAAATGAATGACAGAATTCATCCCTCCCAGGGATGGATACCTGGCCAACAGCACATAGGCTGGGTCTCCACAAACACTTGGGAGAGAATGGAGGAACAGAGAGATATGCTGTTTCGGAGTTCATAATTAATCAAGTTTCTGTCTGAGCTGCTCTAAATTGTACCTGCATATTCCACCTTTGGGGTCCCAGATTCTCCAATGGAAGTTAAATGTCACCTTCTGAGGCAGCAAAACTTGAGTTGATTGAGACACAGGGTCGAGGCTATACACACATTTATGCAGAACATGCCAATGAGTGCTGCAAACACACAGTGCTTTCAGGCAGGAGCATTTCCAGAAATGATGTGGTCAGATACTCACAACCTTAATTCAATTTCTTTCCAGACATAAGCAGGAAGAAAAAGTCTGGAAGGATCTCAAGGAAGGCACTTGTAGATAGAGATGGAGATTCTTTCAGGATCGTGCTATTTTTCAAGGAGACACTTGGATGCTACACAAGTCCAGCATACCTGCTATGCCCTGAACATTAGCAATAATAAATGGCTTGCTATGAAAGCCAAAGGAAGCAGTGTCATGTAGGATAATGGTACAAAATGTGAGCCCATCTGTCTGTGTGATTAGTTGAATGAGCCCCTTCCAGAGAATGAATGGAGGCAAGCAGACATTTCCAGAGTTTGTGCTCAGGTAGCATTGCAGAGAGGCACAGAAAGGCTAAGAATTCATGTAGCTGTTGATGTTTCCTGGGATAACTGGGTGATAGAACAGGAGGTCTGATCGCTGTAGCTTTTTCCATGAACTGAACTAAAAGGCAAAAGAGCCACCAAGTCCAGCCACGTCAAGTCTTTGAAGAGGAATGGGAGGGAAAATTATTAGCAGCAAATAGTATAAAATTTTCTGTAGAAAGTATGAGTCACTCAGTTTTCAGTTTACCAATTTAATTACAGAGAGTAAAATAAAACCATAATTTGCCTGGTCATCCATGAGGAGAAGATGAGTAATTTTTGCAACTGGCCTATGTCTCAAATTATATTTATAAATTAATTGTACTCTGAAGCCAGAAGACCCAGATCCACAAACCTACCATGACTATTCAATAATGGCTTACCCTAAAAACTGCTCCCACTTACAAGCACAGGAAAATTATCAACAATTTTAATATTATCTTTTTTTCAGTGATACTGAGATGCTTTCCCCAAAGTCCTCAATGGAAATAAGTACCTAGCTTTTTATGGCTCTTCTTGAAAATGGTTTTATTTTGTTTATTGTCATAGAGACCACCAACAAGATGAAATCAGTTGAGTTGTGTCCAGTGAGAATATCGACAGACCTTGTATCTGAGGCTCTCTTGCAGTATGTAGCACACATACTCAAGGGACAAAACACATCCCAGTGCCCTCAAGGCTGACTCACAAGCTCTCTTGCTTTACCATTCCTTGCTGAACACAAAACACATGATTGAAACCAAAGTTCTCCATCAACCAAATCTGTGATCCTGAGTCACAGGTGAAACTCTGAATTTATTAGCACGTTTCTTTGGCACATGGTCTTGAACAACTCTTTCTATGACTTTAAGGAGACTCTTTAGTCTTCAACTATTTTAAGACAGTCTGTCTTTTTTAAAAATAAGATATATTTGGCTTCATTTTGGTATCATGTTGTCATCTGTCTCTGAAACTTCCCTAGAAGCCTGTATAGGAAATGTGTTCTCCATGGTGCTGTTAATTTGGGTACATGCTGAAGATGGTTTTCAGAATAGCACTGTCACTTACCTGCTGGGATGGCACTGGGGCCTCCCACGCCACTGTCTGGGGCTTGGAAACTTTCATCTCTCTAAAACATCTAGCTGCACTTTTCCAGTTCCTGGAGAGGGAACATCTATTCATAGTTATGGCAGTATGACATTCCCCATATTTACCAGTAATAATTGCTCTCTCCAATGTTACACCTTTCAGCCCTGCAGGAACCAACAGCAAAGCCTCGTTTTATGTCCATGTAATTATCTGCAGTGCATTTTTCTGTCCCTCTTTCTGTATCATTTTTTAAATTCCCTCCTTCACACGTTTTTTGTGCTTTTGTTTTCCTACTGCCCAAACTTGAATATCGTGAACTGTTTCCACTGGAAATGTTTTTGGCTCCCTCTCACAAACAAGTGACAAGTCTGAAGATGGCCTGTTGGGTGCACTTCATTGTCTTCAGCAGTCCCCTGAGAGGCAACACTTGCCTCACAATGACCTCAGTGATCCCTTCTGCCTGAGACTAAAGAGAGTGTGTGTGTCTTGAAGAAGCAAGTCTGCTGAGAGAATGCAGAGTTATTGTATTTAAGTGGGAAGAGGCAGGGTGTGGATGGCAGAAATGGGAGAGTTTTATCTAAATTTAGGAGTGTTTTCAATTTCTTTCCTCATTACAAATTCCTTATTGTCTTTCTTCCAGAGACTGCAGCCTTTTCCTGAAAACAAAAGCTAATTTGTGAAAGATGGGAGTAAAGTTGGCTGGGAAAGCCTAACTTATCAGTGGAAGAAAAATTGCTTTAAGATCAGAACAACAGTGCTAGATATCTGTTGTTTCTCTGATAGTTCATCATGACACTACAGGAAAATTTTGATCCAGCCTTGAAGCATGCCTAGTCACTATTAAGCTGTCTTTTATCTCTCTGGTAAGAAAAATATGGTTAATTTTTTCNTTTTTTTTTTTTTTTTTTGAAAGAGAGAGGAAAAAAATGTCCCTCTAGAAATCCTGCAGAAGGTGTATATCATTTAAATGTCTTTTAAGCTTTGGTTTGAAAACTTCTGGAGCTCTACACAGTAATTACTTCCATTGAGGAAGTGCACACATTCTGCTACTCATGCTAATTACTGATAAAGAAAAGGCAGGAGGGCCCAGCGATGAAATGTTTCAGGCACTTGTCTTTCTTTTACTAAGCCAATTCCTGCAAAGCTGGCAGCAGCTAGAAAGAGTGCCTTCTGTAATCATCCCTCCTCAGTGCAATTTTAAAATTTCTTCTCTTCTTTCCATCAGAAAAGCCAAGGTAGCAGCTCGTGTTGTGTCAAAATGGGCTTCACACGCTTCGTGCGCTGAGCAGCAGGCAGGCAGTTCAGCAAGAGGCCATGCAGATGAGCAGAAGGGGGGAAATTGCCTCATTTCTTCATCTTTGCTGCTCAATATGAGGGAATAAATGCTGTTATAAACATGGGGAAGAGGAAGGAGCAACAGCACAGCTAAATCATGGGTTTGAACCCTAGAACCCAGTTTGTCATTTTAATTCTGATGGTTAGAGTTGCCAGCTCCTCTTCAGTCATGTAATGCTTGGCAGCCAGACAGGGAGGAAGGGAGGAATAAAATCCAGCATGTTTCCTGCTTCCTAGATATCTCTAGCTCTTGTGATAACTCTGTAAATTTTGTAAATGGGATGGATTGAACCTTAGAGCAGATGAGTAAAAACATTTTTCAAAATAATATTTAAAAAGCAGTTTTGTCATTAGGATTTTTAGCATCTGAAAGTAGCAATATTGTCTGTTAAGGGTCGAATTCAAATTTTTGCAGAAGACAACTGAGATTACAATCGCTGTATCAGATAAAAAAAAAAATCTTGTAAACGTGTCCTTTCTTTAGGAAATGTATTCTGATACAAATTCCTGCTATGAAATCAGTTCAATTTCCCTAACTCTACCTGACATTACTTTATATGTAATTTACAAAAAGCTGTGCCAAATAGTCAGGCTGAAAGTAGACAATTTACATCTTGCTGTATGTTAAACTAAGATACCTAAAAAATATTTTAGAATCTAGTTACCCTTAATATTTGCAGATCAGTGGCCAAATGTGGAGAGTCTTGTGTAGATTTTACAAGATTTTAGAATTCATTTCAAAAGAAGGCTAAATGTCCATCTGGGAATGAAACAGTAATTTATGTCCTCTTGAGCTGCAGTACCAGAAGTACAAAACATTTACAGAGATTTCATTAAAATTCAGCATCAACACTGGTGGTGCTTTGGACAATTTGAAGTAATTTTAATTTATTATTCTTGATTTTTGCTTGGAAATGTTGGGTAGAAACAACTCTCTTTTTGTCTGTTATGACTTCCTCAGTACCTGTATCAGGGATCAGGTCAAACGTTTCTAATTTGAAGTCTCATTTGAAGAGTGACAAAAAGAATAAGTGCCTGATGCAAAGAGACTGCTTTATTTAGCAATAATGTTCAGATTTTGACAGCCATATTTAAGATCAGCATTCATGTGGATATTTAGTCCATTTTTAATTATTTGATTTATTTTTTCTCCCAAAACTGACTGACAAGTTTATAAAATCTAAAAATGAAATTTTAAGTTTTTTTTAAAAAAGCATAAGACATAGTGGGGATCTTTGGGAGGTGCTTTACTTTACATGAAGACTCACAGATTCTGAATTTCTTCCATCATTGTAAAGTATTCAGATATTGCAGTTTAATAAAATATCCTGTACTGGTTGGGTGGTGTTTGGCTGGGGTGGGGAGGTGGAACTGTGTATTGCCTCCCTCCCTCCTCAGATGTGGTACATACAGCTGGAAGCAAACATTTACCTGCAGCCTTGTGAGTCTCTCATGGACTGACAGGAATTCCTTCAGGGCTTTGTTTGTGCATCCCTGTACAGTCTGTTCTTTCCTTTCTAATGTGCTGGTGATCCATTTTCATCTTGTGCTCTACAATAACCTCCAAGTTTTCCAATAGAATATTTACAGAGCAAATGTTTGTACTTAAGTGTATTCCTTGTTTCCAGTTGTCCCCACTGAATTTCACTCTGCTGTTCAGCACTTTCTACAAATTAAGAAAGTATCAAATCCTAAACCTTCTAGGATACCTGAATTCAACCTGGTTTGGGAGAGTGTGTTTAGCTTTTCTTAAGGGAGGGTGGTAAGGGGTGGTGAGCCCTTGTCATTGTTAGAAAAAATGAAATTTATCCTGACTTCAGAACAAGGCCTGAGAACTCAGGATAATAAAACAAAACTAAGAAATTGGCATAAAAACACCAGATGGTGCTTGACCTGCTAATCTCTGAGTGTGCAGGAGTTATAACACTGCAATGTACTGTGAAACCTAAACATACCATGCTGGGTTAGCAGTGCAAGGAAAGGCCAGGTCATGGAGAGCCATATAGCAAACAGATGATATGTACAGAATGATTAAAGAGAAGGTAATGTGGTATTGATCTTTAAAAGCATTGTCCAATAAATCTAACTCAATCTCTCCTAAAGTAACGGAATAAATATTAAGGAGAGTAAAAATCTGGTGTATAATGGTAACAGACCAAGAAGCAATAAGCATCATGAGCTGATGATTGAGGAAAAATCATGTCAGATAAACTTGATTAATATTTTGCAGATTGAATTACAGATGGTTGCAGTGGAACAGATGTAATTTGTATGGCTGTCAGATCCTGCTCCTATTTTTACAGATGAAAATTGTGACTGGCTGTTGACATTCATCGAGGAGATTTCGTTGACTGAACTCAGAGAACAGGGAATAGCACAAACCTCGTGTTCTCCAAAGCAATATTTCCTTTGTAAATATGCATTCAAACGCTGTTATGCATATTTGCACAGTGAGGTAAATTTATACACCATAGAAAGAGGATAAATGTATAGATCTGTGGTCCTGGGGGAAGTAGGAAATGAGCTGTGGATAATATCACAAGCTTGTTTTGAATTGAAAACAAGATGGTCTAAATGGGAAGTTCCAAAAACAAAAGGTGTTTTCCCTGAGAGGACACAGTGCACTTGAGAGGTGGTACCACATGTTTTGTGGTCTGGAATGTGGTGTCAGGAGAATGCCAGGAGAGGTGGAGAGTGTAACCCATGGTGGGGTAATGCCAGAGGATTGCAGAGGCTGGAGGGAGACAAAACTTCATTCATCCTGCAGGAAGTGGTCCCAAGGAATGATCTTCCCTCAAAGTACTCCCTGATTTTGAAGTGCAATAGCTGGAACACCTCAGGTCAGAGCTATGGGATGAGACTGGAAACTGCTCTCTATGTCACTTTCAGCATTTGTCTGTTCAAGCGCAGAGACACATCCTGAATCATGGAGTAACCCAAGACAATTTACTGAATGAATTTGTGACATGCTCACAGTTCTGAAGTGTGAGTAGTTACCTCTTTTCAGTGGGAATTTAGATCCCCAGGCAATTCTGAACTGCTGATAAAGCACATACTCAGATTATGAAGAATAATGTGCCAAGTGGTGACAGGGCAGTAATATTGCAGAAACTGATCTGATTAATGTAGAAGTATGTACAAAAATAAAATAGCTTTATCTAAAAAGGTTTGGTTTTTTTTAATGCTAAAAAATACCATCATTGTTTTGGACTTGGTTTGGATAATACTGGATTCCAATTGCAGATTTCAGTGGAATATGGGAGAGCCATCAGTGTACAAACACAGACCTTGAAGTACCATTTTGGAGTGCTGACTTCCCCTGTTGCTGCTGCCAGCCCTGGCAAAGGGCTGTCTCTACAGAATGCAAACAGAAGTGCTGATAAGCTGCAAAGTTATGATGCTAGTACAAAGGGATAGAATAATAGGAATTTAATAGAGTCTACAGCATAGGGGTAGTCTTAAGCATACCCAAAGTGCAGTGTGACAAATATTGAGGAAAATGCAGTAGGACAGGAAAGCACACAGTTGTTGCCATATAGCTGCAAGGAGTTGCTTGATTGCTATATTACTGCTTGCCCTGAGAATATTGCTAATTTGATGTTTACACTTCAAGAGGTAATATTTTTGTACAAATGCAATTAAGTGGCAGGAATCTTTTTTCTTAGTCATCTCTGTTCTACTCTAGATGTCTTTTTCTCAGTCAGGCACCTGAATTTTCACATCACAGTGATTAGAAAAGCCAAGTTTTAACACAATAAGTCTTTAACTCAGAGGACTATGCAGCCTGTGTTTCTCACCGCTGGATACTTAGGATAAGTACTGAGCACACAGACCTGCAGAAGTGCTGCTAGAAGGAGAAACAAACATATGCTCTGGGTGAAGGAAATGGAGGGCTAATGAGGCTTTTGTCAGATGCCTTTCCCTGCTTGTTGTGCAGCTCCCTTCCTCTAGCTTGTTGTTTAGCCCACAAGCCTCAGGGAAACAGATTGTCACAGTCCAAGTTTTTTACAGTGCCTTGCTGATCATGGGAGCCTTACATTACAGAATATTTGCTTTACTGATGACTCAAGTATTGTGGGATTTGCCTTCTGTTCAGCTTTTGCCTCCTGGTCTCCAGCACCAGCATAAGCCTAAGAAGAGAGAGGGTTAGTTTTTTTCCCAAAGAACAGAGGATCCTAAAGAAGAACTCCTCTGAGGATGCAGCAGTAGTACTGTCCATCCAAGGGGTATCACAAGGGACCCTGCTATGACTCATCCATGTACCATGTGGCAGTGAATGTAGTAAAAAGCCCTACACAGAGCATTTTAAAGGGCTCAGTATTTTCACCCCTGCTCAGGAAAAGCACTCATTAAACTCAGGTGGAACAAAGACAAGGAGAATGTGCCATTCTCCACTGCCCTGGTTGAGAGGCAGTGACAGATGAAGGGGACAGTGAGAGTAAATATCCATTCCCCACTCAGCTCTGGCAGTGGAGCTGTTTCTATGCCCAGTCCCTGCTTGCAGGACACTGGCTGATCAGTTGGTATAAGAATTTGTGCATTAATTCTGCTTTTGTTCTTCTCTAGCTCAGCTCATCCTTTTCTTCATCCCATTTGAAGGGCACATCTAGCAAAAGTTTTGCTGCCTATTGCTGTAATACCCAGACAGTTTAGTTTAAGTCCTTTTAAATCTTGCCATCTTCCTTTTGCCCAAGAAAGTAAGAGTTAAAGTATTTTTCAGTGCTAAAAATAGGCAGAGTAGAATTGTAAAGGGAGTTCATGTGGAGCCTGGTTCTAAGTGGCTTCTTCCAGCTGATATAGCTGCTGAGAGTCTGACTCACTGCTCCTCCTTCATACATTTCTCCGCCACTATTATGTCTTTCATGAATGAGTCCTTAAATGTCCTGTAAAATGAACAATACAGTTTTGTCATTGTTTGGCCAGTCAGAAGATAAGAAGATGAAATGCTCTATCATAGGGAACATTTATTTCCAGGCATTTTTATTGTAAGAAACTGTCTCTGTGAAGATAGTTTCAAATTATAACCCTTATAGGAGAAAAAGGACATCTGTTCAGGCTTTGCAAAAAGTGACACTAATATCAACTTAATGGACAAAATTTCCAACAGGAGACTTATTAAGCTTTCCTGAATAAATTAATGTTATGTAGTTTTAATGGAGATCTGAAGTAGATAAGAATTAAAGAGAATATAAAAACTAGGTGTTCTGTAGAGTTTTGCTTGAGTTGGCATGGACTCCTCTCCTTCAGATGATCACATAAAGTATAGTTTTCAAGCTGCCATTAATGCTTTCTGTCAACTTCACTATACTGAAGAAGGAGAACCTTAAATTATGACCTTAAGTGATGAATAAAAGTATCTACTGTCATCTCTGTGAGATTTATCATCCAGATGGATCAAGCAATCACTATATAGACCACTGCTGAGAAGACTTTGTTGAGATCAAGTGGTTTTAGGACTTGTTCCCTATTAGCGCTATCCCTTTATGAATTAACCTTGGATTGCTCTCTGGTTGTGATCTCTAATGGGTCTGCAGGTTGGGATTGGATGCAGGTGATTAATTCCTGGCCCTGATTTGTGCCTGATAAATGAAAAAAAGACTGCACCTGGAGGGCAGGGAAGCAGGTATACAGAATCTGGCTGCTCCAGTTCTATGTTTGCTAAGGCAAGTGTCACTTGTTTTCTTCTTCACTTTAGAGCAATGCTTATTAATTTAGGTTCTCCTCTTCTCTGCTATATCACACCAAAGCTTCAATCTGTTGTTGCAGCTTTATTATACTGGTGAGTACTTTTAAATCTTTTAATGACTGTTGAGTGCTTGTCATCTCTTAGGAATTTCTTTGCAAATGAATCTCAGTAGATTTGGAAAAATTCTGCAAAATCTGGTTTTGTGTCTCTTTGGGTCAACACTGTATAATCTTCACATACACTTTTTATGGACTACCTGATGTATTGCACACTAGGTAATTTAAGGAAGTAATTATTTCAGCTATGTGTGCATATGTAAGTGCGTTATTGTTTCTTGTAAAACATTTGAGAGAAAACAAATATTTTCTTTAGGGTTGTTTTGTTTGTTTGTTTAATTTAGGAAAGCTGGTTCTCACACAGGAGAAGAGAAGTTACTTGGCCCTGAACAAAATATCTCTGTTTAGATGGTTTATATGGTATTATTACTGTAGCTAATCATGTTCCTGGGCTTTCAGTTTCAAAAATGAGCACTTATGTCTCTTTAAGTAGTTGCCATGGAAATCCTCACAGCATGAACCTCTTCAGTGAACACCTTATGGCAGATCAATTATGTCTTTTGTTTCCGTAAACACATCAGAAACTGGAGTGAAAGGGGCTTGTGTGTCTTCAAAGCACAGGCACAAGAACTGATACTTGTTTGTTCTAGCATATGTTTCCTAACCTCACTTCAAATCAGATAAATCAATGTCAGATTCTAATAGTGTTTTTTCTGTTATTTGAGAAAGCAATACAGTGAATTGAAGAAATCTCTTTTCAGCTCCTAGTCCCCCTAACGATTTTCAGAGTTTTTTTCTATTTTTACTACAAAGACTTTTGTATATAAGGCTTTTAGGAATACAAATATAGGAGATATTCCTGAATTTGAATGCTTTCCTTTTCTCTGCTGTAGAGTCTTCTTTAAGGAGGTGTGACTTTGTGAGAACAAGGTGAAATAATAGAGAATATGAACAAATAACTTTTGTGGTTTGTGTTATTTTGCTTTTTGATGATAAGCTAATTTTTTAGTTGGATTTCAAAATAATGTAATGAAAAAGAAGTTTGCTCACTGACTATTTTTTTTAGGTGTTCTCATTGTCTCCCACTGCTGTCTTCTCCATGTATCTAGATGTTGAACATCAACATTGGAAAGCTGTTCTTTTATATTAGAATGTGGCCAATAATTTCTGGGGCTTTAGCATTTCTGTAAAGACTAACTCAGCTGTAATAAGGGTGTCTAAAGCCCCCCAAATTCTGTTCTGTTATCTTGAATAAGGCACACAGTTAGAGTGAAGTTATGACCTGTTAGCAGGTTAGCAGTGTCATGTTGGGGCGTACTGTGTGTTAAGCAACCTTCATGTGCTGATGGAGTCCCACCATCACATCACTCTTTAGCCATAATTCCTGTGTACACAGAGAGCCAAACTGTCCTTTGTTGCAGTGCTGTGAGATTGGGCTAATTCCATCAGCTACATATTTACTCAAGTACTGCTGAGAAAAACATTTGTCCCAGTATAGACATATAAGGAAATTAATAACATGGGCTCACTGTAAAATGTTACAATATAAAAATGGAAAATAACATTTTAATGACAAAATGCACAGGCTGTATAATATAATTAGTAACATGGGTTTTAAAAAATGTTTTCTACTGTTTTTACTGTTTTTTTGCCTTGTTTTTAAGCAAGATGAATTGTACCTATCACAGAGAGTATTTTTATTAGTCCTGCAGGACAAGGAACTTGTAGGCAACTGTTCATGTGTTCAGTACAAACTGTATTTATCTCTGTCCAGTTCCCATCACACTGACGTTGATGCCCTGGAAGCAGCATCTGTGACTAGTTTGGTGCCAGCTGCAGCAAAAGCCTGTCTCAAATATGGGTGGACATGGCACTCATGGTGGGTTAAAGCACACAGATGAGCAAGAACTGAAAAGAAATTTGCTTTGCCATGGAACAGCTTCCCCCATAGTAGATGAAAGCAGCGCTTCATTCTCCTGAGCTTTCAGCCTGTCTCTCCATTCACTATGTTCCCTTTTAAAATTGAGTCTGTTTAGCTTCCCCTGCCAGACACTCTGGCACAGTTCCTCAGGCACTTAAATATCATTGCGGATTTGGGCTTCTGAGCCTACATCTTATTTCCCTCTGAGGGGGAGGAAGCTTTGCAAGTAGAGTTAATTTTGCTATAGAGGAAATAAATGCCATGAACCCTTTCTATTCGATTAAGACTGATAATAAAGAGCAGCCTTTGCCCCTCCATGAAGAATGTCTGTGAGCTGCACAGCCCCACTGCCTGGGATGCTGTGAAAAGCTCAGGTTATGTGGAGCATTTAGTGAGGTTGGCTTCCAGTGAAGCCCAGGATAGAGCTTCCCTCTGGTCTGATCTGCTTTTTCTGTCCTCCAGCAGTATGTATGGAGTGAATCCAACCCACAGAGAGCGCAGATGTAGCTGCTCCATAAAAGCTTCTGAAACATCCTGTGTCTGACATAAACAAAAATGACCTTTAGTATCGCTCTCTCTGACTGCCAGTAATGGGCTAGTCGTGTTACAAACCCCCAAGCACACACGGTATGCTTGGCACAAACTTCACCAGTATGGGCAAGATACAACTAATTAGGACATAAAAATACCCAGAATACAGATATATGTGTGTGTGTGTGTGTTTGTGTATAATATGCATGTGTATATGCAGTATATAAATTATACAACTATGCAATGGCATTTGGGGCGATGCAGCAGGGCAACATTTGCATTATTGTAGTGTAGCTGCCTGATTCTGTTAACACACTGGCATAAATCAGGGCAGCTGCATCTATAATGGCAAAGATGGAAGTAGTGACAAATTGCTTTCAGTGAAGAACTGGGTGTAAATTGCCTCTTTTACATCCAAAAAATGGAAGAAAAGGCTTTAGACAGCTGAACATTGTCATCCATATTGGAAACAGAAGCCAGAGTTAGTTCATTTTCATTTTAAACTCAGATTCTGATGGCATATGGCAATCTTGTTCCAGTGCTCAAATACATTTTTCTATCTTGGTTTAAAAGTAAGCTAAACTAGTATCTTTTGGTAAATAAATAATTAAACAAATTCTCATTCTTTTTTCTTTTTTGGTGAAGGTTTTACTTAATTTCATTCAGTACTTGCCATTTTCCTCTTGGAGAGAATAATGAGCCCTTGTCTGATGAGTGGATCTGCCCACTGAATGTTGATTTGCCACTCAATAACAAAGCACACAAGGTCTGAATCGTGGCTTTTATCAGGAAACAATCAGGAACTGTTAACATTTTTCTGAGGTTGTCATAAATAAAGCTGATCTATTTGTGTTTCAGCAATTTGGTGATGATGTTTTCTCTAGTCAAAACGTGCTGTTCACATGCTTTTTGTAATGTATGCCAAGATGCTGTAGACAGCTCCAGTTACAAATGTGTTCAGGTAAATAATTGTCCCTGGAACAATGGCTTTGTAATTATATGTTCTTTCTGTCAGTATTCCTGTTTTATAGAGTAATATTATCTGTAACTGCATTTAGGGAGTAGGAATTATCTTCTGGCTCACTAGCAACACTGGTGCTTCCTGCATGGCTCAGTTGAGCTGTATCAAGTGGGGATGAAAATGCCTCTAACAGACCCAGTGACTGGGGTGTTCCTGCAGATTTGGGTTTGACTTCCTTCTCCTGTGCAGAGGTGGGAGCTGTTCCTGGGTCTTCTGCTGCTTGTGGAGCTGTGCTTTTGAGTCAACAAGGCTATAGATCTCCAGCACTGATTTGCATGAAGAGGATGAGTTTTGCTTGGCTCTTGGAAAAAAGAGCCTTGTGGCTCGTCAGTGAAGGTGACTTTTTGAGCACCCTGAGAGCAGAGTGTGTGTCAGTGTGGCATACAAATAACCCCCAGGAATTTCCTAATGGTTCAGCTGTGGACAGTGCAGTTCTCTGCTCAGCCCAGCAATTAATGTGGAGCCTATTTGAACGTGCCCAATTTTCCCTTCTGCCTGGAATCCAGATGCTGCCCTGGGGTCTCCTTAGAGGAACAGACAGATAACAAAAAGCTAGGTAAGGTGCCATGGCTGCATTTCCCTATCATACCCCTGTGGTATTTGGGAATTACATACTGAAGCTTTCAAGCTTCAGTTCTACAAATTGTCATGTGTTTAGTTGCTTTACTCAACTGAATTGTCAAATTTATTTCCAAACTATCAAGTGTATGGTTTGAATGTATGGGTGGCTTATTGTTTAGAAAAGTTTGTTTGTGCTGACAGTTTGTAAAGTAGAAACTTTACAAACTCCATCATCTGTGTGCTTTGATTTTGCATTCTAAGCAAGGCAGGGTTTTTTTTCCTTCAAGAGGAAAAGCATTAAAACATGCTAAAATATTATTTTTACTGTAGTTGTGCAACACTTCAGAAGTTCTATTTTTTCTCTGACATAATAATGACGCGCACATATTCCTCACTGAATCTTCAAATGTGCTTATGCTTAGTTTACTTTGTCATAGTAATGACATCTTTCTCTGGGGTTTATGGGATTATATAATGAAGTGTTTTTAGAACCCAAATTATTTATCTCCAAAATCAGGGACAGAGTTTTTTTTTTTTTTTTTTTTTTTTTATTTAGCACTATAGTGGCCATGTAAATGTCCCTGTTTAGCAACTCTAAAAATACAAAGCAGTGTTCCAATCTCCTTCAGCATGTGGTTCTCATGCAACTAAATAAGCAGGCCAAAGATCTTGGAGATATATTTAACCTAGAGCAACAGCAATTTAGAAATAATTGTTCCATCATTTGCAGACCTCCAAAAGGTGAGAAGATTTCCCTAATGATATCACAATTAAGGGGTTGTTTTTGGAATACAAATTGACTCTGTGTGTGTATGTAAACATCAACCTAGCTGTCAAGCTTCCATCAAAAATACAATGACATTAAAAGAAAGAGTTTTTATTCACTTCCACAATTTTTGGACAATGACTGAAAATATTACTTGCAGGATCCCCTATAAGATCCTTCTGTACCAGACAGCACTAAGACCTGTAGGTCAGGTAATTACTTTGAGCTGAGGGGTGGATATTAAATTTTTCTTCCTCATTATTACTTTAAAAATCAACAATTTTACTTTGAGTCCAATCAGGTACTATTGTGCATCCTTTGATACTGAAGAAAAGCTCTCCAATACCCATTTCTTCAGAAACACAGAATCAGAAACACACCAGGAAGTGATGACCTTCATGTGTCTGAAGTGTTCATTCAGGTGCATCTGGATTATTAACTGAAAATAAACGAAATAAAAACATCCAAAGCCTTGAAATATCTCCATTATGAACACCGGCTGGTTATGTAGGAATTTATTAAATAGCATAAGTAATTTTTTTCCTTTACTTATATGCAGTGATGGTGGGAGGGTTGCTTTCTCCGCATCTGTTCTATTAGATGGGACTGGAGAGCTGAAATCAGTACAATTAATTTTTTAACAACAGAATGAAAGCATTTATCTTCATGTAGTAAGATAAGATTGATTTACAGGTGGAAGTAAATACTGTGTGGGTCTGAGGAAAAACTTTACTCCAATACTCCTGATTTTACCACTTTCCTGATCCACTTAGTGAGTTTTATGCCTCTTTAGGGTTTGCTACTTCAAATAAACAAGCAAGACCTAAAAGTAGAGCAAGCACAGAGGAAGAAGGGTTCCTCTATTGACCTGTGCAAGCTGTCAGTTTATGTATTGCAAGCTCAAATGTAGTTAGCAATAAATCATTATCTTGTCTCGACTCTTCTGTGGGTTTTTTTTGTTTTGTGGGTTTTTTTTTTTAGTTGGATAATCTTGTGCTCTTCTGTTGATCTCAGATGTGTTTACCACATGATCTGTGTGGGTCACTCTTCTGTTTAAGTTCTCTCATAACCATAAACACACCCATTTTTCATGAACTTGCTTTTTGTAGGTCTTTTTTCAAGATTATAGAAAGGGCTGGGGAAGGCTGAAACTTTATTTGCTGTACCAGGATTATTTAATTTTTAAGTTACTTCAAGTAATACTATTTGTTTTGAATGAGTGATGATGGTAATCATGTATCATTAATCATGTAGCCTTGCTAATCAACTATTTTTAAGTGTTGTTATATGAGATCACAATATTCCAACACTTAATTTATTTCCATCATTCATGTAAGTCAGAATAGCTCAAAATAAGAACATAAGTATCCCATGAGGTCAAGCCTACCTAGCCTAGTAGTAATAGGAGGCATTAATTACTTCAAATATTTTGATCTATATTGCTAATTTACCTGGAAGACTGACTGTAAGTTCCTTGGTCAATATGAAGTACTGTAATAATACTTTTATCACTCTTTATATGATGGAAATGCTATAAATAGAAATCTAAATGTATTTATAGCTAAAAATGAGCGGTTTAGCTTTCTCTTGATAAAGCTTACCTGTGATCTCATTGGGACTAAACATTCCAAAGGCACTGACAAAGCTACTTTAATCAACAGCTGGCAGGTTGGGGCTGCATCACCTTTTCCCATGTGAAGTGAAAGGGAAAATTCCTGCTGACCTCTAGGATAGGTGGGATTCTGCCTCAGAATAATTCTGTGCATGCTTGTAGGTGGACTCAAACTTCTTTGTGTGCATTTCTAAGCTTTTAAGTCAGCTCAAGCCTGTGATTCTGGACAATGCTGCATGTGTTTAAAGGTAATAATTGACCAAGAATGGTGCAGGTACAGCTTTGTATCTGTGTAGGTTTTATTGTAATACTGCTTAGAATATTTATTTGTATAAAGGTTTTACTTGTGAGTCTTGCAGAAGCATCAAACAGCAGATGGTCTGTCTGTGCAATACTGTGCTGATAATGTTAGCACACTCCTGCCAAAATGTACCAAATTTACTAAGCATCAGGTGTCCCAATATCTGTCTGACTGAGACAGAAAATGAGCATCCAAATTAGGGTGCAGGTGTACCAGGTATTAAAAGGGCTGTAAAGAAAGGCAGTGCTGTATGTGTGTAAATCATAAGAAGTGTGTTGTGTCTAAGGCACACGAGGAGTGCTGGGGATTGTTTAGCCTGGAGAAAAGGTCTCAGGGAGGCTTTATTGTGCTCCACAACTGCCTGAAAGAAGGATCTAGAGAGGTGGAGGTCAGCCTCTGCACCCACGCAACCAGTATGGGAGGAAAAGGCCTCAAAGTGTTCTAGGGGACAATCAGGTTGGACATAAGGAAGAATTTCTTCACAGAAAGCCTTGTTAAACATTGGAATGGACTGGAGGTGGTGGAGCATCATTAAGGTGGTCTTGAACATCCCAAGGGGTGTTCAAGAAATGACAGGATGGGGCACTTAGTGCCATGGCCTAGCTGACAAGTTGGTGTTCCATCAAAGGTGGGATCTGATGACCTTGGAGGTCTTACTGAACCTCAGTGATTTTGTAGGACATGATTTTGCCAGGTGTGTTTCATGGACCTGCATGAACAAGCACATCATCAAGAGGAGATGTAGCAGAATAGCATGGGTAAATCTAACTATAAATGTACCATATTGGGACAGTTTAGAATAGATATAATATGGAGGAAGAGTAAAGTGCTTTAAAAATATTTACTGCCTGCCCAGAAACTCTCTGGAACTATTTGAAAACATGGGAAAAGGGAAGTTGCAGGTTTCTGAATCACAGTGATTAAGTACCTTGGAAGGAGTAAATGACAAATACTCTCTGTGCTCTCATTTGTGCTCTGGCCACAAATAACTGGTGAATTGAAAGAGGGGGAAAGGAATTGGTCACCAATACAACAGAACTAATTCTCAGAAGAGACACTAGAAAACAAAATTATTTTGTCTTGGTATTTGGTATTTAACTGTTTTCATTAATCTTCTCCTGCTGTTTTGATCCTGGTTCTTTTCCATAATTAAGGGCCTTAACAACTCTGACCTAGTTGTTAGAAATTAATTGATGACCTACTAAGTCCTGTACAGCCCTGTGGGCTGTGGCAAACCTGAGGATGACAGAGTTCTGGTTTAGTGCTCCTGGTCTGGTACCTAGTATGTGAGTTGGATAGAATCCAGGTGTTCAAGCACAAGTGTTTATAAAAGGCATTGCAAAGTTTGTTTGAGTGTAGCCTTAATCTTCTATCATGGGAGGTATCTAATCTGGAGGTGCTTTAATTTTTATTCAGAAAATTCCATGATTTTCAGTGCCTCTGAGTGGATGAAGAGCTGCTGGTTATTCTGGATGTTGTTCCACATGTTGCTGTGTTTTACTCACTTATCATTCAGAGTGAAATATGGAAATATTTCTGTGATTACTCTGTAACTGCTGGACTAAAAATATAACACTTTGGTACCCTAGATCTCTCAATCATAGGTGTTTGCTCAAGTAGTCAATTCTGCAGACACCTAAATGCACCAGTAACCAGAAAAATTACTCCCTTGTTCAAAGGGAATGATACAGCTCCTTTTTGTGTGTCATAGCTCACACCTATAACAGCTTTAAGGACTGGGTTCAGTTTTTCAAATTAGGCCCTCTGTTATTAGGAGGATGTAGCAGTTTTGCTGTATGCTTTGCCAGAAAAGCTGCTGATGTTAAATATAAGTTATAGATTAAACTCAAGTCATCTGTGTCTCTCTCATGAGAAGGATGAAAACGTCAATAAAACACATATGGCATCTCAGTTTAATGAGCTTTGTAAGTGATAGATTAAACAAATATATTTCTGAACTTAATTAGAATTAAATAAAAAAATCAGGAAATGGTGACTTTGCTTTCTCAAATACTTAATTGATTTCTGATTTTGACAATGTGAAGAACAATTAAATAAAACCAAAACCCAAACTAAAGCTCTTCTGCAGAGTTCTTGGAATAAAAGCAACAAAATATAATTTGACATTTATTATTTCTGCAAGAAACGTCATTGCTTGAAAAGAAGCAGCAGTCAACAGAAACTGATTATAATTTTTCTGCTCTCTTATCCCTTAACATACCTCTTAAGGCTACTTTGACTAGAGAATTCTGTTGTACAGGGGCACAGCCATGACCCAGGTGCTCCTGTTGGGTCCCATTGCAGTTTTGTGTTCAGTGTAGCGTGCACACATCATCCAGCATGGCAGGTGTAGGGTTCTGCTGATTGCTGTGATTGATACTGCACTGCTGGATCTGGAAAACTGGGAATAACTTGTGCCTGTAGCAAGTACAGTGGTGGTCTAAGTGATGCCTGATGTTGTTGCAGGTACAGCTTCCCCTCTTACTAATGCACCTTTTTCTCTTTGACAAAGCACTGAGATTCTCAAGCAGTGCAGCACTTAGGGCCTTTAAAAAAGCCAAACTTTTAGCCAAAGATCTCAGAGGATCTCTGAACTACTACCAATTAAAGCTTTAGTACTGGAAGCTGCCCTGGGTAGCTAGTGTTGTATTAATCTATTACAAATGAAAAATCTAATATGAAGAAGTAAAAACTATTACCTAAGCAGTGTAACAGTATCGGTCCCCTCTCCTTCTCTACATCTTGTAGCAGAGACTTGCATTTCAAAAGACTCTAATTTCATCTAGTATCATGCATTATTGGATAAGAAATCTTGCTACTTGGATTTGTTGTCATTTCCTTTCAGATAAAATCAAACAAAACAGAAGATCTTAAAAAAATACTGATTATAAATTTTGCTAGAACTTTAACTACTTGGGGAAAACATTTTAATTGGGCAGAGCACTTGACTCCAAATCATTATGTTAGAGTATTCAAATTTCCAGGCACCCTGAGTAAAAGATAATTAAGATAGGTAGGTTAAAACTTGGTTATATCAAAGCCAACTGACACAGGAGTTATTTATAAGGCTGCTTGCGTTTTGGATCCTGAGCGATGCAGAGAGCAACACATTCTTCTGCTCTTTTCCAGCAGTACCTGGAAGAAATGAAAAAGAGATGATGCAATATGTATAGAAGGGAATCACACACTCAAACCAACAACTGAAACATTGATGATATTGAAAAGGGGAAGTGGGCACTTTATCAGCTTTAGCCATGCTCTGTATTTTCCATTCCATTTTCTCTGGAAGCTATTTTCCTTTACGTATATCATGTGTGTCATCGTTATGAAGAAGCTGTATGCATTCTCCTCCACGAAGAGATCTATGTTCTTAGTCTGAACCCTCAATCTTCCTGCACTGATGTTGATTAAACCAGGTCTGATGCTTCAAGCATCTCCTGTGAGTGCCAGAGGGTGGATTCAGGCCATATATTTTTATTCAAGGTCTTTCGCATGCTGCATTTTCTTGGTAGTGCTTCTCTTTTTTTATTATTTTAAAATTATTTTTTATTTTTAATATTTTTTTAGTTTTTCCAGCTTTTATGATAAGAGGTGAACTAGAATGAATGTCTGGCTTTTCCTCTTAATAAACTTTTGCCCTGAGAAATAGTAGAGGATGTTTTAAATCCTGCCTTCACAGATGCTGGGTTTCTGCACCAGTGATGCCAAACATGGTGTGGATTGAATACACAGAGTTGATGCTGCTGGGAGCTGGGGAATCATGCTGTGAACCCCTGCTCATCTCTACTCACGTAGACTGGGCACGGACAAGCAGGCTGTCCCCAGCAGAGAGAGTCAGGGTTTTGCCATCCATGGCAACAGTCGATGTGCCCTCCTGAAGGGAAAGAAGGCTTTTAATTTTCCGTGTCCTGTCCCCAGCAGAAAGAAAATGCTGCATGTACGGAAATCTATCCTACTGAAAGAACACCTCAAACCTGTTCTGTTTCATAAGGTCTATCTAAATATTCAGTTGATCTTGTCTGAATCTTGGGGTACACTGCCACAAATCTAACCTAGCAGCCTACAAGTTGGTATAGCTCCAGAAATTACAGACAGAATCTTCTGGAGTAGTTCAAGCTCCTCTTCTACTTTTCTGATTCCTCATAGCCCTTTAAGTCTTGAAGAGCAGTTCACAAACCAGCAGGGGGCTGACTGAAATTGCTGAGTCCCTCCATTTTGGAATGGACTAGTTATTATCTTGTCAAGCAGGGGAGCCAGGTTCTTGCCAGCCACAAGGTCTTGATTCTACAGGCTGATGTAAGCTGCAGTGTAAACAAATGTATTTCAAGATTATGACTTCTTTAATTAGTTTTTGATAGTCCTATGAATTTCAGCAGAAGAGGAACGAATAGAAATATCTGCCTCCCAAGCTAGGTTTTTTTGTGTAATCAAAAATTAGCTTTTCTTTTTCTTTGGGTTGCAAACTTATCCTAGAAGCAAGTTGAATGAAGGACATCTGGATCACGTATAATTCTGATTTAGTATAAACAAGTTATTAGACTTTTTAATGAGCTTATTCTACTTGATTCCAATTTGACTTCAGGATAATGACAAATGTTTCAAGGCAGAACTAAGAGATAATGTTGCTTTATTGCTTGGAGGCATTCTGTTGTATTTACAGAATATAGCCTAGGTAGGGTGCATTATAATTCCCAAGAAGGATGGGTGCCAGTATCTCTGTCATCAACATACATGAGATGAGGAAAAAGAGGCTGTTATTATTGTGGCAGCACTTTACACTTATTTTTCATTACAGTTAAAAGCTGAAAGGTGGTGCCTGTTGGTGATCTTTTCTGTGAGAAGGAAGGGAATCATTCCAGTTTCTGTTGCTAGAAGACTTTACTACTGTTCAGTCTGAACTTAAACATGAACTCATCAGTTAACAAGTGTGAATTGCTACATACCAGCTGCCATATCCAGATATCCGATTTCTTTTTAGTTTTCTCAGTTGTTCCTGGTCCATAAGCTATAACCTAAAAAAAAGTAACATTTTCATCCAAGTGACCAAAGTGTCCATATTCATCTTCCACCAGCATTTAAAGCATTTTATTTTTACAGAAGACTAATCATAGAAGATGACGTTATTTTTACAGACATTAAAATTCACGCTGTTTGGTATTCTCATATTGATTCCTACTGATAAAAAGGGAACTGGTCACACCTGCCACTCCTTATGCTCCTTTGCATCCTCACTTATCTATTCCTTCTGCTTCCTCCCACTCTCAGTTTTGCATCTATATGCTTCCTGCTTCTGTTCCTGGAACAGGTACTTCCTCCTCATGAACTCTGGGCCCTGTCAAGAGCCTGTTGAAATAGAAAAGTTTCTTCTATTAACATTAAAAAGGCTGCAGACACAGCTTCGTCTTTCTCATTTTCTGGCCCCTCTGTGTTCTTCCTGACATTGCCACACTCTGTCACTTTGCTGTCAACTGTATTGGATTCTTTGGAGTGTGACTCCAAGTAATTCTGGGCAAGAATATGTTTTGTAAACATCCTGCATACAGCACAGATATCAAATGTTGACAGCTTCATTTACACCCAAGCCAGACTGTGTTTGACTAAACTGTGAAGTGGAATGTTTGAGGGCAGCCCAAGCTCTCTGGTGACTGTCCAGTTTTCCTTGTTTCCACTTTATGTAGATGAAGGGGGAGAAAAAAAAAGTGTGTTTACACACCCAGATTAGACTTGGACCACGAATGCTGCTCAAACACATAAAGAAACTGAATACACTTAAGCAGTATTTGCATCATGCTGGTGCTTCTGATTTGGGAAATATGGGGAGAGGGACAGGGGAATGAAGGAGCTGTTTAAATCCCAAAGGAAATAAACAGAAATAAAGTTCAGCTTGATTCTGCAAATGGAAGTAATGATCTAGAAAGCCCTTGCCCTAAGCTAGTCAAATCAATAGACCAATGACAGGTACTTCTCTCAGGGTGTATAACTTTGTCTGCTGACCATATACTGCTCCCAGGCCTGGATTCACTCACTCTGAACAGTGGGCACTGATTATCCATACCTTTAAAAATATTTCTTTCTTTTTAGAGAAATTATACCCCCTTACCTCTGTTTCAAAGTTATCTCCAAACATACTCAAGGATTTCTTCTGTTTAATTTCACCACGATGGTCATTCAACCAGCTCGAGAAGGAAAATGGCTCCATAACAGAAATAGAATTCAGTGGGAAAGGTGTTTCTTTCAGGAGTTCATCTGTAAGCAAGGCAGAGGACTATCAGTGATACTTGCTTCCCCTGGTCTTTGCAAACATTTTAATTGAGGGATCAATTTATAGGCACTATCTAGTTAAAAGTCAGTTGTAACAGTAAGCAGTGCTATGGTCATTATCAGGACTTTTTGAGATTTTAAGATCTGTTATTTGTGTGTCTTTATGGAGTGACTTCAAAGATGTTGTCAGAACTGTGTATTCAAACAGTATGCAATACACTACCTAGTTCTTCCTGGCACAGCCCTCAGTCTCTTTCAGACCAGCTTTTGCACAGGTAAAATATGATGTGTCATCTCTGAGCCTTTGTTTATATCACATCCCTCTAAAAGCAGACTTGGGCCTATAGAATAAGCTTATTCTACATCTCTCACATAGTTAGTACTGGCTTTTATGCTTCTTCTCCTCTGTATTTCTTTTCCCCTATGTTTGTTCTCTCCTATGTGTCCCCTGTTACTAAATACACTGGCCACAGTGAACTAAACAGATTAGTACAACCTAAAATTTAATACAAAGTATTTTTTGTGGTGTTCTTGGAGCTGTAGCTGGATTTAATTTCCAGTAATTCTCCTTCCTAAATTATTTGATTTAAAATAGCTGGAGGACTAATTGCAGTATCAGTATTGCTGGCAAAATTCAAACTTCATGCTCCATATTGCTGGTATATGAAAGGAGCTTTGGTTATTCACCAGCTCACAGTGAAGTTGCAGAGACAGAGCAATTGCCTTGGTGATTCTAAGTAGTTTGTTCTGAGATGCCATGAGGGAACACCCATCGAGTAATTTCAAGCAGTAATGCCAACTAGATGCTGGAAAAACTCCCTGGATGATTTGCTCCCAAATGTATTGTGGTAATAAACTCACAGCCAAATCTTAGTCTCGGTGCTAGTAATAGAAGAGCTCTTTTTAAAGTATTGGTTTATTCATTATTCAATATTCACTGCTCTGCAGTGTTTTGAAGGTATTACTTCAGTTTTTCATTAAAGACCATTTTGTACACAGTTTTTGAACAATATGTGAGAGGGTCAGTGCACGCAAGGGATAGCAGTGTGCCGAAGATGCTGTTGCTGTTCACGGGATCCCAGTAAGCACTGAGTACATCCATCTCCAGATAATCTCGGTGGGATCCTACCCCTGTTGTTGTAGAAACAAAATTTTGCTATTAAAATGTCTTCTCTGATATTCTAGGAGGTTCGACCTAGTAACCCACTGTGATCCCTCCTAACCTCACCCATGCTGTGATTTTGCGCTATTAAAATAATTACATATTTAAAAATAATTTCTCTTGGCAATGCCTCTTTGAGGAAATTATGAAAGTAATCTGAAGAAATCTGAAGCAGAGGAAAAATTTCTTGTTTGAAAGCTTTTTCCTTCAGGCTTTTTTTTTTTTTTTCTTTGAAAAAAAAGCTTCTTACTTTTACATTACTTAAATACTTAAAACAACTTTTACTGAAAAGAAAGCTCCTCCAGAGAAACTAAGCGGCAGCAAAGGAAAAAATAAAGACTTTACATTAGATTTATTTTACTCTGAACTTGTAAATATTAACAAGATCTTGTCTTGAACATTCTGTATTTTCTTGTTTGATAACACTAAAATGCAGTGTTAAGATATTTATTTGGTGATTTAGTTTTCATGTTTCATTTTTCTCACTGCAATATGACCAGTGGGTTTTTTTTCCCTAATTTTCTCTGGTTCATCAAACACCCTTTGGACCTAATTAGGAATGCACACACACTTTGTCCTTAAATTATGGATATGTGCAAATGAGGCTGCAGCGGAAAATTGCTTTTTTGACTAGGGACTGATATAAAACAAAGGTCTAAATTATTATATGTGTCACACACAGCAGAGAAGGAAAAGAAAAAAATTATCAGAAATTTTGTGATAAGGTACTCAGTGCAACTGGTGTTCCAAAAGACATTAAAATATTTTGTTCTATTAATTGCTGAAATATTTACCAGTTGTTTTTGTTTCATTTTGTTTTCAGACTAAAACTCATCATTTGAATTCAAAAAAGTTTCTTGTAGTTTAAGAATACAAGAAAGTTACCCATTGGTAGAGCTTTATATTAAAATGCATGTCCTAGTTAAGAGAGGTATGTGGGGTTTTGGTGGTAGGTTTTCTGCTTGTTTGTTTGTTTAGTTTTAAAAAACAAAAACATATGGGACCTGATAGGATAAGAAACAAATACTGAGATACCAACAAATACTGAGATGCTGTCAATATCCTGCTCAGCCTGGGGAATATTTCTTTTCCACAGTTTAAGAATTCCAGCATCAACAAGTAACAGCATGAACAAGTAAGTTCAGATTTTATACGCTGGAGAATGAATAGCAAAAAGCTGAATCTCAAGGATGGGCACTGTGGTATTTTAGGCAAGGAGAACTAAATGTTCCTCATGAGTTGCAAGGAATTTGGGGTAAAAAAGAAAGCCAAAGTTCTTGTTTATATTTTGACCAAGAAGCAACACAAATCTTACAATAAGAACTCTAAGTTTGTATTGTACTTTAACTTCTGTCTGTTATTCTCCATAAATATAACTTTGCTATTTTCCTCTTTCTGCTCATCTCTGACTCCAGTTGCCCTGATCAACTGGGACAACACACATGGGACAAGAGCACAGAGTGGCCTGTGCCTACTTGGGGCTGGTGTGAAGTGCAATACATCCTGCATTTACTATGGTGCTCTGTCCTTTCCTGCCTGTGATAAACAGCTGACATCTAGCAGTTTAATTTACTTTCAAGTAAAGGTAGACTTTTCTTTATTTAGACTAAGTTTCTCAGTTTAAGAGCTTTTTTTTTTTTTTTTTTTTTTTAACANACACTTGCCCTAGCCTGTGAGGGGGTTTTGGCTTAATACTACTTGTGATGTTCATGGTACTTGCCCAGTGACAGCACAATGGCCTTTGAAAACTGTGCCCATGTGGAATTAACCTTTTAGTGTGACCCAGTATGATGATTTGACTATCTGTTACTGCAGAACAATGAGGGAGCACTGTGGTGATGAGGTGTGTGACAGATATGTGACATTATCAATAGACTACTTGACTGAGTTCTTATTTAACCCTGATGCTGATCCCTTGCATGATGCTAAAAGCTGTAGGTGTCCTAATGCTTGTGAAATTGAGCTAACAAGCTGTAATAAAGAAGATCCAATCTCTTGCAGTTCCACACATACTGGAGCTGAAGCCTGTGCTTCTAAAGGAACTGAGTATTTCTAATCAGGCTAATGGCTTATATTTAGATATTCTTGCATATATTTCTCTTTAGCCTTCATTTGCTTTCAACAGTATCTGAGGAAGTGCAAGCCTGTGTTTCTGGAGTTCTGTTCTAGCAATACTGTGAGGCAAGGAGACAGCATGTTTAATGATGGTAAAGGTAAAAATATGCCAGCAAAATGCAAGAAAATGGCACTTCTAAGCTAGTCAGCTAATAGTCTTGTGTAGGTTTTTCCAAGTAATATAACACTAAGTGGAACATCAAATCTAATATTTTCTTACATTTTCAGACATCCATTTAAAGGTTCAATACTAAAATCCAGTTCTGCAGATCATTGCTATTTAAAAATTTATATCACAGCAATGTGCTCTTTATGGGATTGTAGCTTTTTTCAGGTTTAATTATAATGTGATGATATCATGTTAAGCTGAAAAATACGTCGTGTTTACTTAATGAGTTTGTAAATATTTTAAAAAGGGAATTACAGGTTTTAGAGGAAGTTAAACAATACTGAACTGTACTGAGACTAAAAATATTAAACTGGGCAAAGAAGGAGAGAACAGCTTGTGAGAAAAGGGCAAGTTGAATTTACAGGTAGTTACAGCCTCAACAGAAACTATCTAATGGAGAGTTTGAGCTTGCTGGGAGTGCTGTGCTTCTGATGCAATAAAGAGAACAGGTAAAGAAGATTGGCACTGACCACTGATATCTGGCTGTATTTGCTTAACTCACGTTACATGGAAGGCCCCCCTTCCCTTCCCTGGAAATGCCCCTAAGCTTTCTTGTCAAGGAATCAAACTGCCTCATTCTCTTGAGCCCTACTGTCCCCAAGCTCTTCCCACTGCTCTCATTTCTCCAAGATTTGTTCAAAAGAAAAGAGCAATAAAGCACTTGAAATATATCAAAATAAGGTCGACTGATTGAATGTTTGTTTTATGAAAAATTATATCCTTCAGTGATGTGCCACCCTTCACTTGTACACAGCAGATTCTAGATGGAAAAAAGTTCAAATCTTTAAATCCCCATATACTCTTACTAATTATCCCACCATCCTGAGGTGCTGTGCTGCCTCAGAAACAGTCTGGCCCTGCATGCTGAGGCCTCATCTCCATGCAAGGATGTGACACAGTTCATTACAAATGGTACCTCCCTCTATAACAGCAGAAGACATTCAAAGTGGAGTGACTGAATATTCTTTGTTTTTTCATCCTTTAACTGAGTTTAAAATGGTCCAGACTAGGGATAAAGAGCTCATGAATTATTTTTGAATTATATATTAATTTGTTTCTGTACACTTTCTAATAATAATTTCCATGTCTTCAATACTACATCATAATGAATAATTCCAATGATAGAGTTTTGCAGAATTTCACATTCAGTTGCCAATGCCAGCAATAATGCATTCCTTAGGATGTTTTTCCCATGTGTGCCTTCCTAATTTCTATGAAAAAGTCTGTTTTATTCTCCAAGTTAACAGAAATGTCAATGAGACTAGTAGGATTTCAATACCTCTGCAAATAAAACAGGTGAAATAAGGGACATAATTTCAGACATCTGGGTTTGAAAAAACTAGTGGTTAGCCCAGTCCATATAAAAATCCAGAGTGAAAGCACTGAGTGTGAGTGATTACTTTGAGGGTTGTTGGTTCATTTCCCTGCTGTGGAATATAGATGCAGAAGCATTTAGTTGAAAATACAGCACTCACTTGGTGCAATCATACATTTCCCTGTGTAACTGTATATTTTTTTTGTAGCATGCCCTGAGAATTGGCATGACTGCTAATTTATGACTTGTCCTTGTAATTATTTCTAGGCACATTTTTCTTTGTGTCATTAAATCTATGCTGGAAACTGAAGACTTTTTTTTTTTCACTAATTGAAACTAAGAAGTTTGATGAGGAAAGCTTTGAAAAATATTTTTGTAATAAAGAAATATAGCTTTTTCAAAAGGAGATATCATCAGCCAGAAAGAAAGGAACAAGTTAAGCTAAAAAATTTCACTATTTAGGCCGTAATTCTTTTTAAAGGTTTTTCATGATCTAGCTAAGTTACTGTAATTAAGAATGACGAATATTATTGAAGAAGGCTGTCCACTTATCCAATCCTAAAACAAAGAATCTTAATTCTCTTTCTGAATCTGCCTTTTATAACTTGGGGCATTTCATTAATTCTCTTCGTAAGTAACTTCGGTTTCCATAGAATAGGAATAGGATATTTCATTATAATAAGAGTTAAGACCTCAGTCTATTGGTGAGACGAGGATGTTTACAGCATATGTGAGCTATTACCACTAAATAGCCTTAGAAACACTAGTGAAAATGTCAGACAAACTCCATTAGTGAGTTTTCTGTTTCAGATGTTGCTGTCTGGGGAGCATTTAAGAATGTAAGGAAGAAAGCAGCTGCTTTATTAGAGAGGACATACCTGCTGTGAAATTGCTGAGCTTTATAGCTCCTAATATTTTTTTTTCACAAAAGTCTAAACAGAAAGGAGAACAACTCTATAGGGTATTTCTTCCTATTTCCCTGATAGGTTTATATGCACATTATGCACTATAGGTGTATATATAGATCAGTAGAGGCTTGGTTGATGTGGTAAAGCATTGGGAGAGCTCCCAGAGCTCACAGTTTGTTCTGGACCTCTATGAGCAGGCTCACTTGAGAATAATGTGGGAGAAGCAGATTTCTTCCTGAAGACTTTCTTGAGAGGTTTTTTTGGTGTTGTCTTTAGCAGCTCTGGGAGCCTAATGAACCTTTTGGCTCCAGAGAATATGCAGCCTTCAGGCCTGGGTCTTGGATGATACACTGAAGTTTGGAATTAAAAAAAAAAAAAAGTAGAAGTTTTCATATGGAAAATTATAGCAGCCCTACTCCATGTTGTAATTCTACTTTATTTCTGCATTAAATATTGCTGACTTAGGTTGGTCTGTCTGAGGAGTTAATTTTCATTCATTATGAGCTCTGTATTCATAAGGGACTGGTGTGTAGTAGAAAGCATTTAAATATGAGAGGAGGGGGCAGAGATGAAATCAGTGAGAGAGAGGTAACGTTTATAAGAATACAAGGGTTGTATTATATGGCTCTATCACCTTCTTCCATCTACATATCCTTTGCATTTTAGTGCAGCTTCAGGAGGGATACAAACATGACTTGGACCTTACTTAAAGGATCTATGTATGACAGGCTAAAGATTAATAGTGTTTATATGGTCATCTTTGCAAGAAGAGAGCAATGAGGATGATACAGAAAAAGGAGAACATTCACATTGTTGGTAGAAGTTACAGAGATGGTGTTGTAGGGAACTGTACAATTTTGATGGGTCTAGACAGTTTAAAATTATTAAGTCTCTGTATTGGTTTGTCCTTAAAATCTAAATGCTCATATACCGGGTTCTTTTGTTTGTTTGGTTGGTTGTTTTGGACTTTTTTTCTTTTTTTTTCTTCTTTTTTTTTAATACAAGTACTCAGAGCAGAAAGAAGTACCATGTTCCAGAAGAGAAGGAGTGATCTGTTTAGGTGTGTTGGACATCCTTCAAGATGAGAGTAATGAGAATCAAATAGTCAATTTTCTAAACAGATACATAGCAAAAAAACCTTATGTTCAAAATTAGCATTCTTATTTGGAAAAAACCCCACACAATATCTTTAGAATTATTTCAGTGTACTTAAAACAGAAAGGCACAAATATTAATACAGTTATTTTAAGTTCAAAAGTATGGCCCTGTATTTGCCCTAGTGCAAATGCAGACAGAATTTCTTCCTGCATGTTTTTAGTTTTCTGAAGAAGTTTTAATTGAATTAACATTGCCCATTAGCCAGTTAACTGAAAAGAAGAAAAAAAAAATAGAAGACTAAAGATCTGCTTGTTTTTATATATCCGTGAAACACGACTGAGCAGCAACTACTGTCTATGGAGGTTCACTGGATTAGATCCAGAGGATGTCCATACAGAAGCCAATTTTTATGGTGCTAAGTTTACCCTTGCAACTTGTTTAATAGCACTGCTGAGACCACAAAACATTTGCAGAGCATGCCCTAGGCTCTATGGTAACCCCTGCTCAATTGACTGAAGAAAATACCAAATTTTTCATGCTCATTCAATTCCTTAGGTTTTCTTTACTCTGAATCACAAACATAAAACTGCACTATATTGTAACTATACTAACTAGATTTCTAGTCCAGACTGTAAATCAGCTAGATACACCAAAAATCAATGAAAGTTTTGCTAGTGAAGTCACTACGGGACTGGTTTTTCTATTACATATCTGTACATTCACTCACAATAAAGCTTGTTTGGGAAATAAAATTTCATTGACAATTAGAAGTAGATTACTTTGGAGCAACAAAAACTTGACATTCTACCTATACCAGCAGTGTTCATGAAGTTCATTGTCAAACACACCTAACCTAGGAAAACTTTTTTATTGTAGTTTCTTCTCTGTCAAATTAGTACTAAATGAAGTGTGGATGATTTCAGGTATGGTAGGAAAGGCTTTTGAGCTTCTGGTTACTTCTGCAAAGAATATTTAGCCATCACTGTTTACTAGAACCAAAATTCCTCTGTCTGAACTGTCTCTTGTCCTCTTGACTAAAAAAGTGAGATGAAATAGATACACTGGGATAATCTTGGTCTCAGGCTGATTCAACTGAAAGTGGCAAGACTTGTTTTGATAACTATGATTCCTCATGTCAAAAAATATGCAAAGGAACCCAAATCAACCCATCTTGAGAGTTTCCTGTATAGCCTATATCCTAATTATATTCAGGTTTTTTTGATTTAAAAAAACAGGGGAGAGTATTCTCAGACTTTATTTCTGCATATGGAAACAAAAGTCTAGTAATAAAATACAAAACAGTTCCAGGCAGGATGCCTCAAGTAAGGACTGCATGCAATTTATATTTCTGATTATATTTTTCCTGATGGTATTTGAGTCCCTCTTCTGCATCTTCATGTATTCTGATTGCCCTGCTTTCAGAGGGCTTTTCCCTGCTATTGGCTAAGGCAGAAATCATAAATAAATCACAAAAAGGTCTGGACTTAGCTTTTGTTTTGTTTAATTTTTAAAAATTTTTATTTAAAAGCCATTGGAGTTTGATTGAATCCATTTACAGCTTTCATCTATGAGTGAGCTGCAATCCAGGATTTCTTTGAAGATGTTTTTCCTCTATTTTATTCCATTTCTCTCTAAGAAGGTGAGGCACTAGCTCAGGCTTATGTAGAGAGGAACCTGAGAGCACTTCAGTTGCCACTTTGAAATTGAAGTGATTCTGGATTTTCAGAAGATAAACTGAAAAGAACCCAAAGGCTGAAACTCCATCCTCTGCATAAGCCAGCTCAAATAATGATGAGATATGTATTGAAAGAAATATTGTGGCAACTGGTGGTAGCTTGTTACATGTTACAAATATCATGCTGGTTGCTGAAGTCTGTTTCTTAAAAGAAAAAAAATATTTTAAAAAAGAAAAGAGAGCTGCTGAAGGAATAAATCGAAAACATTGTTTTCATATTAGGTGGGTATGTCTTCAGAGTGAACATATTACCAGTTTACTTTTATCTCAGTCAAACTATTTGATTTTTTTTTTCTTAGCATTGTCAGTCTCACTGACAGCTACAGGAGCTATGAACTAAAACTTTTGTAACTAAAAATGTGGAGTATTTTCCTCATGCATAAGATATCATTGAGATGTTGGGTTAGTTATTGTCCACCAAACCTGAGATTTGGAAAAAGGAAGTTGTTCCCCAGGTCAAAAACCTGTGAGATAAATTACAAGAAAAAAAGCTTCTGTACTGGACTTATCAATAAGTTTCTCAAAATTGCTTGTTTTAGAAAAAATACGTCAGGCTACATTGTAGCTTCCGATTGTTAGGTTTGATCTTTAGCTCTGATCTTCTGCAACAATATTAGCAATTTTTTTCCTGCCCTGATATTAACTTGTTACTGATATTTAAACCCTTAGCCTGGTGAGGGATGCTTATTGGAAATCATTGTATTGAACAAGGATGCTGTGTGTGATGTGGTATTTTTTTTACTACAGCAGCATCTAGAGGCTTCATCTGAAATTATATTTCCTCTGTTAAACACTGTATGAACACGCAGTGAGCTAGGTACCAGTGCTACCTAGCCCTCACACATGACATAAAAAAAAAAAAAAAACCCCAAGAAAACCAAAACAACCAAACCACCAACACCCAAACACTGGTGGCATACTTAGACTAAAACAGATTTTGACAGTGCATAGAAATAAAGGTAAGATCTTGTGGACAACCCCATTTTATTTATAAGAAACATGGAGCCTTTCCCTGAGAATCACATTCCCCAGTCAGCTAAAGAACCAGGGCCTAAATCTGGTTCAGCAGCAAAGTTTTCAGGCAGGGTTTCTGAGTGCTTTACCATTTTCCAATTGCAAGGGCTTTAAGGTTCCTATCCCATATAGAAGACTTTTCTCTTAACTTCATGTTGGCAAAAATGTTTTAGTTAACTATTTTTAAGAAGTTTGCAAAAAACAGCTTAACTCAATTTTAGGATTTGAGTAAGAGCTTTGTTCTTTTATTAATTGAGATGGCAGACACTGACTTTTGTTTTTTTTTATTGTGACTATCAAGCTGAGAAAGGGGATAAATGTGGAAATAACATTTCACTGGAACTTTTGTCTCTCTTAGAGTAATTCTTAACAATCATCTTAAGATATTTAGGAATTGATGTAGAGATTAAGGACAGCTGGTTCCAAAAACCTTTTAGAGAGGGGAAATTTAAATTTCTCTTGTGACAAGACTATGGAATTCAAGTTTTGAGTGTGACTGGAGGATGGCATTCAAGTTAGTCAAGAGTAGCATAGCAGGGTGTGGTGCACCTGAGCCATACATACATTTCTTGGTTGGTGCAGGATGTGCCTCTGTTGCCAGCACAGTGAGACAGCAGAGAGATTTGAAAGAACCAACCAATCTGAGCAGTGGGATTTGACTGAACTGGTTAGCATTTGGCTAACTGGTGTTGAATCTCTCCAGGAAGGAATCTCAGGCTCTCCTGGACATTACACAGACAGCTTCTGCTGTTATTACAGTGATTTTTCATGTATCAATTAAGAACCTGGTAATGTCATGGAAACTTTTCAGGTAGCTCTTGCAGCAGACCAGTTGTACTCAACTAAAGCACTTTCAAATAGTCTGTAGAGCTGTTCAGGTGCAGAAATGATTGTATTTTGTGTGGTTTTCTGTACATAATTAAAACATAATTAAGGGTAGTTTTGGGCATAGTTCAATAGCAATGGATCATGCACATGCTCGGTGCTCAGGTAAAGCTGTGGGCCAGCAGGATTGGAAGATTTCAGCAAAACAAATTTCCCACTGAAGGTGCTGTTGCAATATCCTTGCAATTGAGAGTTTTGTTGCCATGCAGAAAGCAACCATCGTGTTTGTGAGATCTGACTCCTAAAGCCAAAACAAAAAACTTGACTTTCTAGAAGTCGCTTTCTCTGTTCTATGTCTCTTTCCAACAGATTTAAATACACTTAAAACTGGAGTATCTTTTCCAGTATTGAATTTTCAGTCACTATCCACAACAGAGACAAAATAAATATGTGGCAAGACAGCATGGAAACAAAATGTTAAACAGATCAGACCCCATGAGAACTGAAGTCATCTGGCTTTTCTCTACTTTTCCCAAGAGTAGATCACAGCGTATAGTTATAGGTAAAGGAGTTCAAGTAGGTATAAAGTGTGTTAATTCTACTTGCAAAAATCTCATTATGGGCTGTCAGAAGTGAAATTTTGTTAGTGTAAGACTTGAAAGGCAAGGAAGGATAGAGATACTTGCATTTCACACTAGTACAGTTACCTGGTAGGTAGGTATGATAGCGTGACATGACCAAACAAGATGCTGTTCGTAATCATGTATATGAAATTTCCTTGAGGTTGGGGTAATGAAAGGAATTACTTCCCAAAGTAACTTTAATTTACACAATCAGAAAGCAAAACAGATACTTATTTTATGTGGTGAGAATCAGTGCTCTAATTCTTAAATTAATTTGCATTACCTGGGTTTGGTTTTCCAGTTTTATATTGCCTTGAATTGAAAAACCTGGAATAATGAACATTTAAAAAGAAGTAAAAAAGTCATGTTCTGTAGGTTAATAAAGACTAGGCAGTAATACTGGCCAGTAAGTTTTGTGCTGATAATGGATGTGTCAAATCCTCAGCTACTATAATATGTATGCAAGACTATACCTATTTTACTGGCAGAGGATTTGTCTCAAAGTCCTACAAGATTAATGTCACTAAACACTTCCCTTGCTCACCTTTAGAAAGCATTTAACAAAGTAATTACTTAATGACATTCAAATGTTTCCTAGAAAGTAACTCTCTACCAAATTTGCCACAGTCCATGCATAAATAATATCAATTAAAAGCATTTAGATTAAAGCAAGAGTGAAAGAAGCCTTAAAGTAGTTTAGTGCTTTACCTTGATAACCTAGCATTAAGCAGCGTTAATTTTTCACTCAATCCTTTTTGCACTTAGAAGCAGTGCGCTACTAAGTTTACTGGTTCAAAAAAGTGTGTTCCAGATGGATTTGTCAAATACTTGATTTCTCATTTTTTAAAAAATCTGATTAAATTAATTTGGGGCATACAAAACATGATTAAAAAATTACAGAGCAGCAAATAGCTTTTAACTAGTCTATGTAAAATGTAGCATAAATAGCTAACCAGTGATGTAAACCACAGATCTGACAAAGATCTACAATATAATTTCAATTTTTTTTAAACTTACAAAGTAAAAAGCTTACTCTTGTATTATTGGTATAAGTTGAGTGCCGAGATCTTCACAGTGAAACCATTTTTCAAAGAGGACGTTAGTTGTTTCTCCAACATAGTATCTGATAAAATAAACACATTAGTCAATCTTTTTATTAACTTACTGATCAGGCAGTTTCAGTCTTTTGAAGAAAATAGCTACTTGATGTGTCAAGCCTGGTGCGCTTCATTCTGAGGAATGGTTATTTGGGAAAGCTTTCTGTTTCCATGATTAGGTGACTTGGTGGTGGTATGCTCAAACTTCTGTGGAGTGCCTTGTAGTTCTGTTGACCAGTCACAAATAAGTCACCAAATTCCTTCAGCAACTTTTCCGATTTCATCCTGGAAATGATTGCTGCCATAATCTCTCGGGACTTTCACCTTGGATGTAGTTACTGCAAAAAAACCTGGACCCAAATACCATTTTCAGTATCTGCTTCCATGCAGCTATGACATAAATATCCATATTTGACAGAGTCAGCTTGCTTTATGCCCATGCACGGGCTGATAAGAAAACAAGGTGGCTTATGGACTTGTTTGGGAAAAATAGATGGTTTTCAGCTACACAGATTTGGGAAGTGTTTGAGTCACCCCTCTGAAAAGGAATTTAGTGCTTCATCTGCGTTAATTTTTTGTCTTAACAAATAAAATAAATTTTGGTGATGTCAACAACTTAAGGTTGGTCTATGGAATCAATCTATGGAATGGCAAAAACAGAATTTACACTCAGATTTTTATTCCTTGCATGGACTGGCAAGGAATGATGCTCCAGTCACTCATATTATCAATGTTTTTAAAAAAGTCTCGTGCCTTTTAGGTTTAAGTTACTGGAATGTGTGTCTGAAGAGGAAAACAAAACTTATGTAATTATCCTGTGCAAATCTGTATATTCATGTCTGCTTTATGTATCTACACACATATTGTCCAGAAATCTTCTAAGAGCTCCCTGGCTCCTCAAGTTTTGTAAAAACAGAATACACTGAAGAGAGTAACTATCTATACCTCCAATATAGAAAAAGCAGTGCTGCCAGCACAAATTCTGAACACGGACACTCTACAGAGAAGGGAGATGCTAAAAACGTCTTGTTTGGTACAAACAATTATCCAACAGTATGACTAATATCAAACTTCTTTGGTTTTGTACTTATTTGCCATAGAATTAAGATTAACTAGATCATTTTTCTCATAGCACACGACATGTATTCATTACTTAGCCTGGAACACTGGGGCAGGCTACTTATTCTTCACTTGTGCAGTAATCAGCACACTGGGGCCTCTGATTTATGACTAAGGTTTGTAGACATGATAAATAATGGAACAGTAACACAGTATCAGACCTTGAGTCAGCATACTTCAAAGTGCATTATGATTTCCTCTTGTAGAGTCTTTGCTGCAGGTGGCTGGTATTGAAAAAAGTATGAGAGCCTGAGAGGTTCTGATTGGAAATTCCCCTTTCTCCCAGGAGCACGCAGAGGGAATGCAGGTTCAAAAGCATAACAAAATTGTTCACTTCCAAAATTTCTAGTGTCTTTATTCACCACATCAGAGTGAAAACAAGGGCACTAAAACCCTCTGATTTATTTTCAGGCATCTGATTAGATATTTTGAATTGAGGATGTGTTAATTTCCACCTGCAAGCCATAAAGTAGCTTTTAGTTTAGCTTCTCCACATGAGCATGCCTATATAGGAGCGAAAAATCTCTATATCAGCCTAGATTCCTAAAAAGGCATTCCGCATTTCTCTCTCTAATACCATTCACAGACTTCACATGATAGGTTGTTTTACTTTAAGTAGTTTTCTTTACTTTATTATTTAAGCTCTTTTTATACATTAATAATAAACTGTTTTATCTAAATCACTGGCCAGTTTTTTCTAATGCAAATTATCTTTTCAATACTGTAAGTCCATACGATCTACAGATCTGTAGTGAAAGAAAAATGAGAAGTACATAGGTAAACAATAATTTAAATGAACTGCACTTGTTTCTAGCTTGGAATTTAATCACGTGGATTTCTTGTCTTGAATTGTCTCTTTCTTAGTTTCTTTCCGTAGCCTTTTTCCTTAGAATGAAAAAGTATGTCTTTCTAGTTCTGCATACTTGCAATCTTCCTGCTGTGACACTACCCATGCAACAATCAAAACTGCAGGTGAAAGGACAGGAACTGCAGTTTATACAGACATCACTGCAGTTTTAAATCTGTACAGATTATATGAATATCAGCTATAAATTCTGCTTGGTCTGTCATCTCTGGTTAACACCAAGACAGTTTTTGTAGATTTGCTAATGTTTTACTGTTGTGACTTTGTGAATTCTGTATGGACAGTCCTTAGTCCTGCTCCCTCTAGAATACAAAGCAAACCACTCACTTATATTAAGATGTTTTTCTCAAAAGGCAATAAAAACTAGGCAGAGGTGTGTACAGTATAGAGGGACTAGTGGTGAGAAAAATGAATTCGTTTCCAGCTTCTCACACACTTGATGAGAAAGCTGCTTTTCATCTTTTTTCTTTCAGTTCTTACAAAGGAATTAATATTCTGCTTGCCAGAGCTGATTAAAAAAAAATGTGTTATTAGAGAGCTCTGAGTTATTTTTCAAAACTTAAGGCAATAGCAGTAGGTAGTACAGAAGCAATTTCAATATGTCCTTGTTTAACTAAAGCAAATGCTAAATGAGATCTCTGTTTATGTATGTGTAGATAAATAGATGTGTGGATAGAATTAGTACAAATTTACCAGGATGAATCTGATAAATTATCAGGAAACTTAAATGCAGCATTGTATTGATATGAGAAATTAGTTTATATTATAAATTCTAACAGATTAGTCAATAGTTTATACTTCACCTTAGCCCATCAATTTCTGTTTTTAATCTTTCCCTCTCAACCACAAGACCCACAGTGTTTTCATATCTCTGAGGAGAGTGAGGTATCCTGGCAGGCAGCAGGAACATCTGTTAAAAGAAATCAGAAATTTTCAGTGCCAGGAAGTCTGTTTTTTGCATTGCCCTTTTCCTGCCCCTCAACCTGCAAAATCTTCTGCTCCTTGCCCCACTTCTCCCCTACTTTTTGTTGATCCTGTGTTGCTCCTTTGCAGCTGCACTCACTGTGGTACCACAGCCCTGCAAACACTTTTTTTCTTGCTTTCTCTGGGAATGATGACAGTGACTGCAATCAGCACTGCCTTGATGACAGTCAAGTTCTCCCCTCCTGGTTTGATCATCACTGCCAGACACAATTCACATGAAAATCTAACCAATTACTCATCTGAAATTTATAAACTTACTGCAATTTCTGAGTAATTGAAATGGAAATAAAAAGCAGGTTTTTTTTGTCTGCTCTATGAAATGTCTAAAGTTATCAGCTGCATGTATCCTCCCAACACAGTGAGCACCTTTGATTGCATGATGAGGAGTGCTATTCTTTCTGAAAATAATTAACAAATATGAGGGGCTACTTCCTCATGCAAGTTACGAAGTGAATAGGCAACACGTAGTTAAGACAAGTGCATTTTGGAAGCTTGAGAATAAACCTTTTCCTAGCAGTTACCTGTGCAGCAAATTGGTAAACCTATATTCACCAGTACAGATGTTTTTGCTAAGGCTGGGCATCATTACAGCTCCTCTGCCCACAATACAGAGCTAATGATGGTGCCTCAGCAGTGTTAGTGTCAGTCTTTCCACCAAGTATTGTGTGCTCCATTTCATTAGGGCTTCTCTTACATGCTGAGATCTCAGCTGGGTGTGCTCCTTCAGTGTAAAGTGTAATACCAGAACCTTGTAGCTGGAAAATGTGGTTCTGTTTCGTCACTGTAATACTTATAATGCTTTTAATGGCATTAAGCTATTGGGTTTAACACGTCTTCTATTTTAAGAGTTGTCTCCACTACACCTAATAATCCTTTCAAAGACTTGAGTGCAGTCCAAGCTTGTGTCAATAACCATGAGTGGCAGCTGTAGTACATCTAACTCGTAGTAACAGCCAGTATCTATTCATGCTCTCAGTAAAAGCACTGCAATCTATGCTTTAGCAAGTGTACTACTATAAAGGAAAATTGAATGCATTTCATTCGTAAACGACTCTTTTAAAGATGTCCTACTGTGATGGCTGGAAAGCCTAGCTGTGAGGACTAAAGAAGGCTGAAAATACATGAATTATTTGAATTCCTCAGTTTAGGCAGTTTGCTTAATGGTGTGGGTGGGTGGGTGAGTGGTGTGTACCTGGCAAGGTGTGTAAATAAAAGACTGATCTGTAAGAACTTTTCTCAGTTTCTTGACGATCTAAATAGGTGCCCCAGACATTCAGAGGGATTTTTTTATCTGTTATTGAAACAGTCAAATGTTGAACACAGTTTATGGTAGTTTCTTATTATTTACTTGAAATTTTTAATACTCCATTCAAACTTTTTTTTTTCCCCCACCAGATCGTGATGCCATCTCTTGCATAGCAGGTATAAATAAGTTTCTAAATAACACCTAAAACAATCATTTAACATAAGTATGTTATATTATAACTGTAACAGAAAGGAATCCTGTTTTACCTCCCCTTCTCGGATGACAACGTCTTTTTGTTTCCCATTTTCAATTATCTTTAAACACATATCTCCTTGAACCTGGTAAAAGAGCTGAAGAAATAAGAAAATAGCATTAAAGCAGCTACTCCAACCTTCTGTACTTTATATTCTCTATACAAGAATACATGTATAAATACATTCAATTTGCAGTTGCAAGTACTTGCAGATTTTTTTCTAATGATAACAGGCTTCTAAAATCTATTGATTCAAAAAATGTTACAGAATATGTATTATTTCCATTATCTTACTAAGAATTAGTAATCTATCCAGGAGGTCTGTAACTGCATAGAGCTATCCTCTGGACCTAGTGAAATTCCACTATCCTGGTTTTACCCTTGGAATTACTTTTTGCATGGCACAACATTACAGTTTAAGCATCCATTAATTACACAATATAGAAAGCTTCATTTCAGATGTAGCGGAATCTTTAATCAATCAAATTAAATGCCATCCTTCCAAATAAGCTCCAATTATGCACACAGAGGGTTTTTTTGGTGTATTTTTTCAATTTTTTAATGGCATTTTCTCATTTGGGAAGAATTGCCCATTTGGAAGTTGTTCTTTACTTTTGTGAATACCTTCAAATCCAGAAACAGCTGCTGCACTTCCCACTGCGTATGTAAAAGGGTTACATTCAAAGTGTATATAAGGACAGAGCCACTGAACCCAAAATTCTGTCTTTGGTGACCTTTCTATGGCTGTTTTCAGAAAAAAACCAGCTCTGCTTTGTGGGGTCTCTGAGGTTCTCAGGTCCTCATGTTCCATGACAGAACTGTGTTATGATCTGTAAGCAGATTTGTATCTTTGACCTGAAATAATGGGCACATTCCGCCTCATTTTTATGTAGTGCAGAGCAATAATATTTCCAAAAGTCACTTGCCTTCCATGTTCTTTTTACCAAATCTAGAAACCAGAGTGCTAGTGCAGCTGAAGTAGTCTGAAACATGATTCAAAGTTAGAACTATAACTGAAAAAATCCCTTATTTATAGCAAGTCACTGCAATTTCATCAAAATGAAAAATAAATAGGGGAAAGAAGAAACTACTGAAGCATGCAAACCCCCTGAACTGAACTCCTTCCAACATTAGAAAAGCCTAATCAATTTTTTAATCATTATTATTTACAAAAGTGTTTTGAAATATTAATGCATGCCCCCTGGAATGGAAGAAACACCTCTGTGAACATGAGAAAGAACAAAAATGCTGCCAAAGAAACAAAACAATAGGGACAACTGAAGAAACACTTGGAAAAGAAGTTCATGCTGAGAGCTTTTACATGAGTGAAAAGTTCACCTTGTGCTAGGGACAACACTATAGATAAATAATAACTTTTGTTTAGATGGCCACAGTGCCATCCTCATTGCAGTCCATTTCCCTGTTCTCTTTTCTCTGACTTTTTTTGGTATTTCTGAAGGGCAGCACCCAACTCTACAGAAGCTCTTTCATTGGGCAGGGCCAGCTGCTCCCTGCATGACAGCTAAGTGGGAAAATGACCTCTCCTCCTTCAGTTCATGGAAGATTCATCTAAGACTCTATGATCTAGATGGATTGTCACACCAAGTGGGGGTCATATGGCACAGATAATACTGAAACTTAAAAGTATCATTTTGGAAATCTTGAGCTTTGGCATGTTATTTCCCCTGCAGCTCCTGGGGAAGCTATTACTGCACATATGCACAGGACATGTAGATGAGGGAAGGGACAACTGAGGCGAAGTTTATCCAACCTTTCTGGAAATGAAAAACTTGAGAGTGGATGTCAGCTACCCAGTTCAGAGGTGAAACGTCACAGGCATAAGAGAAGATTATAAACAGTAAGTTATGAATTAAAATAATTGTTTTGCAGTGGGAGAGGAGGAATAACGTGGGCTACATATTGTCAATGAAAGCGTTTTTATGACTGAATTTAAATAGTACCTTTCACTGTAAATTATGGTCTCTTCTTCAAAACTTTTTTCTTTTAAATTGCCTGAGTGCTTCAGTCATCCATAAATCATCTGATGTAACTGTGATTAATACAAGTGGCAGCAATTACTGAATCTACTGCCTTACTTATAATATAACCTGAACTTTTTATCAAGGAAACTGTCAGCTATTTAATATGTCAGTGAGTTATAGTCCATGCCCATTTCAGAGGCCAGATTGGCAACACAGTACTGTCTTTACTGTCTCTTTGTTGGAAACTTATTTTTTCTGAATACTGACTGACTTTTGCCTTTTGGGAAAATCTAACATTTTTGTAAGCCTCTCTTGGAAAAGAAAAATCAAGGCCTGAGTTAGAAAATTTGGGTGTGTGTATATATATATGTATATATGTATGCGCCTATATAGATAGCATAGTAAGTCAATAATTCATATAATTTAAAAATATAAGCTTTCCCAGCTGTACTGTTCTTACTGGAATAATCTAGTCTCCACTCTCTCCAGCAGTAGTAAACACTGAGGAAATATACAATATTTCTGCTCTATTAACATCTTACTAATGACAAGGCCTCTTGATATGTGAACTGTATGTCTCTTCTTGCAGAAAAGCCTAGATTTGTATATTGCTACTGCATAATGGCTCACAATTACGTATGAATTTTGTCTTTCTGGGTAAAAAACATGTCTCAAGGAAGAAACAAAGGCTGTTCACAATTCTTTTTATTCTTTGTTACTAAATGTGGTTATTTATTTATTTATTGTTGTATCTACTTCCTTTCCTCTTCTTTTCCAAACTTCAGCATTTTGTTTCGTTTTCTGCTTACTATGTGGTATCTTCTCATTATGATTACTCCTTTATTAATGCTCACTTTAAAAGTTATGAGCCACCTAGAAGTGCTTCTTTGCCAAAAGCATAACATTATTTCATAACATTGCTCAATATGATCATTAAAACTGCAGATATACCTATGAAACTCAAATAAAAACACCTTAAGTCAGAGAAGGTTTTTTTAAATTTAATTTTCCTTACATTTTCTTTGCTGTAGGAGAAATACATCCACCTTCCTTAGTCTGCTTCACCCTTTTTGATCATGCTTCAAACCTTCAGGGAAAGGCAGTGTGGCCAGTGCTGAATCACTCTCAAGTATGTACAGGGATGTTTCATTCAATTATGAGTACTCATAGAATAAATTATGCTGGCATTTCTGGAGGCAAGAGGAGAAGATGCACAGAGGTAGCAATTCACTGCTGCCATCAGTAGAAGCACTGATGAAGCTGCTTGTCTTTGACAGAAATTTCAACAGAGTAGAACATGTGGATACTACTTTAAAAGAGTACTAACACCCTCACTCTATTAGCATGGTAAGAATTGTTCCTTCATCCAGGTACGTGTAAACAAAGAAGCATCTAGCAGTGGAAGAATACAGAATTTGTAATTGGTCTGCACTGACTAACTAAAATACTCACAAGTCTATTTTATTTTAGGTACAGCAGTATATATAATTTAATTTGGATCCACCTTTGATATCAATCTCTGCATAGACACAGGAACCCAGAGCTCCATGAGGACTTTGATAGCTGACAGCTTATCTACAGACCTCTGAAGAGACCTGCAAGTAGCAGGATACTTTGAGTTCTGACTGCATCTAAAAATGGAATTTGGGATTGCTCAGACACTTCTGGGATTAGGCTCTGGTTTGGTATATCCTGGCTTGTATTGCTTGTCATATGGTTATGTACTAAATTAATTTGCAGAGCAAATCAAATTCTGATGTGGGAGTAGAGCCTGAGGGTTCTCTAGAGACTTCAGTGGTGACTGATCTATTTGGGTACAGAAAAACAATTTTCTCCCTTTCTCATCACAAGGGTTTTTCAGCCATCAGAAGTCTACAAGACAAATAGATGAGGAAGGTAGAGAAAACTATGTTGAGGGCTTCTGTTGTGGTTTGTGTTTTATTTCCCTCTTTTCATTTACATGTCATCTGTGAAACCTGAATACTAGCCAAAACTCATGCCAACAATCTTATGGAGCAAAATTATTTCTGAAGATACAATCTCCTTTTGATGCAAAAGGATCATCATTCTTATTACATTTTAATAGGAGCTTTGTCTCTTATTCAAATATTCCAAGAGTCTTTGCCAGATAAATGAGAGGTTTTTTTAAATGTAAAGGAGCAAAAATGTTTCTCTTGCTTCATTGTAATTCAGGTTCTCAGATTTATTTGGGATATAAGCACCACAAATGGGAATGCTCACCTAGCCCCACTTTCCCCTTGTTTTCAGATATCCACTATCCTTATAAAATGCAAAGGGCAAATTGATCTGATAGAGGAGAGTTTCTCAAAAGCATGCTGACTGGAGAGCAGCATACAGTAGAAGGGGTCAGGCTTCATTTAAGCAGATAATCTGTCAGAAACTGGAGCCAAGTCTTACTTGTGGTGTCTGTGTGAGAGGGAGAGAAAGAGAAAATCAAAAGTCAGGTCAGAAAACTCAGATGAGTTGTGGCAGATGTGATGTCAAACCTGTATCATCTTTCAAAGCATGAAACAGTCAGACCATATGAATGTGCTAGAGGAAGCTGCAGAGATTCACCAAGATGATCAAAGGAGGGGGAACTCCTTCTTCTGAGAGTTCTCTTTAGGACTGAAGTATGAGGGCTTTGGTCTGTGGGGCTGTGCCAACTATTAGGTGGCTCTATCCATAGGAAACAACCTAGATGCTGAGAGCAGAAACTTAGGGTAGAATACAGCACAATGAGAAGCGGGACTTCTAAATTCAAGTGGGGTTTGTGCCAATGCAAATGTGTTACAGGTGGTAGATGAAAGGCTAATTTGAATTTCTCTGCATGGAACTGTTTTATACAGATTCAACATCAGAATGTAAATTGTTAAGAAATCAAACTCAGCTAAATCAAAGGCAGTTGAGATTCATTGTGTGTAAGTTGTGGACTGAGGTGGGTAAAGAGACAGCAGCCTAACTACTTTCATGATCCTAGATTTAGCTATTAGCATATCTCACTTTCCCCCAAAGTAGCCCACACAATGTAGTAAGTAAATTCTGAATTTTTTTTACTAGAGCTAGACTTTGTTATGATTGTTATGATTGTGGGGTTTCTCTGTCATAAACTTTCTCCAAAATATATGTCCCCTTGAGTTGTCACTTGTATCTTTGGAAAAAGGTTTTTTTTTTTTCCTGTCCTCAGGCTTCACAAGTAAGTAAAAATGCAGTAAATACACCATGAACCTGTAGGCCATGTTAACACTAAAACTCTTCTTGTCACAAATGCTTGGTATGATGAAAAATCCTTGACAAAGATATGTTGAGGACTGTTCCCTGGTACCTGCTACCCCATAGCTGTGAGGGGTTGAACACAAGAGGACATAGCCTCAAGCTGTGCCAGGGGAGGCTTGGGTTGGACAGCAGAAAGAATTTCTTCATTAAAAGGATTGTCAGGCATTGAAATGGCTGCCCAAGGAGGTGGTGGTGTCATCATTCCTGGAAGTGTTCAGAAACAGCTGGACATGATACTCAGTGTCATGGTCTAGATGACAAGGTGGTGTTCAGCAAAGGTTGGACCCAATGATCTTGGAAGTGTTTTCCAACCTTGGCGATTCTGTGATCTTGTCAGGGCTGCCACAGAAACTTTCAGCAGCCTCATCAAGTTGACTACACAAGAATTGTATCCAGTAGTTCATGGAACCCAAAACTTTCTTGACAAATGAGGCACATGAGAATAACAATTCATTTGAAACCCTCAGAACTCATCACGCAGCACAAACGCTTCCTAGCAAGTTCTCAGTATTAGTTATATAGGTCCATTCTCACAGCGCGTTTTTGCCATGTTCCAGGAGAAGATGCATTTCCCAAAGCAATTTCATTTTTCATTTTATTTTGAATGTGTCTGATTTAGAGGCAGAGAATGTCTGAGTAGATGTTTGCTGACTCTATCACCGCTATTCTGATGGAGAAGGGAGCAAAAGGGAACTTTACAAATAATAATGAATATGACTTCCTGGTAAATTCCAGCCAAGGACTGTGAATGGTTTATCTGCTTGATTTTTCTCTTTAAAAAAAAACTGTCCAATGGAAAACAATGTCTCAGGTATGAGACTCTTTCAGCACAGAAATGTGGCAAAGAAGTAGTGCACAGAAATTTAAGAAGGTAGTGAAGCACTACAAAGAAAATTAAGAAGGAACAAAATGTAAGAGTTACTTAGGAAATGCCTGCTTGTTGAGAGGAGGAAAGAAATTGTGCTAGACTAGGCTGTCATTTTAGCCAAATAGCTGTTCAGGAGACAATTCTAAAAGGCTTTGAAGAGAGTTCAAATCAAGCCTCTTTTGTTTTTTTTCTTCTCCTAATTAGCCAGTCAGAACTAATCTTTCTGATACACCTGCATGTTAATGGCACCAGCAGAGAGCAGCTCAGGAGCAGAAGGATGCTCCTCAGCCCTTATCTCTGTATGCCAACCCTTTGCTGCTGTGAGCTGCAGGCTTTCAAGTGCAAGTTGTGACACAGGACACTCCATAAACTGTGTGATAACAGGCACAAGACAGCAAGTGGACACATACAAACAATCTAAATTTAACTTTGTCTCTAAACCAACCCTTCTTTGCTATTGGAATACTCACAGTAGAACATCATCAGCTAAATTTGCCTGAAGGATTTGTGGGGTTTTACATCGTGATTTGGCCTTCTGACAGTATGTCTATATAGTCTGTCTTCAAATTATCACCCAGAGCTATAAATTACCCTTTTTCTGACAAAATAATGAGCTGAACATGGTTTAGAATGGTGTTTTTTTAATCCCAAGTCTAATTTAGGAATATGCCCTTTTGCTAAGATACTCTCTACCTCACAATTCTTCTCTAATGAGAAATATTGTTCTAAGTTAGATCACAGGAAGGTGCAAATGTGTCTGATAAAAAGCTATGGTAAAATGCAATTAATAACTATAATGTACTTTTATAAAACTGAATGAAATTGGCCCATATGTTAAACTGGTACATAACTGATAATGCTTCTGATGTGTGTATTGCCAATTTTCTCATGTGATAGGGTTGTTATGTTTCCATTTCTGGTTTCTGAATAATTGTGGGAAGCTTACCATGTAAATGAGCATGTACTGATATCTAAAAAACCTTTTTTCCACTTGAGTTAGCAGTAACATCAGTATGCAACAGTAAATTAAAAATTATGCCTTTATGGCTAACTTTTTATATTATTGAGAAGTCACATAAAGAGTTTATAAAAGGATAGGCAAAGCTATTAACAAATACAGGAACATCTTGCAACATGAGAAAAAAAAAAAGTTAAATTAAATCAGCCTAATTTTCCTTTTAAGGAATCCCAAGCAGCCTGAGGGCCTGGTCCTTGGTGCTGCAAGTGCTCTCCCTGCACAGCCCATGAGAAGAGACACAGTGGAGTATGTCTGGCACGTGATGGATGTGCCTGTGCCCACAGCCACAGGTGGGCTGGGAGATGGTGGTGACATTGCAACACAGGTGGGAGTCACCTAGAGATAACTCAGCATCTGCTCTTCCAGAGCTGTGTGTCTGTAAGAACTACATACCTGAATGGCACAGTTAGAACAGGAAATCAACAAAGGCTCTTGTGAAATGCTGGGGTGGGTTTGGGGAAAAATGATAAGTAAATGAATTTTCCTTTCTCTTCAAAAGGATTTATTGAATCTTGACCCACTTATGCCTTAAACTATGTAGATGTTTAAGGCTGAGTTTACAAAGGTACTTAAAATTAGGTTGACAAATGTCATTGGAATGACACGAAGTTAAATTATTTTGCTGGGAAGCAAGGCAAATTGTCTCCATCCTGACACCCTTACTTCCAGGCCTCTAGTAACAACTTTGCCTTAGGATTCTTGCAGTGGTGGAGAAGTTCCCAGGCCAAGCAAGCAATTCCAAGAAAAAAGCAGTAAACAAAGAAGATGTAAATTGTTACAATTTTGTTAGGCTTCTACTCCTTCTTCCTCCATGCTGCATTTGGTGCAATGGCTACTCACAACTCAAAGTTGAAGGGCTTTGAGCACAGGGGAATGATTTGAAAAATATTTAAAGACTCTATTCTTTAACCTTCCAAACTCAAATGAAAGCTGAAAAGCTGATGATTTTCACAAAGTCCACAAAAAATGCTATTTCTAGTGAATTAAAATAGTTTTTATTTTTGGATGTGTAAATTAGTATTGAAATACAGCTCAATCTTCTGCAACAAAATATTGCTTGAAAAATGTCATTACCTTCCTAAGGTTCCATTCCAAAATGTTGAAATGAGACACTTCGATGCGTCAGAACACTTTCTCTAGTTTCCTGCTGGAAATTAATTACAGCAAAACAGATCTGATCTCATGCTTGTTTCAAACAAAATGCACAGAAGATGTATGGTTCTTGTGAAAGATTCTGTTTGAGCCTATGAATAGATCTAATAAATACAACATCTCTGAGCTGGGTATTGCTAATCTGTAGCTTCAAAAGTAGCTGCATTTAATCATTATAGATAAATTAAATCAGAATAATATAAACAACCTATAGGTTACCTCTTCTCCTTCTTCAATATGATAATCCTTCCTTTCATTTGGCCCTCCAACAAACATCACATTTAATTGATAGCGATGCCTAGAAAAGAAAGTGACATTTTGAAACTACCTCTATTCATTATGCTCTTTATTTAATTTATTTTTCAAAATTCTTTTAGGACAGTGAGTCAATGAAACAATGTTGAGTGAAAAGCAACAGCCAGTAGAAGAACTCATAAGACCTTGGATGCATCTCTCTGCTGTGGCACTGTCCTGTTGGGTGACCTGAGGCCAACTACCTCCCTCCTGGTGTTTCAGTGCCTCCAGCTATGAAAAGGGGACAACAATAGCTGCCAGCAGTGAAAAGAGCTTTGAACTGAAAAGATAAAGAATGTTACCTAAGAGACAAGGTAGAAAAAAGGCTTTTCAACCTGAGCTGATTATGTAAAAGTGAAACTCTTAAAAGTTAATAAAGGTAAAAACATACTTTTTCCCCCTGCCCCACACATTAGTAGAATTACCAGAGATAGTGATGGTAGGAATTGCCAGGTAATTTCTGTTCTGCTTATACTGGTTTTGCTAAACTTCAACAACATTACAATGGTTTCCTTGTGGTTTGTGACTATTTTAGAAAAGGAGATTCCAGGCCATTCCTTAACTCTACCCCTCTTAAGAGCCCCAATGAGCATTCCTCTCAGGTATCACAAGGAATGCCTATCACGCCAATTACCTATCAGTCCATTCACACTAATAAAAAGGTAAGGTAGCAGGTTTTCCTTTGCTAAAAAAGCCCTCAAAATCAGGACTTTTAGGTGTGATTAAAGATTTGTTCTTCTCCTATTTGAGAAGTGAACTGAGGTGTGTTAATCTCTGCTTTGCAATGAGGAGGTTCTGGGCAGTAACACAGAAACAGCATGGCCATGATCCCCTGAAACACAGGGTACAACAACCTGTTCCTGTGTCAGCACCTTAATTGAGAGAAACTGTTCTGAGTTGTTGCACATACATACTCAATCTGCTACCCTTATCACTTTTTCTGTGAAGAGTATTTAAATGATAATGCCCAACACAGTGGGGACTAGTAAAGCAGATATAACAAGTAACAGTGACAAATTAGTTGGTCAAATAAAACTAAAGAATTAGAATTGACTGTTCTCTCCATAGGAAGCTGTGTATTTTATGGCACTGGGCTTCATATCTGCATCATAAAATAAGGAACTGATATCCAAATTGTTTGTACCATGCAGATTTAATATTCATTTTCAACAGCACACTGCAATGCTTCTGCATTAATGAACACCTCTACGAAAGAAGGGCAGGATGACCCAAACAGCAGCAATACAGATAATAATGAACGAAATAAATGAAAATCAATCCTGCAGAATCTAATAAGAGAAACCCACAGATTGCTTATCTTGTAGTCTACTATTAAGATGGGTCATTTTCTTAAATAAACATTCAGTTTTGTTATTAGTTCACTAAGTAAAAAGTGAAAATACTGCTTTAAAACAATTACTGCTTGACTTCTCAATTTGGCAAATCTGCAATTAATCTACTATTAATTCTGTTATCCCACCTGGGTTTTATATAACGAACAGGATATGGATTAATCATTCAATCGTTAAAAAATATGTACTGGTATCATCAAAAGATTCCAGCTATGAAATATGAGCAGGAACTCCACCAGGTAAGTTTGTCCATCTTGCTAAATAAAGTTATCTGGTTAACATAGTTGCTTTAAGTTAAGGAGAAATATCATAACAAAGAAAAGCAGTTTCAGTCAAGACTGCCAAAATGCAGTTAAGAGTATTGTAAAGGTTTCAGGGATGAGAAAATTATCTGACTGTACTATTGTTAGAATGATGAGCTAACTAATGGACTATTAAGTTTTCTATACTCTTAGATTTCTCTTCTTCTCCACATAAATAAAGTAGTAACAGCAGGTAATCCTTTAAAAACATTATAAGACTACGAAGAATCAGATGGTCCATGACCACACTCAGCTGTCCTTTTGGTATCATGTTCTGAACTCAGAAGAAGAGCTTTAGAAGTATCTGTAAAAATCAGCTGTCTCAAGGGATTTGATTTTGCACTAATTCCTCACTGTTGATGTTAAAAAGCATTTAAACTTGTCATTAAAATACAATGTTGGAGCAGCAATTTAATTAGATGTATTCTTTTCCTGACTTTGGTAAAACTCTGAATAGGCAGTAATTCAGGAATTGGGGTTTTGTGTTGCAATCCCAAACAGGTATTTAAAAATTGTGATCCTCTCAAATGTATGGAACCCAGTGTCACAAAAGCCTGAAAGTTGTAATAACTTTAGATACCAAAAGCCCTACTGCCTTGCTGTGAGACCTAGTTTCAACTGTTAATTCTCCCTCGAAATGAAGTTTTTAAGTTACTTAAATTTTGAGGTGGTTGCCTTCCAATGAGGCAGTAGGACACACCAAGCTTGCCTTAAACATTTCTACTCAGCACATAAGGGATCAGGCCTTTTAAAAAATGTTGAAAATCTATTAGTTGCTTCTTGGAAAATCACCTAAAACTTTTTAGAAAATCCTGAAAGCATTCAGGTAGTGCCAGGTGCAGGTGGTGGTAGACTCAGAATCCCTGCAGTAAATGGTTTTACTCTCCTTCTACATAAGCTAAAGCTTGATTTTGTTTTAAACTATACAATTTTTATCACAAACAAATGTTTATTGTTTCACTGTAGCTTCTTAAAATGTTTTTGGGCAAAGATCTATGATAGATGTCACATTCCAGATTTATTCAAGGTTTACACAGAACTACTAGTAAGCAGTACAGAACAGTGCAGTAAAACCAAAAAATGTTCATTGTACTGATAAGGAAAGAAATACATAAATATTCCATATATATAAAATACTAAAAATTTCTCATTATCATTGGTAAGCTTCAGAAATGAATACGCTTCAAAAAATGCTTCCTAAATCCATTTGAAAAATGAAAGAAATGGGAACACTTGGAATGATTCAAGTTTCATAATTTTTCAGTTCTACATAAGCTGTAGTTTTAACACAGACATGGCAGTAAGGATGTACTCTTTACCTTTTCTTTGTCTTGCTTTGAATAGTAACCTTTGCACCTGTGAGTGGAAATTAATATCACTGATACATTACTGCCCATTCAGCTTTTCATGAGAGATAGCACTCAAGGGTAGGGCAAGAGACATATATATTTTTTTAATTATTAAAATTGTAAATAAAGATTTTTTTTAAATTAAAGTTAAGAAAATGCTTTTTAATTTCTTTATAAAACCTGACTATCACTCCTTAGAGAGAATACTTTCTAATGAAAGTTTTGGACAAAATATTTTCTCCTCAACTTCACTGACAAAAGAAATCCTTGTCAATGTTTTGACACACATTGGAATTTGTTCACAAACTTTGACACAGAGAATATGCACAGTGTATGTACAACTGCATAATGCCCACACTTTTTTCCCTTATATTAGCTGCCTCACTCAGAATACTGTAGACTGCTCTAAACTGTCCCTTCAGGCTCCCTAGACTTCTGCCCTGACAGATCTGGAAATGCCCTGGAAATCTGACCCTTTGGTACTGCTGTCCTTCCTTTTTCCTTATTTTTCAGTGATATATCCTTCTAATTTTGATTGCTCCTGCAGCTTTGGGTCCTCTGTGATGTTGGAATGATTCTCAGCATCTTTAGCTACTTCAGGTTGTTCTGGTTTTGGATGTGATGCCATCTTCTCTTATTTCTAGGAGTTTGTTGTTATAGAGCCTGACAAATTCTCTTGCCTACAAGCCTACAAGCACCTTTGAGTTGAGACAAGTATCTTGTATTCAAGTTGATCTTTACAGTTTCTGCTGAGTTATTGCAAATCAGATTTCACTCACTTTCGGTTCTTCAGAACAGCACTCTGGCTGCAGCCTGAGAGGAACTATGGTTCCTAATTAATCTTTACATGTATGCATTGTTGCAGCTTCCACTCATAGCTAGGAATATTTGTGTATCTAATAACTTGGTAAAAAAAAAAAAAATCTTCGTTTACTTACATAAGCTTATTGCAAACAGGTGGCAAAAAGGCCGTTTTGTTTTCTTCTATCCATTTTCTTACATTCACAAGAAGCTCCATGGTCCACCACCTGTGAAACTTTTGCCTGAAATATTAGAATTTGCAGAGTGTTTTTCTGTGAGCAGACTGTCTGTGATTCCAACCCCAGTGCTCAGGGGATTGGCTGGTAGGAGAGGTGTCTTCAGGCTTCAGTGTCAAAGGGGACAGGTCCATCAGCCAAAGGTTACTTCATAGAGAGTACTAAAGCTCCAGCAGCTTAGCTAATAATTGACTAGTGTTTTTAAAATATATATTTTTATTGGAAACTGGGTTTTGCCCACAGGGGGGTTTTCTTAATTCTCTTTACTGCATCAACTGGATTGTGTATGTCACCTCTCTACAAAAATGGCCTTGTTTCACAGTCAGAAAAAATGAGCAAGGCTGGGGCATTCACTCCTTTCAAGTCTAATACAGAAACCTCCCTTCAGCATTCTAAGGCTGAATGTTTCTGGTATGTGTATTTGTTTGAAAATACTGAGATCTTCTTCTGCCAAGTAGCCAAAATGTAGATGTCTCCTGCATTTGTAAGACCAAGAGCAGCTGTGCATAAATGCTCATCTTAATTGGATTTGCTCTACCAGTGTTATAGCAGGGCTTGTGCAGAGCTGACCCTGATTCTGTGATGCCCTTTGGGAAAGTGCAGCATATTGCCATCAAATTGTCAGGCAAACAAGAAACTGAGAAGAACCAGACTTTCCAGATCTTTATTAGTCTTTACTTCCTCACAAGTTTCTGTTCAAGACCTACATAGTTGCTATAGGACTGCTTGCTCTGTTCCCTGCCACCCCCATTTTTTTAATAAAGGAGACTTGAAACATTTTTTTTAGACTCCAAACACATGAAATGAGTGGGTAAACACAGAAATCCCAAGACATTACAGTATCTTAGCACTTTGCTCTTGATGTATCTCAGTCTTCCACTTCTATCTACGCTGTGCTTAGTGGGTGAATGTGGATGGGTATAAGGTGATAAAATGATCTGGTTACAAGTGAGTGGTACATTCTCCATGGCTTTCACATATAAGCAGTGCAGCTACAGGCCTGAAAATTCAGCATGATGAGCAGTACAAAATTGGAAGTTCTTTAACTCATACTGTTGTAATTTTCCACCAGAAGAAAGCAACAGAACGTGACTTTGAACTAATACTGTTGTAATGTATTTTTAAGAGTGACTCTGTTTTACCTTCCTCTCCATCACTTCTTTGCAGTTTAAACTCATTAGGTAATTTACAAAGCAGGAACAAATCCATTCATTTCAGTATTAAAAAATCCACATGTGGATTACAGTTCCACTGTATTAATACAATCACAATGGGACTAGCTGTAATTTCCTCTGAAATAAACTCAAAGTACTTATTATTTCATTCAATTACAGAACACCACCACCACGTCATTTATTTAGCACATGAAATTTCTACCAACAGAATGACTGAGACACCATCACACAGCAAACTCACAAGTTTTTGGAACTCACAGACAGGTACATTTTGTACTTTTTGTTCTGTAGACTGCTGGCAGTTCTGTTCTTAGCTGTGAAGGAAGGAGAGTTTCTATTTAAAATGCGCTTTCACTTAGAGGATTATGACCCAGATTGGCAGGACTGGAGAAGTGCAGACACTCCAGTTAATGATCATGGTTTTGTAAAGCTCTGCCTCATCATTGGTAACTTGTATTGCAGAGCAGGACTTCATTTGTTGGGCATGAAAGCCAAGAATCTCCAGAGTCATAGTTGGAAAAATCACAGATCTTGGAATTGATTGAGCCAATCTTTGTTCATCACGCTATTATAGAAGGTACCAGTTTTAACTGCAGGCATCTTGTCCACAACCACTGCTCTAATCCCTAGTCTCTACTTTCTCCCACCTGGCAGAATACAAGGTACTATTACCTGCAGAGAAAATTTCCCCAGTTGTAGACTCATAAATCCACTTTGTGGCTGGTATGAGGTATGAAAACCTGACAGTTAAACCTACTCAGGGAGGAAACAAAGTTCACTTAAAAAATTCACCATTAAATAAAAGGCTGAGGCTATTATCACAGAGTAGCATTTTCTGCAATCTTCTGAAAATCAGTAGGTTTTGGAAAGTGAAGTTAATTGCCACTTCATGCATATAATTGTGGGACTAAGAAATGCATATAGCTGCATGGCATAAAAGGCTACGAAACTCTATTTCTGTGAAGCATACTGGAGAGCAAAGAAAGAACCAGTGTTGCAGTCTCTACAACACCCAAGTAAATAAGCTCATCTCATATACTTCAGGAACTGATTGGGGCCTGGATTTTACCTGCTAGTCTGCTCCATAATGGCTCTTCACATCCATCAAAACTTGTTCCAGCACCTAGGGTTTCTGTTCTCCCTTCTGGCCCTGACCCATCCTTTAATGCAAAGTCAAGGACTTGATGTGTAACCTTTTGCTGCCAGAGAAGTGCAAGTGTGCTGAAGCACAAAACTGTTACATGGAAATAATTCATATTTTGCACTGAGGGCACAGGAAAAAAGGGTTACTAGAACAAGCTGCATTTTGGACAACACTTTTCCTACCGGACTCTACAGAAAAACAGAGTTTGGACAACTCTATTTTTCTACTTTCCTCTAGACCTATTAGAGGCTTAAATTTACAGGTTTGTGTCCAGCAAGAAAGATATGTCAACAAACAAAATACAAGCTAAATGTTGACACCGGGTCATATACTTCTCAAACTACACTCTCCACACTACTTTTTTTCCCCCTACAGCAATCTTTGTGTGGTATAGACTATTTTGTTACCATAATGATGTTAAGGGTAATGAAGGCTGCTGCTGTTTTCTGGTACTGCATAGGTATATGTTTGTGATGATGGAAAATTTCCCTCAAGAAATGAACTGCCAGCTGTCTTCTCCATGCCAGACACTTTCATCAAGGATCACATACAACAATTGCATGCTGCTTCACCTGTTAATGGTGTATACCACTGAAATATATTTTAGGTAATGCCCACGCTAACAATACCAACAGGAGAAAAACTTTCTTGGCAAGTGAGCAGCACATCCTCTCAATTCAAAAAGTGTCGGCTCTTTTACCATGGAGATCGTGGGGCAAGAGAGGAAGTGGAGTCACACTTGGGTTTAAATATTTGCTGATTTTTATTATGTTTACCATCTTTTTGCCACATAAGGTAGGACAGAAAAATCCATGTTGGAGGTACACTTTCACAATGCACACGTAGTGTTGAACAAACACTTGCTTTGAGAATGCCAGGCACCCCTCCTGTCACACAGCAGCGATGCTAAAGACACCAACATTTAGTTCCCTGCCAGGTCACTTTTCGCTGCGGTCTGGTCCTGAGCATGACCGAGGGCGCATCATCGCCCCACGGCTGCCCGTGAGCGTGAGGCTGAACTTTGCTGACCCAGCGGCCAATGCATTTTAGCGAAGGCCGTCAGGAGGCTCGGTCCCGGGGCCGGCTCCGTCTGTCTCGTCCCCGTAAAAAGGAACTGCACCTCGGCCTGTGCCCCGACACCTGCCAGGGCCGCCCGGCCCCGCCCGCAGCCCCTCCCGCCCGGCGGCGGAGGGGGCCGGGCTCTCCCGCCGCCCCCACGGCCGCCTGCCCGCCCGCCCAGCGGGGAGGCCATGCCGGGCCGGGAGGGCTTTGTCCGGGCCGCGCCGCCTCTCGCCTCTCTGCCTTGCTCGCGGGCGCCGCCCTCCCCGAGCGCTGCAGCGCCCACCAGCTCCCTCATGCCTTCCCCCGCTGCTAGCGGGGTAGCGCGGCGCGGGCAGGGAAGCGGGGCTGCTCTGGGCCGCCGCTCGGAAGCGGGGCGCGGGCGGGAATCCATCGCCCTTCCGTCGCCGGGGCCGGGCGAGCCCTTGATAAACCGTTCGGGAGGAGTTGGTGTCAGGGCTCCAGTGGCGCAATCGGTTAGCGCGCGGTACTTATACAGCAGTACAAAGCCGAGCAATGCCGAGGTTGTGAGTTCGAGCCTCACCTGGAGCACACAGCTTTTTGGGAGAGCAAACGGGATTTTTTTGGGACTTGGCGGCGCTCCGGAGGGAGGAGGAACAAAAGTGCGGGGAAAAATTACGCGGCCGTGGCAGGAGCTTGGACCCGCTGGAGAGGGGCACACCGCACCCGGGGAGCTGGGTGCTGCGGGCTGCTGCTCTGAGGGCACCTGTCCCTGCAGAGTAAAACGTGTTCCTCCCCCTGCTTGTAAATGAGAACCTGTGGGAAATAAAGGTTTATTTTATACCGTGTTGTTTCATACGGAGTGCAAGTAAACGCTCTGCTGGTGCGAGCGCTGCAGTGGTGACAACATCTCTCCCCGTTTTGCCTCCTTTGGTGGTGACAGTCTTTGAACCTGCTCATTGCCTGGGTAAGGCTTCACATACACACGCACTGGAGCAGGAGGGAAAGTATTTCAAGTAATTTCTGATTTCACCCCTTAAGAAAGGCAGCAGGGCCATGGGAAAAGGGCTGCTCCATAATGGAGAAGGTTGCTGGATGTTTAGGCCCGGATCTTGTGAACTCATCTCTAGTCTGCTGTTTTCACTGTGCAATTTACACCAAAAAGTTCAAAGAGGCCCTCAAGATCTCACAGCCAGAGGTATCTCTATTGCCCATAGCCCTTTATCTGTACTGCAGGCATTAACTCCCTGAAGTGCCATTCTAAGGCTTTTAATTATCCCTTCTGTCTTTTGGTTGTGACTTTGTCCTCTCTGAATTTTGCATTAACTTCACTGCTTTCAATGATGGTGTGGTAACCTCTGAAGCAGGTGCCATAGTGGTGTAAGGAAGTATAAAGAACTAGACACGTTACATTACATCTGTCATGTATTAAAGGATGAATAAAATTCATCTTTTGCTTGCAGTGAGTTTCATGTTTCCTTCTTCATGCCAGGATATCCATGTCCCAGTGCGGAGAAGTACAGACTGGACAGAGGAGTATTTGCACAACTATTGGGAATACTGAAAAATGAAAATGTTCTTTTTGTGTAACTGAGGAAAAAGAACCCAAACCTCAAATCGTTAGAAAGGGGAGAAGGACTCCATTCCTTGGACAGAGACCTCTTAAGAAACTGAGTGGGGACAGCGCTACTTCCTTTTCCATGGTGGGTCTCCAGGCACAGGCAGCAGCTCTTGCCCCTCCTGCCAAGGAAGAATTGTTATTTGACATTTGGGGTCTTGCTCTGGCCTGCTGGGTGAGCAATTATACAATTTTTGCCACTTTCAGGGTCCATGAAACATGTTGTATGTTGCCCACACAGTTCTTTTGCGATGTGCCTCGGTGGTGCCAGAGAGCAGCTAGAATATGTGGTGGGAGTATACATTGCATACATGCAGACCTTCTCCACAAGATCTCTGTCATCCCCTTAGTCTTTTTACTTTTATCTCAGCTTTTACTAATTTTTGTCTCGACTCTGGGAAAAGCGTAAAAAGAAACAATCGCTCATGAGGTGACATTTGTTTGCATTTCTGCCCCTTCTGATGGGTCATGCTTGTGCCTGACACCTGAAGGGCAACATATTCCAAGATGGGCATTTCACACTGAAAATCATGCTAAATCAGGACAATTTATGTGGATTTACTGGAGATGAGAATGTTGTTCAGCTGGTGGCTGTTCAGGACACAAAGCGAGGGGCTGCTGAAGCACGAGGCCTTCCTGTGGGCGGCAGGGCTGTGAGGTGCGCTCAGCCCTGCTGCTGAGGGTCTCTTCTTGCCCGGCCCATGGCAGGGCCTGGGCGGGAAGGGTGCTGGGCTCAATGATTCCGCCTCCTTCCCTTCCCTGGGCTGCTGTGAGGAGGAGGAGGAGGTGAAGTGTGTCCCTTGGAAAGGGACAGACCTGGGTAGGGTTTCTCCAGGGCATGTGAGGAGCCTCTTGTGTGCTGCTGAGCTGGGCTCCAGCATGGCCGCAGCAGCTCTCACGAGGTGAAATGAGGATGGCCCTGGCCTGTTGCTTGCATGTACAACTTTTTCCTCAAAACTAGCTGTTCTACAGACTTACGAGAAGAAAGTACGTTTTTATTATGCTAAGTTTTTTTTTTTATTAGGCATTTTGGTCCTGATTTGTTGGGTAGTGCTCTAATGCTACTTGGCCACAGCTTATGTATAAAAACGCATATGTAGTTATGTATACATGGGCATAAAGACACCTTCTCACCATGATGGAAGAGTTCCCAATGTGTGTGTGTTAGTGCTAGCTTATTTTCTAAATCTTCTGTGTAGCCATGGGATGTATTTGGAAAACACCTGTGTGTGAGGGATGCAAAGTGCCAGCTGCACTGTGATTTAGGAAGAGGAAATTCCGCCTTTCCTCTTCCTCCTCTTCCCCAAACTAAAGTGGCTCACCTGTGTCTCTTTTTTCTCTTTAAAGCTGAGTGCCAGAACTTGTGCCCCTTTCTTGGGCCACTGCCCAGTGTTCATCACTGCCCTTGAAGTGGCAGCCAGGGGAGCCTGGTGTCAGCCTGCTGTCACCCAGCAAGGGACTGTCGTGAGCCCTGGATGCTCCTGGAAGTGCGTTCAGGAAGAAAGACTTCCCCATGGTGAGTCTTCCATGCTGCCTGGCTTATCTAGGGGCCTGCCTTTCTTAGCCTCTGCTTCTCTGTTTAATTTCCTGGTGTGGATGGCAGGTGTGGACCTCCCAAACTCCTCTGGAATTCTTCTGGAAGACTTGTTTAAAAGGTCCCTTTTCTTAAAATTTGTTCTGCTCTTTTTTTTAATGTTGAGTTTGGGCTATGAGTGCTGTACAGGCTTATTCTGGTTGCTCTGAGTTCCCACCAACTGTAGAAAGAAAGAGGACCTGCTTGTAGATGTAGGGAAGTTTGATGTGCTGCTTATTGATGGAAGGAGAATTTTCAAAGATGTATCTCTTGCCTGATCTTGGAGTATTAATAACAATCAGGTTAGAGAGCAGGGTTTGTGTTTATCCCTGTATGATCTTTTACAAACAGGGAACCACAATGTAATGGCAGATGTAGGATTAAAAATGAAAGGCTTAAGCAGGGTGGACCTTTCTGATGTTTATTTCTAAGAGTGGCTGTTCTTTTCTCTGGCATGTTAGTACAGTTGTGATTGTGAGGTTCTGAAGTGTTTGCTTAAGTTACTTTAAATATAAAAGTCTGGAATTTTCCATGATATTGAGGTTTGCGTATCCTAACAAATACCTATAAAAGCCTATGGTAAGGACTTGGCTACCTAATTGTTATGAAATCCAAGTAATAAATACTTTGAATCTTTGCAGATAATTAACAGGCAATGTCTGCACTTTATAGCTATTCCCAACAGATGGCACTGTGGCCCCACAGAGCGAAAAAGGCGAAAGCAAAACATTCCCAGACGTCCTAAAAATAGAAACCACTTGCTGAATGCTCTGTTGTGCTCTGTAGAGAACAATAGGCCAAAATTTCAAAGGTTGCTTAGAAAACAAAGTCCTCTGGAGGTATAGATGCATTTTGTTTTTGTTTTGGGTTCCACCACCTTTGTATGTAACATATTGAGGAGCTTTCTGAAATTAGAGTATGTTGATCTGTTGTGTTTGGAGTAGCAAGAGGTGAATGGGGTGTATCGTGTTTTTTTAAGTCCCTATGAATTCAGTCCTGTGTCAAAGTTCCAGTGTAGCAGGCCTGACTTAGATTCTCTTAATTTTTTTTGTGGAATAGCTGGTGTTAGAGGTTTTCGTGCAGGGCTGCCTGAAGTCCGGATGGCTGCTTCCCACTGTGGAGGTCTTGGGCTTGGAAAGAGTGGCTGGGAGGAGAGGAATGAAGTGTAGGTGCTTGCAAACTGTATGGAAAAACTCTTGAACCAAATAGAAATACTCTGCTTTTGTGGAGGAGAGATAAGGTAAGGGTGGTGAGGGAAGAGAAAAAAAAAATGTCGTGTGGAAGCCTCCTTGGAGAAGAGAAGGACTGAGGGATGAGTGGGACAGTGGAGCTGGTGCAGGCTGATAGAAGATGGAGAAGTGAGAAGAACTTATAAGAGAAGTAGTAAAGCAAGCTCACAAAGAGAGAGACTGTATGAATTGCTCTCTGAAACTGCTGAAGGGGGTGCTACAAGGAAGGAACAAGAATAAAAGAGAATATGGGCACAAAGAAGGATAAAACAGGGTGAAGTCAGATAGAAGAACATAGGTAAGGAAGTTCTTAAAAAGAATTTCTAAAAAATCCTCCTGTCTACCTATAGCTACATGAGTGTGCTGCCTAGGGCAGTGAAAAACAAATGAGTAAGTGTTAGCTAGTCAAGCCAAGCTAAGATGGAGTTGCTGTAGAAAGCAAATTGGCCTGTCCGTTTGGCTTGAGCAAACAGAGAACTCAAGAGGCAGGTTTTTCTTCTGTGTGTGTTTTGAGTGGTTACTTTAGTGTGGCAATGTAAGAGACCCCTTGGTCTCTCTAGGGTTTGAAGCTGGTGTTGGGAGGGTTAGAGAGCTCAGCTTTCTGGTTTGGAAAAGGAAGGAAATGGACAATCAGTCTTGGATTTTATGCCCATTTAATTTTCTTGCTTATGCTGAGTTTGCTGTGTTAGGCTCTGCTTTTAAGGTGGAAAAAGACTCTTGGTTTCTTCAAATAGTTTTGGTGCAACCTAAATATTTGAAACCCCAGAGAAGTCTCAAAATACAGCAAAACAAACTAAACCAAACCCAGAAGAAGAACAAGCCGGGGAAGTGGTTGAAATGGAACAGGGTAGTCAGAGAGTCTGTAATTGCAAATTTTGGGGAAGGGATGCTCCCTTGAAGCAGGCATTTGAGTCTTTACAGACTGCTTTAGTTCAGAGATCTTTATACATGGGGTAGGAGATTTATGCCAGAGTGGAAAAAAAGCTTCTGGAAATTTAACTATATATATAATATACATAGGAGGATTGTGGAAGAAGATAAAGCAATAATTTTAAAACCTGTCTTTTGAAAATATGGTGGAAAAATCTTAAGAGGCAATTGTGCTGGAAGTGATGTGGCTGCATGATGTGACACAGGTGGCTTACCAGGTTTGTGAAGAGAAGCTGTCAGTAAAAAGAAGCATTCACAATCAGTTGTGAGGTCTCAGAATCAGTTGACTTCACTGCTTCCATTTGTTTTCCATTTATCTTACCCCTGAGATGGGGATTAGAGTTGATTAACTATACATCTTAGTTTTAGGCACCATTTTTATGCTGTGTAAAGAAGGATATACATCTGCCTTTAAGGAAAGATGCATCATACTTGTGCCAGCACATTTAAAAGCCATTTAATATTGCAAAGCTGTTAGCAATGCAGGTTTATGTAGCTTTGTCAGTAACTATACTCCTGTAGATCCCTGGTGAGTGGCAGGAAGTGCTGCAGTTCCTGGGGTGGCTCAGGTGGCTGTAGGTGTTTGCAGCTTGGGCCAGCTCAGTGGCCAAAGCCCTTTGTTGCCCTGACACCTTGGTAGTGCTTGTTCCTGCTTGAGACTTGCAAAGTCAGTTAGGCTTGGTGGCTGTGTCCTGGTGAAACCAGTGCCAGTAAAACATGCTTACACTCAGAGCTGTTCAGATTTGTAGGAGCTTGCATATGTATCATGTGTATTTAATGCTCTAATAGCTTTGAAAGTTTGACTCCTAATATTGAACTGTTTGCAAGGCCTGAAGTAGCCTACATAAGTTTAAAATACTTCTGTGGCAGATAGATGTATCTGATTGTGTCAGTCATTCTATTATGATAAAGGAAATGCCTGCTTATGCTACTATTTCTCAATTTCTTAACACATAATATCTTTGAAAATACTTCTAAATTTTTTTTTCCTCTCCCTGGAATTGTGGGTAGTAGGAGTGCTATTATGTATCTTTGTGTTTAAGGGCAAATATCATTAATAGAAAAATAGGTTAATTGACTAATTTCCTAATAACTGTAGCCCTTTGACAGAATTATTGTAACACTTGGACAAATTTTTAGAGCTGTTTAGGGATGCTTGCCTGATGTTGGTGTTTGCCTGATTCTCAGCACCTGGGTGTTGTAGAGGCTATCTAGCAAACAGAACTCTTGTTGTAAATGTAATGTAATTGAAGTGTTCTTGCAGGAATAACCTCTGTCATCTGAATAATTCCAAAAGTAAGAGCCACCCTGTCAATGAATCAAGACTGAAGTGACTGTTTTTCAAATGCAGTATTAATGTATAGTGCGAGTGGGTGCATTTTCACCGAGTTCTGAGAATTTGTTTCATGTTCCATAAGAGGATAAAGTTTGGCCCAAAGTAATGGGAAGCTTATGTCTGGCTGCAAGGAAACCAGGAAATTTATGGGGCTTTAAAGTATGACCCACTGCAATATTCAGTATGTGTGATTTTTGGCATGATTCAGCAGTAAATGCTAGTTGAAAACAGAAGCACAAATTATAGGGTAAATAATTCAGAGCAAAAAGAGGCCTGCTTATGCATACATGGTAAAGGAAATGGAAATACAACCACAAAATACAATTGCTGGGAAGAACACCAGCAGGAACGGTCACTTGAAACTGTGGAAGTGATCTTCCTGGATGACACCTGAAATGAGAGGGGCATAATGCTTCCCTTTGTATGTATTTGTGTACACTGACCAGTAAATCGTGTGAGGTTGCTGCGTTTGGCAGTCGTCATTTTGGAGAGGACTTTCTGTTCTGTGGCTGCTGGATGAGAGGATATAATGGGGACAATGCTCTGTCGGTCCTTCATCTAAGGAATGTCTGAGACTTGACTTTGAAAGCTTTTTTCTTGACTTTTTTCCCCCTCCCCTTTGTCATTGGTACAGGCATCATCATTAACTGGAAGAAGAGAACTTTGTGCTAAATTGTTTTTTCTGAGCTTTCCCCTTGCCTTTTATTTTTTATTTAAATGGCTTTGGGTGCTGATATAGAGCAGTGCTTGGTTCCTAACTCTAAATATAGGGATCCATCCAAGCAATGTTCTTATGTGCCATTTGATAGCATTTTTACTTTCTGATAAAAAAAGACAAGAATAGCCGAAGTAGTCTTAAACAGGTGTGTTTGGCTGGCACTGTGGCAGAGTGATTTGGCTTCCATTTGCATAATTTGGAATGAGGAGTATCAGGTCTCTTCCACAAGTGAGATACAAATGAAGGCAAATAGCAGAATGAACCATTAGCGCAGTAAATTCCTTGCTTGGACATCTAATCGTTCTTAGAGCATAGATTGCCTTGGTTTGTTGTATACCAGGCTTTTCAGAACTGGATGGAGTATTAGTGGTGTGTGACCAATAGAGCCCGGAGCTAAAGAAAAAGCCAGCAGCACTCATGAGATGTGACCCATGGCAAGCTGTTGCTTCGAGATTGCTTTGTTGTGTAGTGTTATAATTGGAAAACTACAGTTCCTTGATGTCTCTAGTGAATGCTGGTTTGAAACGTACACTGGACTGTGTTTAATTTTTATATGGAGTATTTCTACTAATTAAGTTGTTTGTTTTCTCGGGAAGCTCATCCATGGGATAATGGGGTGAAAATTCCGGTAACTTACGGCATTAAATGACTGCTGGACAATATCAGAAATTGGAGTTTAAGGGTCAGTTCAGAAAATAATTAAGACCAGAAGTTTCCAGTAACAATTGCGGCTTGGATACAGTTGAAATAAGAACAACACAACCAAATTCAATTGTACTTGCATTGGCTAAGTAATAATCTAAGAGAAGATGTGAACAATAGGCATTGGAGACTAACAAGTCATATCCTGAAAGGAAATTATAACTGATACAGACAAAGTGGGGAAAAAACTGGTAGTGATTACTAACTATGAAAGTGCTGGTCTTAGCTGTCTCACTCAATAAATAATCCTGCAGGGGTATTAGCAGCATTAGTAGTAGCAGCATTTGGCCATCTGGCTTGGCTTCTGTGGGTGGTTTAAAAAAATAAAACAAAATGCCACTGTTAGTGGAACTGCATCCATTGAAATCACAGGAGAACTTGACCCTGCCTTTTTGTGTTCCATTCATTGTGTGCTGTTCACCCTGTGCTTGGATCTCATGTGATCATTTAATTCTGCAGATATTTTCTTGATGTTCATGGACCACACCAGTGGTCTGTGAAGTCCTAGCTGGTGGTCAGTTCAAGTTACCATGCACCAGTCTAACTATGCTGGTGGTTTGCAGGAAATCTTGAGGTGACTTCAGATCTACAAACCTTTGTCCTGTAGTGTTGGTGGCTGCAGCTTTGAGATGGTGTTGCCCATTTCAATGTGCACAAAAACAAAGGCACTGTTTCTGCCTCTTGTGTAATCAAATCTACTGACTTTACTGTTCCTTGGCTTGGAATTGTAAACATGAGCATTGATGTGGCAAAAATGCTTCTTGCTCATTCTTTACTGAGTGGGTATTTATGAGCTGCTCTGACTAAATGAGTCTTTGCTGTAGCTCAGTGTCCCTGTGACTGTTTCCCACGCGTGCTGTTTGTGTCTTGTTTTACTGATAAGCTGTTCTCATCTTGTTTCTGTGCTAAACAATGTAAACATTCACAAGTTATCAACTAAAGTGTAAAATGCCAGCTTACTACATCTCATCTTTGTAACTGACTTTTTTTTTTTTTCCTAAAATTTCGGTTTCTTCATCTTATAAGAAAATGAAGCTAGGGATGAATGTTTAAATCTCTGAGCAAAGGCTTTTTTGCCTCTTCTTAGTTCTGCTGCTAGAACTAAAACAGTCTTAATGTGGTTGAAAGTATTCCTTGGTGTGTGATTTGTATCATAATCAAACTGACAGACCTCAATGGAGCACTTACAAGTTTATGCTTGGAATTAAGTCCAGTAAAATGCTTCTGGAATCTCCTGGCAATTTCCTTTTATCAATGTAAATGATGCAGTATGAATCCATTATAATTACTGTGGAGCTGCACCAAATTAGATGGTATGATTGAGGCTTGAATTTTTCCAGTGGATGTTTTGAAGAAATGAGGGATGGTAACAAAGAGGGAGGCTGTGTTGCATTCATCATTTGAGGGGTTTGTTTGTCCTCCTGTACAAAGAAGAGACCTATTTCTTCTCCACACTGTTCCCCATTAGATTGCTTACAGTCTTTTCAAAGTGATTATCAGCTGCTGTTGTCATTGAGTAGTGATATGTTATAATTCTGTTCTTGCTTCAGTGCAAAGCATGGACAAATCAGGCTCGTACTGTTAAGCATCTGTATCTGGTAAAGCCACGGGTGACTGAACTCAGTGCAGTGGCTCACACACTTGATTTGTTTACACTGAGAGAAATCAGGGTCCATGTCCACTCAGCTAAGCAGAGTTATTTCAGATTTATACTGGTGAAACGGAAACAAAAATATCTGGCATGCACTTTAAAGAGTTTATCCTGTTGCAACACTTTGTCTTGTTTATCTGGGAAGTGCTATTCAAACAGCAGAGCACAGGGCATGAATGTCAGACTGCTTCATGGGTAGTGGTTGTGCATGACAGCCTGGGCCTTGGGGGAGCTCTGTACGCCTACCTAAATTTAGTTACCATGGTTAATGTAGGGCACAGTGAAAATGGCATTGTGAGACTTTCACACCAGTTCTTCTGAGGTATTTTTTTCGTCTTTGGTGACTTTTGCTATATGAAAAACTTTGGTGTGACCCACAGCTGAGAAATCTTGTCTCTTGGCAAATTAGATATTTGTGCAGTTACAGCTATGCTGTATCCATCACTTGGAAAGGACAAATCTTTATTCCAGTACCAGATATGGAGAAATAAAAAAACAAGGAAAAATATGGACTTGGAGTTTCCTAAAAAGTCAGCCACCTTTGAGTGCAGTCCTGGAACACCAGCCCAGTCTGCCAGAGGGAAAGGTGTCCACCCTGATGTGCAACTTTGCCTTGTGCTTAGCCAGGGGAAGCTGCAAGCTTGGATTCAGATTTGTCACTATACATGAAATACTGCTTTTGGGCCCTGCTTTTTACAAGGCTGTGGTGCAGCTCTATGGACAACAAATGGAAACAGTGATTATTACCAAGAGTTGGGTTCTCTACAGATTCTCTACTTGAATACAGTTGTATCTGTAGGCAAAAATCCAAAAATATTGGTTGCTTATCTTCAAATTTTTCAGATTAAACATGTCTAAGTAACTGCTCTGAGTGCTCAAAAGCCTGCAACTCAATTAGACCACTAAGACAGGCAACTTTCAGCAGATGGCAGCATTGCACTCTGTAACTTAATTTTTCTGTCAGTGGTTTTGCAACTCCTGACTATTTGGGCTGGTTGGAGACTGCTGGCTAAGTAGCAATCCAAACCTACTTCTAAAATGTTTTGAAATACAGGTCTTAGATTATGGTAATTGGGTATTGTTTCAGACTCGTGAGTTTTCTATGGAAAATACCTCCGTGCTGCATAAGAAAATGTACTAAAAAACAATGCGAATACACCTAAATCTCTTCTGGTAACTCTCTAAGTAACTGCTTTGAGACAGATGAAGGCTGTTAGATAAAAATGTTATTCTTTGTAAAAATACTAGCAAATCCCTTAAAGATGTTAAGAGTTCAAAGCTGAACCATGAGTAGGGAGCTTGTAAATGACTTCCTGCATATAGTCCTCGAAACTACAACATGCTCCCATTCTTTATTTAGACAAAAAAATGCTGACTTTCCTAATGCTTTTTGTACTTTAGAACACCATGCAGCCTGATTCCAGAGTCCAAAGCTAGGAAGACATATGAGTGAACATGACTATGTTCAAAAGTTCATTTGCAATAGTTACTTTCTGTTTGTGATTACTCAGTTAATAATATACAAAGTACATGTTTGATTGTTTGATTGGAGAGATTCTTCCCACCTCCCACCTTCACTGTTGATTCATCAGAGTTACAGAGGGACTGTGCAGGAAATGAAAGCTGTTCCTGCTACAAAAGAAAAGGGCTGGGAACAGAGGTCTCTTCAGAAAAAAAACCCCTTATACTTCCAGATAGTTATCTCTCTCTGATGTACTACTCTATACATAATCCTAAAATGCATAAGAGATTTTTTTTTTTGTCTGTGTGTGTATTCTCTTAGGGAGAATATAATTCTATGCTTAGGTTTGGCACAAGATGCAGTTCGAGTGCTGCACTGCAACCAACTAGCACTGATTTAAATGGCATCACACAAACACAAAGCTATAATAAATAGAAACTAGGTCAGCCATTGCAGTCCTTCAGAAAGAGACTAAAACACATTCTTCTCTTGCCATCCAAACTTACAGTTTGGGTGGAAACAAGTATATTGACATCAATGAAGTTAGTGGTCTCTTTGGGAAGCTTTATGCACCTACTTCAGGGTTTGGCTCCAGAGAAAATGAAGGAACCTTTCTTTTTTCCCCCTACAGAACAAAGTAATACTTTAGGTAAACAGAAGTTCAGACTGATCATTTGGGTTACATTCCAAGACTGTTCTCCCTTTTGTCATACAAGTGAACCACAGTGGAAATTTTGATTTATTCTGGGTTTTTTAAGTCAAAGTAGAATACTTCAGGTGCCTGAGTAGTTTGCCAAGATGAATGGTTTCTCTGCTAGATGTAGTCTGGATGTGACTAGCTTAGTATTCTGGAAGAAATTAAGTATATGCAAATCTCACTTTTATGGGAGAATTTCAGGAACATCAGCATCGTGGGAACTGGTGTTTTGAAGTTAGAAAGGTCTTCATTGCAGTCACATCCTCAGAAGATGATCTGGTGGTCAGAGTCAGTCTAATGCACACTTGCATTTCCCCTCAAACAGCATGGAGGCATTAGTGAGCACAGCTTGTGTGTTGTGGAGTAGAAATTGTGGCAGTGGACTTTTTCACCTAGGTGGATTCCTGTTGTAACTTGGGTAGAGTACTAAGACTTGGAATTGGTTTCCTGTCCTCATTATAGGTTAAACAGAGTTTGCATAAGCCTGTTTAAAACAAAAATCAAAACAAACAACAAAAAAAAAATTGGTTAATATTACAGGAGGAAGTCCTTTGAAAGTATTAGTGTAAATGTAATATTTTATCCTTAAGGGCACATTAAGAGACTGGAACTCACTGCCATCTTTTCACAGTGCATATACTGTGAAAGGGTCTCACTGGGTGTCTTTCATGGTGGTCACATTTTAAAGCTGTGGTGTGGAGATTTGGGATACTTTGAGTCACAAATTACTTTCCGATCCGTACAGTTAATGACGTAGGTTTGTTGTGTTCTCATGCAAAGGAACAATGTGGTCTTTGTAAAAAGCAGCCAGGACTGTACCTCTGGTGTAGTAACATCCCCCTACCCCAGAACAGGGAAGAAAGAGAAGCTCTCCATGGCCCTTCCAAAGCTCTAAGTCAAATAAATTTCAGGAGGTTTTTTTTGTCTTGGAATTAAATCAGAGCATCGATTTCCCTTGTCTCTTTGGGTATAAAGTTTAGGAGATAAGTCACTCTTTCTAAGACAGTCTTCACAGGTCGCTTCAGAGTGTTGCATAATTTTTCATCTTTTTATTTTATCTTTTTTTTTTTAATGACACACAAAGTTTCTTAAAAAAAAACCAAAAAACAAAAGGCAACAGGAAACCAAACAAAATGGGAATCCCATCTAGCCACAAAAGTGAAGTCTCATTTTGACAGATTTGTCCTTCCAGCCACATGAAGTGTCTTCTTTTGAGCAGTTCTGGGCAATGCAGCTACTTTAGGTGGCTTCTGCTGCTGCAATTTTATCTGTGAGAATGTCTTTCACAGTGTGTTGCTCTGGTCTTCCAGGCCTTTTATGTCAGGAATAGTTGCACCATAAGAGTAGCTTTAAAGGTGCATTAATTTTTGGTGTCACTTCAGTAATGCTATAAAGCATACCCTGAATTTGAGATAACTATTCTCATATTAAAGCTTTTATCTTCATCTGTAATATGTTCTTACCTCTGCTTTTTCAGCCCTGAATGATCATATTTTCATATTTTAAGGAAGTACTGGATTTTCTGACTCTGGTGTTACAGAGTATATTATAAACAGCTTAAATGACCTTGTTTATCTTTGAGATACTGAACAACACTTTGTAGATGGATAGAATGTGTGAGTATGTTGAAATTAACATGGCTGATGTAATAATCAGGGACTGCTCCAGGTGATTTAGAGGTTACTTACCATACTGTGGTGAAAATTCTGGGTGTGTAACTGAATGTGGAACATGAGTTCTGTGTGGAACACTCAGCATTCAGTTAATATGTCAGGAGATGCCATCAGTTCCTTCCTTACTAATCCTAATGAATTAATTCGAGGTTTTGGTGGGCTTTTTAGTAGCAAATAAGCTTGCAGTTTTTTAGGTAAAGAATTTGATCTTTGTTTGCCAAATATTTTATTTCTTAGTTGAAGATATCACTCTTGTCTATGTTTCCTGAATACAAAGTAAGTGTTGCTCATGTGTTCAAGAAAACAGAATAAAAGATGCTTTTTCATGTGTTTCAGCTCTGTGACAGTTATTTGCATATTGTGTACATTTTAGAAGCAGCCTATTCAAATAGCAATGTAAAGCATTCAGAAAGACTCTTTTAGGCTCTGCTTGCTTTTATAGTGCAGATAATTTAGGAATTGTTTCTTTTTAAAGGATTAACATCTTTAAGAACGTGCTTTCTAAAGAATTTCTTTTGTTTTCAAAGTGGGACAAAGTCGACTGGCAGACAGGCTTTCAAAGCATCTCAGTTCTGCTGTACTTTGGAACTTGCCTAAAGAAATGATTTCCTGACCTGTACAGCCAACATTTTTTCAAAATAAGACTTTTAATAGCCTGCTAGGAAAACTCTGCAGTTTTTGGAGAATGAGAGAACTTTTTATCTGCTAAAACAGAGAACTGTGCTGGTAACTTTAAATATGATTAACATATTGAAATTGGACAAACAGCTTCACAAAACTCTAAATGTGTTTTATCTTTCCAGAAAAAGTATATTAGGGAATTCTGGGATTTTTTTTGTTGTGTATTTCTGTGCTGGTTTTGGCTGAGGTAAAAAAAAAGTTTTGGAAAAATGAAACGGGTTTTTGTGAAAAACATTGAATGCCATGAGGAGGAAAGACGAGGTTTGTGGACAGAGGTTATGCCTCACTAGTTGGGTTGGTAGAGCTGGTAAGAGCAGCCAAGCTTTGAGGTGCACGATGCCAAGTGCCTGGATGTGTGCGAGAAGTGTTGAGCTGCTGAGCTAAGGGGGAAGCACATCTTTGTGGGAGCAGTGGTCTCGGGCCTCTGGAGCAGAAATGACCCTTGAGACAGAGGGGTGCTACTGAGGAGGGAGCTCTTCTGGTGGGGGAAGATGTTCCAACACATGGCAAAATGTGCAGCTTCTGTTCGTGATTGGAGGGAAAGGCTGGAGAGCTGGGGCGACATTGATGCACCTTTTTCGAGTGCGTGGTACAGTATCCGGTCCAGCTGAGACTTTCCCTTTCTAGGATTACTACTTGGTGGAACAGCATCAAGTTGTGATGTAATATATTATGTGAATCAGTGTTATTTATATATTACAGAATGAGGAAATCTAAAGGTTTTTTAAAACATCTATATTCCACTCAGGTTTGATGGGATCAAAGAAATCACTTATCCTGTTTCATCAGCAGCACAAAAACTGTAATAATCACTGATGGAAGGGTCTGATTGGGACTCTGGCTCTGTGTATAGGAATAATTTCTATTTCACCCTCAATGAGAGATGAAGTATAGGAGTGTTTCCTTTTTCAAACAGGACAAGTGGAGAGGATCAACCTTCAAGTGTTAACTTTCAGCTAAAGCTCTAGGTCAGACTTTTTTCTGTGGTCCTTATCTGCAGACATTTTGTTTGTTGGTTGTTCTAGCTCTCTGCTGTAACTTCCCACAGATTTAGACATAATATTCCCTTTTTATTTAGCATATTAAATTTCTCTTGGTCAGAGCAGAAATAAAACAGTATTTGCTTAAATGATATTTTTTTTCTTCTTACAGTTCAGAAATCCTTCATTTAAGTTAGGCTGCAGCCTGCAGTTGTATGTAAATGTTGCAGTGGGATTAAGATTTACAAAAGTAATGCTTATTATTCTAGAAACACAGGTTTTAAAAGTTGTTCTTGAACAACTTCTTGCATCTTCTGGAAGATCCTGGCTACCAGCAGAAAAGCATCTTTATGGCAAAGACTCAGCTTCTGAATGAGAAAATGGAGCACTCTATTATCTATATTGTGTAGTATGAAAACAGGAAGTGTGTATTTAAAGTGAATTGCTCTGGAATTTGTTTAGACTTGTACTTTTAAGTCATGTTTTTAGACTGTTTATTTCAAAATTTTAATACAACCACATGTCTTGTATCTAAATTCAGGCAATTTGAAACTCATTTCATTGGGACTCTGTAGCAATATGAGGCAATGCCTATGCTGTTATCCCTGCAGGATATGGGAAAGGAAAACTTACATTAACAGTGAAATTGTAAATTGGGATAGTGAATTTATAATAGTAGATAATACTGTGTGGCTGATTTTTTTTTTTTTAATTTCTTCTTTCCCTCCATTCTGGAGTTGCATCAGAGTAAATAATAGTACATAGAACCTTTTTATTACTGTTCTACTTTCTACCCTCATTGCAATTCAAACCTGCATTCCTTTTGCATTGAAATTTTAAGCTGTGGTCATCTGATTCTGGGGTGGGACCAATTTTACCCTTTCCTTCAATTGGAAGCAATAGAACCCCTGCATAAACTTGAAGTATTTTTACTGGCAAGCAAAAGAGCATCATGCCAGTCCCATGCCTGTCTTGGTGTTTAGCTCTGACATGTAATTCAGAAAAGGACCGAGGAGAAGTGCTACTGTGGAAGGATATGCAGATCTGAAGACCCAACAAATCTTGTGGCTGCACACAGCTACAGAGCCAAGGGTTTCTCAGAAATAAGAGGAGAGACTGTCTTCTGTTTATTAGACCTGGCAGATTCAGCTGACCTTCAGAGAAGCTGTGGATTTGTTCTCTTCTGTATTTCGCTCCTCTCCCTGCAGTCAGAAATCAAAGTGGACACGATTGCTGTGTAATTCCTGCATTTGCTGCAGGCCTCTGCTGCAGATAGGGGAACATATATGGAGGTTAGCCTACGTTTTTACTTTATCATATGACTTCAGGAAGAAAATTAGGTCTTCATATTTGGTATTATTGTAATTCTTTTCCCCTCCTCAACAGAATTAAAGCAATGTCAAAGATTCAGTCATTCTCTTGTTTACAGTTGGTGTTTTTCCCTTCCTCTAGTAGTGAAAATAAAACAACAGTGAGCCTTTTTTATACTGGCAGTACAGCTACTGGAGGTGTTTAACCACATGCCCTGCTACCTGGTGCACACTGATCTTAAGCCACGCACTTTCTGTGTGCTTACTTTGGTTTTGGGTTTTGTTTCTTTGTTATCCAGTTCAGGTATACTGATAGATAGTTTGAAAAGTCAAAGATTCTCAAATTCTATCATACTGTTTAAATGTAGTCTAAATGAGTGGGGGTGCAATGTATTTTTAAATCCATATCAATTTTTATGTGTGTGCATGAGTCATTTTAGCAAATAGCAAAATTTAAAAAAAAGTGGAACCTGCCATTACACAGGTTAATTATTCTCAGTAATCCATAATAAAGCTTTGGTAAATGTAATAGCTGCTCATCTAGTCTTTGGGCAGTGATTTTAATTGCAAGACTTACTGCTCTGCAATATTTGGTTTTATATTGTGATTTCATCAGTGCAAAAAGCTCTCAAATAGCTCATAAATCATGATTTGAGGTAATGGTCCATCCAAAAGATTAGAAGCAAATTTCTCTGAGAACTGATAACCATTTATTTGACACTATCTTGTACACACTAGAAGATAATCTTTCAAAGGTCAGTTATGCCTTGGCAGAGGAGCTTGTAAGGTATTAAAATAGGCTAACATAAGCCAGAGCTGGCAGTGATTTAGACTTGTGGTAGGTAATATTTATGAGAGTTCACAAATGTCTAAGCAACCCTGCCAACTTATTACTTACCCTTTCAGTCTTTACAAAATTAAAGTTGTTCCTTCAATATGCTGGCATTTATGGTAAATACTGAAATGTTCATTTCTGTTTATTTTTACAGAAAGCAATTTCTCTGGCCTTCATGAGAGAGTGATCATGATGGGATTAGAGTTTCTTTTCCAAATTGTTTTCTTTCCCCAATCCTCCAGCTACAATTACAGGATGTCCTAGTTTCCAGTCTTTTGTCCCCCCACCATATAACTCCAAGCAAAACTTATTTTGCACTTCTGTTTCATGGTAATACCAATACTGTACCGTCTTTCTGGCTAGTATCTTTTCAGTAATGAGCCTAGTGATGTCTAAACCCAAATTCATGGAAAATTCTGCTGGAAAGCTTGAGAAAGGTCATGTTTCTGGTTTCTACATCCATTGGAGGTATTCTGTGGAAAGCTCGGCAGAGCATCTAAGCAACCGAGAAGAAATAGAGGCAGTAGGATGTTGGCCTTACTAATAACAGTGTTTTCTTTATTTCCCTAAGCTATTAATTTGGATTTTATAAATGCTGCAATTTAATGGTTCTGTGTTGAAGGTCTAAGGGTTGGCAAGGACTTCTACATACTGGCTTTGTGCCTCAATCCCCAGTCTTCCTACAAAACTGGTTTCCTTGTATTTTCTGTTTCAACAGCAAAGTGTAACACGCTGATGCTCTGCTGGTGGGTCAGAGACCTGCCAGGCAGATCCCCTTGAGAGAGACCCAGCAGCAGGGTGGAACATATCTGGTGACATTCTCAGCACCAGCTGGCTTCAAATGCCACTCCCTTGGGTTGTGCTCCCCCTTGGTGCCTGGAGCTGTGCCCCGTCCAAGGGCAGTGACACACCTGGTGCAAGTCACATCCACACATGGAAGGTGCTTGCCAGGGAAGGTGCTTCTCAAATATAAGAGCACTGAAATCTCAACACTTACAGATGTTGGGAGTGTTCTGAGCAGTCAACAGTATCTACATCTGAACTTTTTAGTACCGGTTGGAATCTCTGGCACTTCTGTAGTAGTTGTCAATACCTGTCTGCTCTAATGCTCTGGATATGGATAGGTGGGTGGCTTAAGAAAGGAAGCAAGAATGAGGAAAAAATGTGAGGCCATTGTGCAGAGGATGGTTTGATACTGTGTTTTGATACAGTAAGGCAGTAACACCTCTGTGTTTATTAAATACCAGAGTGTGTTTGTAGAAAAATAAAATATGTAATGAAATGGGCAGGAAAGATCTTTCTGAAAGTGTTTCTTGCCATGCCAGCTGTATGTCAGATTCAGTTTCCAGTACTGCTGCACTGTATCTTTCTAGAGCTGGGGGAAATTAAAGTGATGCTCTTTACAGACATCTTGGTCTAACCAAAGCAGAACAAGCTGGTTTAGATTTGAATTTTACTTATCTTCTTTCAGGGCATCATGTTTTTGTGGAAACATCCATATTTGTGGAAAACTGGTGCTCTTTCTCTGGCAAAACCCCAATGACTGTAATGCAGTTATCCAGAAGAAATTATGGACAATGCAGACTCTTTAATTCAGTCAGACTTACTACTAATCTTGATGGAAAACAGAAGGACAGATAATAAGCCTGTTCTTGGCCTGTAATACTATTTTTCTTGGCCATTTCAACTTAAAGAACGTTCATTGGAGTGACCAGCTTTATTAGTCAGATAAATGTACAGTTTTATCTCTGTTTTACTTTAGAAAGTGTTGAAACTAAATCTTTGCATTAATTTATGTTACAAGCATGTTAGTTTCTTCTGTAATATTTCTCTATATTGGATGCAGACCATAAGAGGAAGCAAAGTAAGGACCAAATATTTTAGCAACTTAGACATAAGATTTTTGCAAGAAAGGAGTGGCTTAAGGTAGCTGAGGGAAGAAATGAAAAGTGACATCTTGTCAAAGCTGAATGCTCAGATTAACTCCAGTGTCTGTACTGATGAAACTAAAAGGAAATTAAATAATACAGGTATTTTTTAATGTCTTTGGCAAAGGGAGAAAAAGCAGAAAATGTTATTGGATTCTTCATTTACAGTCAATACACATGAAAATGTCTCCTTAAATTTATTTCTGTTATGCAGGAGAGTCATGAGTGGCACTTGACCTGGATAGGAAACAGTTTTCCCACTTGATGAAATTTTGAATCTGTAAATATTTAAATGTCTTGGTCTACCTCTCTTACTCCTATTTCAGTTACTGATTTTATCACTTAAATTTTTAAACTTAAACTCTGACAATTGATTTGTAATCTTCAAATAAATCCTCATTTACACAACTTTTTTTCCCAATTTGGTATGTGAAGTTTTTCACATGCAGACTCTCTGGATAAAAAATATTTTATCCTGGTTAGTAATGGAGAAGCAGAGAAAGAACCTTGTATTAATCTTAATATTATTCTCTAATTTGGGTAGCAGAGAACAGTGTTTAGCAGATCTATGAATTACAGGTTTCATTGGGTTCCTTTTACTTTTTTTCCTTCTTCCTTCTTGGCTGTGAAGTTATAATGACAAACACTGTTATTTCCCTTCTCGGCATATGCCACATGCTGCTGGAAAATACGCAACAAAATGTAACATTAACATTTTCCTGACACTTCTAAAATTAAACAAAACCTTCAGGGAAAGGAAGCTTCATGTTAATTTATGTATTCCTCAGCTTTCAGGCTGGGGAGTGAGAGTGGACACCACCCATAGCTTCTTCTTCAGCCAAAGTTATTTCTAGTTCACAGGTACAAAGTCAAATCTGATGAGCAGGAGGCTTGAACAGTGATTTTTAAATATGTGGTGAATATGCAATTGTCTCCATGTATTGATTGTCTTCTCCAGAATTCTTTATTTTTACTGTAATAAGCTTCTCAAATTAGTGTTTTAAACTGAAGAGTCATTATGGTTTAATTACTCATAAACCCTCGGTTATCATGTTTCACTCTGAGAAGTAATGCTGCTGCCTCATTCCATTGTACAACCTTCTACTTACATGCATTCTTTTCTGAAATTCATTAATTTCATAAGCTGAAATTTCTTGTTTTAATGTGTCTTTTACATTAACTGAAGACAGACCGGTGCGTGAGCAAATATACCTGGCTGTGTCAGAATGCTGTTAATGAATGTTTCTTCGTGATTTCTTCAGTTGTGAAGTTTACTCTTTCTTGTGCTTCAAGCACTGATGTCATGGAGGTTGCAAAGTTTCCTGAAAAATTTGTACTTCTCCCTAGAACAGAAAAAATATACTTTGTCCCTCCAGTAGCAAGAAAACTAGGCTGTCTTAAGGATCGAGAGTGAAGCCCCTGGAATTACAGGCCAGTCACCATGGAAGAGGACAGGAACTTACGGACTTTGAGCAGTGCAGTTTTCTGAAATACATCTAGATTATACTTCTGTGAAATCTCTTGTTAGCCTAAATGTTCTACATAAGGAAAAAACTCCATCTTGCATATATGGAGAGCTTGGCCCAAAATTCCTCTGTGGATGTTACTGTTACGTGCAGTAACATGACCATGACATCTGTATTCCCATTCTGACTTCAGCACTCCCTTTCCTATGATTTTTGTGGGGGTGTGGCAGTCTTTAAATATACACTGCATGAAGGTAGGGTCTAAAACATTTTTTCATTCCTTCTGACCAAACAAATTTAGAAGTTTGTTCAAGTCTGCAAAGACAAACAAAGTGATTTGTGTCACAAATACTATTCCTGTTTCATCTTTTCATCCAGAATAAATTTGGTTTAGGCTGTACATGTGTTTACCTTACTCTCCTTTAGGTATCGATTTCTTTGAAGATGCCATCACCAGATTTTGGGCATTCTTTGTGTAGAAGTCACAACCTTGTTGATTAGCCTTTTAAATCTTCTGTGTTCACAGTGCATGAAGGGAGGGTTTTGCTTGCCAGATATGTAATCTAATGGTATATTTTGTGTTCTTAATTTCAATTTTTCAGTGGTGATTCACAAATAAGTTAATGAAGAAGCTAGAAAACAGTCAAGAATCATAAATTATCTGAGAGGAATCACACAGCACCATGGTCATCAAACCAATTTTCAGTCAACTGTCTTTTTATAAAAGTAATCAAGGGTGTTTCCTCTCTGGTATACTTTGTTTGAAATTTAGGGATGTAGTCTCTCATTGGTGTATATGGAATTTTTTCCTTAAATTTCTATTAGTGTTAACAGATTTCATGTGAGGACCAGTAATTCCATGGCACAGCTATAAGAGACCCCTTCAGTTTCCTTACTTGGATGTTGGATTTTAGCAATGATGCAGCTGATGCTGCACACTGTGTCAGCTGGTTTCAGTGCCAGTGCAACAGGTTTTCAGCCAAAGAGGTGACTTTGAAGGTGATTTTCCTGAAGTTCAAAGCTCCAGAAATGATAACAACTTTCCAAGCAAATTCTACAGTAATGGCAGCATTTCACTCTGTCTCCTGCATCATTTGCTACTTACCCAAATGAAAGAGGAAAAGAGGGGTGGTATGGCGGGAGCCACAGTCCCACACCACCCCACAGGGTGCCAATCCATAGATTTCCCGTACAGAGTAGGAATTTGTGCCTCTGCTCTGTCATGGAGGGAGGTGGCATACAACCTCAGGGGGAGATTTTTCTTGCTGAAACTACATGTGCCTTATGGGCTGCCAGGGAAGCGAGGCTCTTGGGAATGGCTACTGGCTCATGGAATGGCACAATGCTCCTATGCCTTGTGAGTCAGTGTTCCAGGCAGATGCAGTGAATGTGTGCCTGGCCTACTGAAATGTGGTAGTGGTACATGACAGTCCAGAGGCAGAGGCGCTTGCATTTGGGAAAATTTGGGCTTCTGATGAAACATATGTTTAATATATTCTGGCAATTGCGTAATACAAAGGCCCTACTTGCAACTGCTCCATATCTCAGGAAGAGCAGTAGCATCTGTGAATTTGCTCTGTGTTCAGACCAGCAGTGCTGATAAGGCTGTAAGGGCCCACCAAATGCTGTCACTGAATAAAACTACCAGAACTATATGTACTTATGAAAAGCGACTTTCTGTTCTGTTTGTGAAAGCCAGGCCCCTCCTTCCTGTGCTGGATTAATGGAAACCCTTGAAGACAAGAATTAGGACATAAATTCTAGAGAAGATCGGGGAGACAGTAGTCAATGACTAAACTAACATGTGCCTGAGGGCTGTAAGAGATAGCATGTTGAATATCTGCCCATCAGCTTTGCAAGAGCAAGCATAATTAAAAGGAGAGGGTTTGGTACATTGCCCAAACTTGACACAAAATTTTGGAAGAGACTGCTAGTGAATAGGGTGGATAGAGCAGTTAGATCTGTATGTAGTAATCATTTTTAACATATAATTCAGTTTTTGCATGCATGGATTTTCAGTGTACTCAATTAAAGGGGGAAGAAGAAGGTTAGTAGAACTAAATGAGGGGTAAAGGCTGTGAAACAACTTCTGCAGAGCATGTGAATAGCTTAAAAATGAAGCACCAATCATGAGGAAACATCTTCAGAAGGTAGCCATGTTTTTAAAGTCTTGGCACAAATACAAGATTCATACCTGCAAATCAGCATAAATTCTACTTTTTAACTTTTTACAGCATGTCTGCTGCTCTAATTATTAACTTCAGTGTGAAATGAGTTTGTTTTTAATGCTTTATCAGGGTCTAGACTGGGTCCTGTATCAGGACACAACAAATACTGTAGAGATCTTGATGAAATGAACCTTCCAAGTTACTCAGATATTGTAATATTCATTTATGTCTACAAACGAAAACTGAGTTTGTGTTGTGCAAGATTTACTGCAGGCTTGCTTGTTGGCACTCACTTGGTCCATTAACGTAAATGTTTGCTGCAGGATTTCCAGTGCAAGACCGTGGTTGCACAGATTATTTACAGACTCTGTGTCTATTGAAGGCAGTGTGAGTATGAAAACCAGCAGTTGGCAGCTTTACTGGTCTTGCTTACAAGGGCTTGTGTCGTCTAGAGTGGGATTTAATAGGGCATCTAGTGTAACAGTGTGGACTAAGATCAGAGACACACTCAAAATCATTATTTTCACTTGAAAAGGTATTTTCCACAAGCTTGATCATTGCATGCTAAGTAATGATGAGGTTTCTGTTTTGTGTATGTGAACAATGCTGTGATTTCAGGGACTGCTTTGAGTTTTAAAATGAGTTAAAATTTAAATTAAATATAGACCATAAAGGGAAGAATGACTTATTATTAATGTAAATTTACTAGCTTCAGGTTAACTTCTTTAAATTCAGCTATTCCTGCTGAAGTCATTAGAATTTTGATACATTTTTTTGTTTCATATAAACCTATTAACAAGTTCCCGTGCTTGCTCTGCCTGCTGAAAACGAAATGCAATTCAGACTGTAAGGCACACAATGAGCATCTCAAGATTTCTTTAATGCGTTCAATCCAAAGGTCCTTTTCAGTCTTGTTTTTTTGCCAGTGTGCATGTGAGACTAGGACTTGACCAAAAAGTTATTCTAAGAGAGGAGAATTTCAATAAAAATATTCAATTTCAATGTGTTTGATTGCTGAAAACAGTGCTGTATTCAGAGAATGATGGTAAGAGAAATCCTAAAGAAATGTTCTGCTACTGGAATTAAAAAAATCTTGGTGTGATAAAGAAATCCTAGATGCATTCTTCAGCAGCTTCCATTGGGAAATAGCACAAACTACACATCTGACAAGTCAGGAAATCTGGAGGTGTCCAGTGCTCATAGGATTGCTTCTCACCCCTCCTTCCCCAATTCTAAGCTGTTTTAATGCTGTAGAAAGAAGGTTCAAATGAGAACACAAGGAATATTCTCGTGTCTTAGGAGGAACAGCTGAGGGAGTTGGGTTAGTTTAATCTAGAGAAGAGTAGGATCAAGGGTGACTTCATTGCCCTACCTGAAAGGATGCTGTAGTGAGATGGGATCTCTTCTGCCATGCCTGGACTAAGAGGAAAAAAGGAAATGGCCTTAAGCTGAGATAGAAGATTCAGATTAGATATTTTAAAAAAGTAATAAATTGCACTGTTAGGGTGGTCAAGCATTGGAATAGGTTGCCCAGGGAAGTGGTGAAGTCACCATCCCTGGGGTGTTCAAGAGACATCTGGATCTGGGTGATGTGGTTGGTGGTTATTGTGGTATTGACAGGTGGGCAGCTGGACTGGATAATCATGTAGGTCTCTTCCAACCATGACAGTTCTCTGATTTTTTTTTTTTTTTTTTTTTTAGATCTTTACATAGAACTAGAATGGACATTTCTTTCCCAGCTTCTTTGAGCTTTCTGAGAAGTTTTGAAGAATAGTTTGGGACAATGATAAAATAACACAAGTGCAAGAAGTAAATATTAATGGTTAAGTAGGCATTAATTTGGTTTTTGATATGAACATGGATTGCATTGGGAATGCCCTTAGACCTAAGCAAGAAAAAAAACTATTTACTTGAGGACTTTGTGTTCATAAGGGCGTATTTGCCACACCTGAATTTTTTTCTTTGAGGGTGAACCAAGTACACAAATGGTCAAACATTGATACTTGGGAGGGACCTGCTACATTATCTGCATCTTCCACTTAACAGTAAAAAAGGTGGATGTGAAGTGTATAGACATACCACAATTACAAGTAGGTTTAAGATTGAATTTAGTGGAAGATGTGCAAATATATAAGTGTATGTTAGATTTACTTTTTTGTTTAAAAAGAAAAAAAAATGACCTTACTGCTGTGTGTTTAAGCCAAGGTTTGATGGGATTCGTAAAGGTACTTAGCACCTGAAAATCAGAAGCCTTTATATTTAGGATCCTTAAACTTGTTTTATAAGCATCTTAGGATGAAGTTGTTAATTCCTTTAGTTAATCTTTAATAGCATGAAATTTTCTCATGCCTGAAGCCATCCATCCCCATGCAAGAAGAAAAATGAAAAGAAGTCTTTTGTGAAATGTCATACAAATCCCTGCATTTTGAAGTGATGGAGAAGAATAAATTTCAGGGTTTGAGTTGTGTTGTGTGAGATCTAAATCCCCGGGTATGGTTAGAATGGGAACAAACCTAGCTTTTTATACCTCTTGTACTGGAAATATTTACAAAAACCACATTCTTACTTTATAAACTCATGACAGTTTAAAAACAACCCTACTTATCACAGCAGTCTGAGTCATGCAGTATTTGCAGATTATTTGGGTTACACTGAGAACTTTTTAAAAAGAAAAAAATTAAAAACATCCACCACGTTCTTTGCAAGACTTCAACTCCTTTGCAATGCTATCCTTGTACACCAGAAACTATTACTAGCCTTCCACCGATTGCAGATCAGTATAGCAAAGTTTTACTTTTTTGGTAGTAAACTACTTGAAACTGTTTGTCTTGTATCAGTTCTTTGAGAGCAGAACTATTTTAAGGGGTCCTTTAATAGTTGTGTTTCAGTTTGGATTTTGTGGTGCTAATATCTTAAATCTTCAAATCTAAACATAAGAAAAACTAAAATGGAAACAGATGCCTGTATCTTTGTCTTTGGTGTTGGAAATGTTTGAGATGTACCTCCTGCCTTTTTCTTTTTTTGTTTCCTCCTTGGCTGATATGAGTCATGGTTGTTTCTCACTTTAATTCTTGTAATGAGGAAGATATTGTACAGAAATGACATAGTAGAGTAGGGAATTGATGCAAGTTTCTTTCTTGAAAAACGTTTGGATAAAGTATTCTTGCTAATTCATTCTGTAGCAACAGGTAAACATCAGTGGTATCTCTTGCTTCCCTCTCTGTCCTGATGAATGTGCTTTGCAGCGCACTTTTGCTCGGGTCTAACTCTATTCCCAAGTTCATCTAATGGTTCCTTTCCAACATGGAAGAAGAACATCCAACGTTTTCAGTTTTGTTTCTTAAGTAGAGTCCCAATATACAGCATTGATAGAAACAGTAGAGGAAAGTCAGACATGCTGAGGAAGGAGCACTGGGCATGTGTTGAACTGCTCAGCAAGGGAATTCCTTTGCTGGACAGACACTGTGACCTGTCAAATGCACCACATGTGCTACTGAGGCTTGTTTTACACAGTGATATTTGTGTGAAGCCTGGCCAGAAGGATTTTATGGTGGATGCTCCCTGGCTGGCACCTTGCTTGGGACCTCTCTCTGGTCAGATGTTTTATTTGGAGGAAAGCTCTTTGGTTCTCTCTTTCCTCTTTTGTTGTGGCCCTGAATCAGTTAATTATCCACTGAGGGAAAACAAACTAAACAACTGAGATAAGAAAGGATTCCAGAGAGTACCCTTCAGCAGATACCACATACCCTCCTCTCTAATCTGCAGAATATGCAGAACCATTTCTGGCTTTCTCCCAGCAGCCAGTGAATTGTTCTTGCCTGATTTAAAGTTCTTGTTAGGAAATCAGACTCTGTCCAGAATCTTCTGAAATTTGTTGGAAAAAGCAAAGTGGCTCTGGCTGCCATTTCTTATGGTGACAAAAGATGAATCAAAAGTGGTGCTTGGAATCTGAAGACTACTCAAGATTATACAAGAGGAGGGTGGCTTTCAGTTTTGCAGCCTGGAAAAGCTTAATACTCTGTTAATAATGCAAAGATATTACTATTCTATAGCATTCTTGGAAAAAAGCATTCCTATCTATTGTGCATCATTAATAGATCTTGCCTGTGCATAGAAGCAGGGTGTTTTACAGTTGGAGAATAAGGAGTTATTTCCTGGTTTGAAAACACAGTAATCAGCAGAGATCTGATTCAGTGGTAGGAAAGGTATCTTATGACAAAACTTTTATGATAGATGAGAGAATTAAATGATTGCTGGGAAATTCCCCTGCAAAAATGGTTCAAAACAGGAACAAAAAGCCTCTTGGTGCAATGAAATCAGTGTTCCAAACACAGCTGAAACTAATTAAATAAAAAATGATCTAGGCAAGATTGATCAAGTTGGTCTGGAAAAGCTGCTACCTGTTTTTTTGCAGGCTGTGATTCCTTAGAAGATTAAAACAGCAGTAAGTTTGTGGATGATAGATGAATTTTGGTTTCATTCTCTGGAAAAAAATGAAGTTAATAATAACTTTTTTTTAACATTTGGAAATTACTAGTTCTGTGGTCAATTTAGTCACCTACAAAAGAATATAAAGAGATATCATGAAACATATATGAGCCTTTTAAATATGTTTTTATAAAATTCTATATTTATAAAGGAACATTTCAAACCTAGCTTTTAACTAGTATACTACTAAAATTAGAAAGACCAGACTTTATATTTTTATTTTCTTTTTAAAATTTCATATTTCTAAATACATCAAGAATAACATGATTTCTAGAGAAATTTTCCAGATCGTGACCTTCCCCAATTTTTATCATACATGATTACCAAGAAAAGTTTAGAAGAGGGAACTCTGTTCTGGTATGAGCAGCATGGAGATTTGTTTGGCCTAAGAGTGTTAGTGTTCAAACAGAACTGTTATTTTTGACCAAGTCATGTGGATGTCTCTATCTGCTGTAGAACATCTTGAGTCAGAATTCACGAGTGAGACAAAATAAAGGGTGTGCATTAGTGAGTGTGACATGAACACACTCATTTCTTAAGGTTTTTCTGATCTGTCGCTTATTTGGGAGCTATCATCATTTTGAGTCACTGAAGGAAAGGAGAGGTTTGTTCAGCAAGTTGAAAATGCTAATTTTATCACCAAGTTACCCAACCTTCTGACACTGGAAGCATGGGCATACATACAGAATGGTCCATGCTTTTCTGGCAGGGGTTGAGGACTTTGCAGATAAGTCATCTGCTGAGAAGATAGAACAGACCAACCCCCTCGTCATCTGCGCTGGTCTTGTAATAAGCATTTTAAAGAACTGAAATAGTTGCAAAGAAAACAACATTGTCTTCTATATTTCTGTATCTATCTTTTTGTGTCTGTTTCTTGCATAGGAGTAAAGGATAGGAAAAGAATCTGGATTGCAGAGTGTTTCAAGTATGTACAGAGTATATACTTTGAGTTGAAGACACAAGATATTTTTTGTCTGCACAGATTGTGCATACAGGGGTCCAGATCAAAGCATGGGATCCCAATAAGTGAAGCTCTGTATCTTATCCTAAAAGTGTTCACAAATGCAAGTTACTGAGTTAATGTGATGATCTGAGAAGGCTCCTTACACTTTTAAGGGAGCCACATGACTTGGGCAGCTTTTTACTTGCTATCAAATATCTTCAGCAGCAGCTCTGTTTTTCACAGTCTATAGTTTCAATTTTTAGCTTTTTTGGGTTTTTTTTCACTCTCCTCTTATTGCTCTTGCCAAGTCCTTTTCTGCACCTTCTGTCTCAGGAATAGACCATTATTAGTTGTTCCCATTTCTGAGTGGCCACTCAGCTCTTCAGCACCTGCACTTCCCAGAAAATCCACCAAGGACACTGAGGAAATAGTGCTGCTCATCAGTTTGTGCCATGAGACAGGCTGGGGCTGCCCTGGATAGGGGGGTGTAGCTGCAGAATTGTGAGGCTGTCAACCCTGTTGGTCTCCTGGGGTGTGAGAAGGGCAGCAGCCATTTGTCCTAGATGAGCAGTATCTCCTTGAAGGCCCAAATCTGGGGATTACTCAGAAGCTGTGCCCTCAGTGAGAACTGAGCAGTCACTCTTAAGGCACTGTAGCATGTACAGGTTTGGAGATGAGTGCAGGTTCAGCTCTGTTCTGAGATTGCTGCTTCTGAAAACAGATTCTGAGAAGGCCACAGTGGCACCCAAGGATACCTCTTAGACTCAGAAAAAGTGAGGTGGTGAGCTAAGCACATGATGGGGTATGCTTTCCCTGGTGTTTTCCTTTTGCATGGCTGGTAACTGAGCTCAGCATTGGAGTGAGATTCAGTGTGGTGTCACTGTGTGATGTGATGACACACAAGATGGTGTCACTCCTGAGTGAACAGGAGCAGAAATACGGTTTGCTTCCATATGGGAAAGCGCTAATGTGCTGCTGGGTTTTTTGCACATGACAGCTGCCAAGATAGCATTCTGGCAAAGCAGGCAGCAAAGGCTTTTTGGACAGCTTTCCTTCAGACAGCTTCAAACTGCGAATGTAGTCAGGACATTAGGCTCAAGGAATCAAAACAAACCAAAACAGAAATCCAAGAGAGTAGAGTACAATAAAGCCTGCAGAACCAGCTGCTCCAAGCTGCCGGTCTGCTGCAGGGTGGTACTGGATCAAGAGGCTGTTTCTCCCCAAAAACAAATGTGCTGAATTTGTGCTTGGGCTGTGTATGAGGGGTTCTCTGTCACTTGAGTTTTCTCACTGAATTCAACAGATTTCTTTGGCAAGTAAAGCTATGGGGTTTTTTCAGAATAACAACCCGTCTGATTTTTGATTAATTTCATAATCAATGACAAAACAGATACAGGAATCTGAGGGAAGGGCCTAAACTGTAACAGATGGGTGAGGATTTTTATCCTTACCTGATGTTCCAACAAACCACTTATGTTAGGAATAATTTTGCATGGAGGGACAACTGGGCTCTAGGGGCCTAGCCAAAACTGTACTCCTGCAGTTTACCTTGTGATGTGTAAGTAGCTCATAATCCTTCAAGGTGTGGTGGCTAGCTAGTAAAAAAATGGGCAAATGTCTGAAAAGGTTCATCAACCAAAACAGCAGGTAACTTGAAAGATATCAAATGATTGCATGTAAGTGGCCTGCTGTTGTAAAAAAACAAACAAGAAAAAAAATTCAGCTGCTGGTTTCTATAAATTCCAGAATTTGCAGAGCTGGATCTTCAGGTCTGAATCTCCCAGTGGTTTGTTTTTCTTTGCATGTATGAGAGATAAGGTTTCATTTTTTGTTTTCCTTAAGTGTTTATCCAGTATTATAACTTTTTCAAGTATTTTAGGGAATCTTGTAAACTGATGGTTTGTTTCATTGATTAAGTACGAGTTGTGTGTAGGAAAGACTTTGTCATGACAATTGAAACTATACACATAATTGCATAGTTTCCACTCTATAAGAAGCGATCTGCAAAGCTGGAAGATATCATTAGACTCGTGTTTATAACTCAGGATGGCCTCATTTCACCAGCTTTTCTTGCAAATTAGTTCCCAGATGTCAGATAGATTGTCTGGTTGCCAGCTATTGCATAAACTCCTGAAGTGTGAGATGTGACTTACCGCTCTTGCACTGACCTCAGTTGTCAACAGGAAAATAAACGATCATAAAATAGTTTGGAGGATGAAGCAAGATTCAGAAAAGCAAACTTAATATCTAATTTTAAGTGACCTTGTTGTACACCTATCACAATTGTATCCGAAATACAAATTTTTGACATTTCTAAACTATATTACAAAAAAGCCTTGTATTCTTGGATGACCAGAAAACCTTTATATTGGTTGGCAGCAGTGTTTAAATCTCCAGATTTTTGTTTTCTAACAGTATCTCTGTGCACTGCAGAAATGAATACCAATACTTTTAAATTTGGCCTTGGGTGGAGAGCTGGTTCCTAAACCCATGGCCCAGCTCGTTGCTGTTGTAGCATCTGATTTTAGAAAGTTAGTCTGTGCCCTGTATGCTTTTCTAAAATGTGTTAAAGAGTACAAACTATCTCAATGTCACAAGTAACACCTCTGCCCCATATTGTACACTGTGTCAAAGTGTGAGTCTCCAGAAATGACCTCCTGCAAAAGTCAGCTCCTCATTGCTGGACTTTCTTGGCTGGATTCAGGAGCACCAAACTGCTCTTTGTGCTGCTAGTTTTCTGTTGGCCCCAGAGATGGGGATGTTGAAGTGTAGATCCTTTCACACAGTTCTCAGAGTAGCCCAGAAATCTCTTGGACCAAACTGTATCTGAGGAAGGCCTTCACACCCTTAGGAAGCAAAGAACCGATATATCCAATATTGAGAGAGATCAGCTGTGCTATAGCAGGTGAAATGGATTTTTATTTGAAGTGTCAAAATTTCTCTGCATCATTTTTTTCATCCTATTTTCCCCTATGTGATGACTCACTCTTAAGGGGAAGGATGCATCCAAGATTTATAAATGCTTGTGTTTGAAAGGAATGACAAAAGTCAGTGTGTCTTCAGACAATCAGATTTATTAGCAAATTCTACACTTGGAATAGAAATTGGTACATTAATCTCCAACCTACTATCTGAGCATTGGTTTTGAATAAAGGGAAGGGTGAAAGGGAAGAGAAAAATTGGGGAGAGAGGAGAAAAACCAGGAAAAGAGATCAGCAGTCCTGGTTCCAGTGTAAATCCAGGCGAGGGGATTGGCAGTGCTGGTTTCAGCACCAATTCATCTGATAACCATTGCTTCAGTGTCAGTCCAGCTGTGGCAAAATCCTTTTTCCCACTCAGAATGTTCTGTCTCTGGGCTCTACACCCTATGCATTTTATAATCTAGGGCTTAGCATATTGAGCACTACAAGAAAGGTCGTGTTCTTGCATGAAGACACATTTTAATTTTTTTCTGGTGACTTTGAATAATGTAAGAGACGCACTGTTTTCTTCCATTTATTCTGCAGAATTTGCCAGGGTTGCTATTGTAACCATAGAAGTCAAACAGTGCTATCTAGTTCCTAGGAAAACTGGATTATCTTTATAAATAAGATTTTATTTATGTTCTTTTTTATGATTGTTTGGAAAAACTATTCTTGTCTTTGCAAGCTCTCTGCCAGAGCTGAATTTTAAAATTTTCTATGTGAGATTATTGTACTATCTCATGTTTCTAGAAACATAAAGGCATTCTATAATGAACTTGCAGGCACTATCCTTTAAGCTGTCTGTGCAATAACTCCCTTGTCTATTCCATGTGTTTGTAAATTCGATGGCTCTTCATAGCTAGCTGGAGCTCTCCTACAGTTTGACTCCTGTAGTCCTCATAGGTATCTATAGTTGTTTGTGAGCATATGGATGAAGTTATGGCTGATGAATCAGTTAGTCAGAAAAGCAAGATGTTTAGAAAGATATTTTAAAAAGCCCCAAATAATTCTGCACTGACTTGCAAACTCAGTCAGATGGACTCAGTCCTGTGCCCTTGGCTTTGACTTTGCAGATATCAAGCTCCTTCTCCTAAATAAGAGTGCCTGGCAGTGTTTCATTGCAAGAACTTAAGGGAGTCATCTGTAGCTTGCTACAGTATTGCCTTATTCCACATTTGCAGACTTAAATGATTAATTTGGGGCAGATGGCAGACAGTTGATGGTAAATCATGCAGGGTTGTCAATTCACCAGTCGTTGAACCTCAGCTCTAAGAAGTGGCACTAGGTTAATGATCTAATTGTGGGTAGGGAGAATTGCATTCACAAAGTAGATTTTCACTGAAGTTTCTAAAATGACTTCACTGTACGCTTTCTTGGGCTATTGTTATTTCTCCATTTAACTTAATTTGTTTTTGCAGTGCAGACTCATTAATTAAATGGCTTCATAATCAAATTGCAAGGTTGGCCATAATTATGCAGTCAAAAGTGGCTAATGGATGAATTCAACTGTAAATTCTAGCTGAAAGACCTGGGAGAGGGTAATTCTGGAGGGTTTTTTAAAAGAAAATTAGCTTAAATTGATTTTTTTTTTGGTTCAGAACCAAAAAGATAGGTTCTAATCAGAACTTACATCACTGTGTTACTTTTTAAGAAACCGTATTACTGCACTTGTAATGTTAAAATAGCATGCTACCGTGATTCAATTTTAACAAGAAATCCATGTCTCAGTTCACTCATTCTTAGTGTCTTTTAAACCCATGTTCACAAATAAATCTCTAAACATCAGTTTACACTGAATTTTTGTGATACTTATGACCTGGTATCTTTTTGTATCATCCTGACTTCAGCTGATTTCGACAAATTGAGTGGATGTTCTTTATTTGTTTTCAGTGAACCTGGTAACATACCTACCTGAAGTTCTTGCGTTTTGCAAAAATCTATAGTGGCTTTCTTGCTAATTCTTGCAGAAAATGCCAGTTGTGTAGGTTCCCTCTATACGGTTGTTGAAGAATGATAATTTTTCCACAGGGAATAATTTTGGTATATTTCTTGACAAGAATGAATAGTTTAAATGAAGTCACAATTATTTCATTTCCACTTAATTTACTGCGCTGGTACTTTGAAAAAACACAGTTAAGCTTCCTATGTGGCATGCTACAGTTCATGAAGTACCTTATTTTTTTATATGTGTAGATTCATGTATAAACAGCTTTGAAACTTTGGAAAGATCTGCTCCAAACCATGTTAAAGTAAAAAGCTTTTCTAAAAGATAGAAATGCTTTCACAGGAATGTTGCAAAGAGCTGTTGTCCTCACAAAAGGCAGTATAAACTGTAAGAGAGAGAACCTGAAAAGTTAAACTTCACTTTCCAATAGCTACAACTAAGCTAGGTGGTTTCCTTCAATTTATAGGGTTTATAGGATTTTTCCTTCTGTCCTTTGAATTATTTTCATGTCTGGAACATCTGAGACTGCTCATTTGCAAAACCTTACTCACACTGATTTTTTAGCTACGATTGAAGTATTTTCCTAAACATTAAGGTGTTTTGTGCATGCTTGCAGGGACATTTTGACAGGGTAGGTAACTGATGAAGGATGGTCAAGATGGAGTTTCCACCATGTGCATTTGAATTCCAAAGCAGGCCCAGCTTTCCTTTCTGTCTTTGCTAATAAAACAGGCCCTGAAAAGGGCAGACTTGTGTTGCTTTTTGTTACCGCTACTCTCCTCCTCTGCTTCCTTCTCAAGAGCAGCCATTTGAAGTGTGCTGATGCTCTTTGATCACTCTGCTTTTGCTCTCCCTGGTCCAGGAGCAGTGGAAAATGCCTGCTGCCATCTCTGGAGCAGAACTTTGGCAGCTGCCTCATAAACTCATTGGTTTATAGTGGAATGAGATTAATAACAACAAGGGCAGCAGATCTTGAAGAAATTGAGCTACTTTGTGGGGTACAGCCAAGGAAAAGTTATTTTAAGCAAGAAAATAGTCTTAATATTTCTGTGATAATACCTATGTGGCTAACTGGGCTTTGTCCTAAGGCAGAAGTTCCTAAGACTAGGTTATTAGGAAGGAACAGAGATACTACACAATGCTGATCCTGCCATTGTTTTCTGCAGGAAGATTTCATGAAACTGATTAAAATGTTTAATGTATCTTCCTAATTTCACATTTCCTATGAGCAGTTTGTGTGGCCATTGGAAAAATGCTCTTGAGCAATAGGAAAAGTGCAGTATTTTGTCTTGCAATGATGACAGAATCTGTCAAATCTGTTTGGAGGATGCTTGCCCAAAGGAGTTTGTGCTCTGGCAGTCAAATGCTTACCTGAGAAGCTATAAGTATTTTTTGAAAATTGTTGTGAAGTGAAACAAAAGGAAAACTGTCACGGTAATCTAAGCACTTTCCAATGCATTGGAGATTCCATTATAAGAGAAACATATTCCAGTGTTAGCTGGAAAGATAGTATGGAAAGATATACTGGAAGCTAATGTGAAGAACTATAATTAAGTGCATGGTGACTCTGTCTACAGTTCAATGGTGGTGATTTGATGTAGAAAAACTTCACACATCTAAGTTTATGCCAAAAACCACTGTGAGTGATGAGGGCTTTGGTGTTTGGTGTTTTTCTCATTTTTTGTCAGCATCACCAATTACAGGTCTCAAGTTCTTTTGTTTTAAATCTCTATCCATGTGCTCCTTAAACCATATCAAAGACACTAGGTTTATTTAGGAAAGATTGTAAATCTACAGGAGTTTGCTGGCTGTTGTGCCCTTGAATTCTCTGGATAGCACAGTATTCTAGCAGAATATATGGGCTTTTCTGGTTCTTTGTGCAAATAATTTAATACCATATTTACACTTAATCCATTTCTTCAGTTTTAATAAACAGTAATCCTAAGAAAGAGCCCTATTCTTAAGACATTGAACATCTTGGAAGTGTTGAATGTTTTCACAAAAAGTTCTTGGGAAGATATGACAGGGATCATTCTTTTAAGTTTTCTTTCCTTTTCAGTTGTGGTTTAAGTCTTCACCTAAAAAATGTGATTGTGGGATGTGTGCCTTTCTTAAACCTTTTCAGTATGGTGGGCAAACAAAAAGAAAAAGAGTATTGCCAAGAGAATCAGACACTTGGACTCAGCAGCTGATAATTAACCCTTGGGAGTGTATATTTGAATAGCTGCATGTTCACACTGTCTGTAGGCTTCTTTGTGAATTCAGGAGTGCTGCATAGAAAGTAAATTCATATCTTGGGGATTCCTGGTGCTTCATCAAGACCAAAAATGTAACCTGCTGTTGGGAGGCCAGATGTGATGTTTAAAGGCTGTTAAACATGGTGGTGCATGTGCTGTGGTATCTCTGCTGGGGAAGAGTTGCACAACATCCATAGTTTGCCTCCATAGGCACTTTTCATAGTATGAGCCCCAGTGTTATGTTAACAACTACCAGGCATTGTGACTTGCTTACCTTGGGAATCAAAAGTATCTAAAATTCTTCTTTTGGGATATTCCTAAACTCCTGGTGGATGTGCAGAAAGAAGGAAAGCTGCAAGAGGGGAAAAAACCACATACCAGTATCTTATCCTCTACAGAACTAAGGATGTTTCTAGCAAGTCAGAATTGGCTTTTAGCATAAAGGGCTAAAGTTTCAGTTAGACAACTTGGTGTTGTTAAGCAGTTTTGCGGAAAACAGCCTCTAAATCCATATTGTTAATGTTAACTCCTGTGATCCGTGTCTGGCTGACTCCCATGTGCCCACACTAGTTAAGTACTCAGTGCCATGAACATTGGGTTGGTTAACTGTTGACTGGATGAATCAAACTGATTGTGACTTCTCAGAAAGGGATGGGTGAAGAAATTATCCATCCCTACTTTTTTGTTTAATGGTATGTTGCTGTTCAAATCACTGGTATTACACTTAAAATAATTATGTAGTCCAACTGATCTCAAACTGGTCAAACTAATGATGCTTTACTAAGGTCATGTTTTAAAAACTTCAGCTGTGCCACTTGTTAATATAATTGTTGGCTTCAATGAAAATTGCTTCTGCAGTAATTTTACCAAATATAGAACTACAATGTAAGTTACTTTTACCCTTTATTAATTTTTCTTGAAGGGTTTAGATGTGTCTCTGTCCAATATTGTATTTAGCTTTGATAAAGCCTAACAGTCTGGGAAATTTTACTTGTACTTCAAGAGCTCTAGTTTGTATTTAAAAATAAAAAAATGAAGAAATATCTAAAACGGCAATCCTTTGAAGTTACATGTGCTGACTCCACAAAGGCTGTAGTTGCATGCAAAACAAACAGACAATTTCGTTTTGTTATTGTAATTATTCTTGATTGTAATTTTGCAATATGTAATTGCAACAACAAAAAATAACCTTTTTATTTCGATAATAAATGTGTTGAAAAGATAACAGTTGTAAATATCTTTGAAATCAGCATTCTGCAACTAGCTTTTTCTCCTTGCAACTGAACCTCTGGATAATGCTAGCACTGACTTTACATTAATTTTATACCTTGGTTTTTATCTGTGCCATGAAAAGAAACTCAGTGATTTTAATATTCTGCTGTAAATCTTACCTAATTTTGACTTGATTGTGTCTGCCATGATTGAGATTGGTGTAAAAGACCCAAATAATGGAGGAAGCTCACTGGGGCCATGTTTAAGGAGAAGAGAATGTTCTTTATAAGGTTTAAGTGCAGGTGGAGCAGTGTTAGTTATGGAGCAGTGTTAGTTAACTGCTGTCTGAAGTGTCCTCAGTGCTTACTTTTATGGCATATTTTACAGTTGTTTAATTTCATATTTGCACTGCACTATTGTTTAGTTTTGAAAACACAGCTGTCTTTCACTTCAAATATTTACATAGTGGGTCACAGGAGTTGCTTCTGCAAGGTCAAGAGAGCTTATCTCTGAGCAATACCCTTTTCTGTTTTTCTAGTTTTTCAGCTTCTTACTTGGTAGCGCTGATTTGGCTGCTTGTTTATCTGTTGGAGGGGAGCAGATAAGGAGTCTAAGGCAAGAAGATGCAGTTTAAGGACTTTTTAGCTCTGTGAATAACAGGCTAGGCATAAAAAAAAATGTACTTCAAATTGAGTTGAAGCTGTATGCTCATCTGGGTCAGAGATGTATAATTAAATGTTTTTATGTAGGCAGATTTGTACATTCTTTTAGAGGCAGACAGAATGGCACTGTGATACTATGATTTGCAAAGAGTAACTTATTTCTTTTAGATTGGCTGCCTCAAAGGGAGTGTAGCTCATTACACACAGTGTAAGCTTATTGACATCTGATATATCAAAATAAGGCCCTCAGATGCTTACTGCGAAGTGCTGGGAGTGTGCACTGCTACACAGAGTTGCAGCTCAGCCAGTAGCTGCTCAGAGACATTTCAGGCCATGCTAGATTTGCTCGTATCTTCAAATAATGTTGTCTTAGACAATTTCTACGATAGTGGTATTAACCCACACAGCACAGTATGCTTTATAATTCACTCAATTGAGAACAGCAGCAGAAGTGGTGTCATGTGTGCAGTCAAAAGTGTGGTGTAAATACAGTGAGCATAAAATTGCCTCCTGTGGACTTGAGAGCCAAGAGCAAAATAGAAGCCTTCCAGGATAATTACAATTCCTCTCACATTGATTTACTATTTACAAGATGCTTGTGGTATAATTTGAGAAGAGAAAAATGCATGGCTCAGTCTAAAAAACCATCATCAGTTTTCCTCCTCAGGCTGAGCATTCCACAAAATTCCTTAGTTCACCTTCCTCCAAGTTTTGATTTAACAATGGTGTTTGTTACCGAAAAAACGTCTTGCGCTTTCTACATTTTAACTTTTCTTATTTACTATTGTACTTATTGTCCCCTCCATTTCTTTCCCACAGTTCCAGGATTATTTATTTGAAAAAGAAACTGCTTTATATTCTTACCAATCCCTTGGTACCCTCTTGCAGCATCTTAAGTATTTCATGGTTAGATGAAGATAGGAGTTTGAATTCCAGATGCCTCCCAGATTTAAACCTCTTGACCCGAGTCGCTTTAATCTTAGAAAATATCTGAGGGAAGAAGTTGTTTTTGCTTACAGAAGTACCTGTTCAGAGGGATGCAATAGATGAAACTTCATTTCACCCTCATTTTTGCCCTTGAATGTGGATGGATATACATGGTTACACAACATGCACTTATTGTAGGTACTGGAAAACTGAGGGAAGGCTGGGCTTTCTGGAGCTGAGATGCTCTTGAAAGACGCTGGGCAGGAATACTTTATCCCCATCACTTTGGACAAATAGCTGGGTAAACTCAAGCTTGCTAATGTGAAAAATCTGCTGTATGTGTTGTGTGTACTTGTCCTGCCCTTTACTTCTCAGTCTAATGTTTTGAAACTTAAAAGCCTGTGTTGTGCAAACTTTAGTGGTAACAATATCTTTGACAGACACATCCTTTTAATAAGGACAGAAGGCTTGGCAGATGTCACGTTCCGTGATGTCACAGAATTGATGGAATGCTCTTCACCTCCATCAGCTCTGATGCTTGATGCTTCTGCACTGGGAAACTCTCCTCATAGAATGGGAGACACATCAAAGAAAGTAAAAGGTTCTAATAATCTTTGCCTGAATGTCCAAATAAAACTAACCAATGGTGTAACCTGCATGGAATGTCTGTGCTTAAGCCTTTAGAAATGGTTCAAACTCATGTGATGCAAACACTAGCTTTGATAATATGTGACCTCACAAAATTAATCTCTGTAATAATTAATGATAATATGAAAATTCATTTCCCACAACTAAACGCGACTAGGAATGTCATGTCTGGGAGAGGTGCTTTCCTTTGTTGATTGAGGAGTGCTTCCCACAATGTGATGATTTGTTATTCCTTCAGCTGTCCTGACATAGCTGTTGTATGCTACAGATTGCATCAGCAAAACCTTTTATTTTCAGGTGGTTGTAAACAACTCTGGAAGATAACTGAGATTTCATTCCTCCTATCTCTGTGCCTTCTGGAGGTTTTGATAACTGAGTGCCAGCAGTGATGTGGAAGATGCTCCTTTACAGCCATGTCGCTTCTGTGCCAAAACCAGTTTGCTCTGTGAGCAACAATAACTGAGGATGCGCAGGAGTTCCCTTGTTCCTTCTTTTTAGATGCCAGGATTTCCAAATAATTGCAAACTTGTAATGCAAGTATGTGTGTATTTTAGGGCATAAAATGGATAATCTGCCTGTAAACAGTGTCCAGTTATGTAAATCCCTTTTTTTCAGGTGATGAGATTTTGCTCTAATACATGTTTGGTTTTTGCTATATTGGCTCATGTAAGCACTAAACATTTACTTTGATATCAGGATCAATTCTGCCTGCAGCACAGTGCATGTGAAATCAAAACCTGGCTTTTGTGTTCAGGCTTATTTTGAGACTGTAAAATGCTCTAACGCATTCTCCTGTAAGGGGGGAGGAGGCTTGCTGTTGAATTATTTGATCTCTTCTAATTCTGCAAAACATTTTTCTTGAAATTACTAAAAGTTTATTTGCATGTTGTTTTTGGTGGGTTTTTTGGTGGTGTTTTTTTTTTTTTTCCTTTGAGCTAATGACACTACTGTAGCACTGGTAGTGTGCTATAAAATTCTACCAATACTTTATTCATTGAGTTTTTAAAGTCTTTGCAAGTCAGTTAGTATTAATATTAAACTTCTGCTCTGTCTTTCAGTGTCTTTACTTCCTACTAAGTGCTTTCACTAAGTGGTGAAGTTTAACCAAGATACCTAACAGACCTGCCAAGACAAACCACTTATGAGCCATTATCTTTTCTTTAACTCATCTGGAACCCTTCAGTATGCAACATTTTCATTTTATAGATACTAGGAAAACAGAGTAGAAAAAAGAGAGAATCTTTCCATTGAGGAGACACAAACCAACCAAGCAACTGGTGGTGCTGCGGAAGCTGCTGTGGTTTCAGGGTTGCTCTTACATTGTTGCATCCTGTTTTGGTTGCCAGTTCAATGCTGGAGGTTCTGCCAGGTTTTTGTTTCTGCTTCTCCCCTGCTGTACTATTGCCTTTCTGAGAAACAACCTCAAATATAAAAATTAAGCAGGAATTGCAAATGCAAGCTGTGGGTTCAAAGTCATCTAATGTGGCAAAACTCCTCTTCAGCTTTGTCCTTTGAAGCCTGGCTACTTAAATATTGTTTGACGTGAAACTGTCTTTTAAAATAGCATTTTAAAATTTACATTTCTGTTTGAAGGTTTCTTGGGAGCTTTAAGCTGATAGCCTGTTGTTACACAATAAAATTTCTGATTTTTAAAGCCAATTCAAGTATTTCATAATGTATCTCAGATGGATTGAAGCCTCTGTTAATCCTAAATAATTACTGCAACATTTTGCACAATTAGCTTCCAACTTTCAGGTCAACATAATAATAACATAAAAAGATGACCCTGTTTTTCTTCCAACACCCATTCAAGTGGAAGAATAAATTAGACTAAATAGGTGCCATAGATTTTATTTGGTTAAGGGAAGAATTATGACCTAATATTTTGTTAATTCACAATTTCATGTGCACCTGTTTTAAAAGAATGCAGGAGTTTATTGGTAGTTTTTTGCAACAACTTTGCATTTCAGTAAATTATTAGATCAAAAAAGGAAAGCCAGAAAGTATAAGCCAGACGGAATGGTATTGAAATGGAAGACAGACAGCTTTTTCTCTTCCATATTGTGAGTTGTTTTCTTAATTTAAGTTTGCGTTTGTTCTGATTTGTTTTGGTGCAGAATTCCAAAGTATACTTAGTTTAGGAAGCAACATTTATTTCCAAAAGGCATACTGTTGCTATTATAAGGGAAGTGCCCCAAGCCTGATTTGGTGTCATCATGGAAGGCGCTTTAAAATTTTTAAAATTTTTCTAAACTCTAATTTGCTGGTTAGACTTTTTTTTGTTTGTTTTGGGGTTGTTTAGGATTTATTTCTTTGTTTACTTTTTCTTCCCCTAAAATATATTTTTGCTGCAAAAAGGGACATATTTTAAAATGCACATTTCTACCATGAGATAGAAATTACTGTACATTTTGTCTAATATTGGGAAATTTTTGTCTGCAGCTTTCATTTTAAGAAAGCTCATCAAGTAAAAAGCCACTGTCACTGAGGAGTAGATGTGAATTCAGATCTTATCTCTGATCTTTTCAATATTGTTCTGGTAATTACTTCTAGAAAAATGAACAAGAAAAAAATATATTTAAATAATACAGAGCAAATGAAAACAATATAAGGTATATGTTTTTAATGCCTTCAATCCTGTTGTAAGTAGACACATCTTTCTCCCATCATTCTTTTTAATTTCCCTTACATTTAAGGTCTGACATCACCTGACAAAAATGAGACTCTAGAAATAACTTTAGCATCACTTTATTATGTTATGGCAAATACAGCTCTTTCCAGGGCTCTCTTTTTGAGTGGGATTTTTCCTTATAATTTTTATAATGGGTGTTCTTTTTTAGCTTAATTAAATATTAAGGTACACAGACAATATCTTTTTAACCAAAATTGTTTATAGCAATTCAGTTCAAACACTTGTGTTGTTGTAAAAGCAGCATGTGTGTCTCAAGCTCTTGGAGTGCAGGAATCCTAGAATCATGTGGTGGTTTGGGTTGCAAAGCACCTTAAAGATTATCTAGCTCAAACTCCCCTGCTGTAGGCAGGGACACCTTCCACTAGACCAGGTTTCTCAGAGCTCCCTCCAATTTGGCTTTGAATGTTTCCAGGGATGGGGTATCCATAGCTTCTCTGGACAACCTGTTCCAGTGCCTCATCACACTCACAGCAAAGAATTTATTCCTAATATCTAATCTAAATCTGCTCTTTCAGTTCAAAGCCATTCCCCCTTGTCTTTTCACTACATGCTCTTGTTAAAAATCCCTCTCCATCATTCTTACAGGCTCCCTTCAGGTGCTGGAAGGCCACAATTAGGTCACCCTGAAGCCTCTTTTTTTCCAGCCTGAGCAATCCCAGTTATCTCAGCATTTCCTCAAAGGAGAGGTGCTCCATTCCTGTAACCAACTTGGTGGCCTACTCTGAACTCTTGTCCAGCCTCTCACCCAGCAGCACCCCAAGTCCTTCTCCCCTGGGCTGCTCTCAATCTGCTCGTCCCCCAGCCTGTGTAGATACAGTTGTCCAGATACAGCACCTTGTACTTGGTCTTGTTAAACTTGATAAGAGTCTCATGAACCCACTTCTCAAGCCTGTGCAGGTCCCTCTGGATGTTGTCCTGTCTGTCAGGTGTGTCAGCCATTTGGCTTGGTGTTATCAGTGAATTTGCTACACTTGATTCCTGCATCTCTGTTGTTAATGAAGACATTAAATGACACTGGTCCCCATATGGATTCCTAAGGGATACCACGTCTCCAGTTTAGAGAAAAGGAGGTTGTAGGGGACTGTGTGAAAGGCTTTGCAGAAGTCCAGATAAAT
>PYHW01009916.1:5606362-5642329 GCA_013186435.1 Turdus rufiventris
AGAAGTCCAGATAAATGTCCCAAAATACCTCCCTGATCTCCATGTGCCTTGGCAGAGCTGCTAGGAGGATCTGTTCCATGACCTTTCCAGGCACATGACATGTTGGTGGTTCCCAGGGTCCTTCTTTGTTCCCTCTATAAAGATGTGTACAATGTGTCTTGTAGAAACAGAATCATTTAGGTTGGAAAAGAACCTTTAAGATCATCAAGTTCAGCTGTAAAAGAAAGGTCCCATATTGCCCATCCTTTGCCTTATACTTACACAGCAATTCTTGAACGATTTTATTGTAATCACCCTCCCTGGTTTCAACCTTCTTCCTTTTCTTCAAGGACCAACGTGGAATTAAGTTGTAGTTTTGTGTTAACACCCTGAGAAGTTTTTCCTTCCAGTGGTTAGACTGTTCTTGGTAATGCAGCGTTAGCTAATGAATTTTTAATTGCAGCAGGGCTGACACCATGAAAAGAACCATTTAATGTTATTTTCTTTAACCCCATTAAGTTTTGGAATTAAAAAAAAAAAAAAAATCACCCCTAAATCTCTCAATGATGGCTCTATATGAGCAGAATGAGAAAAAGCCTAACCTTAATTCTCTTTGAAGGTTTAACAGAAATCTTTCAGGTTGCATTCAGAGACCTTTTAATTTGGTGGTTTTATATATTTAAATATGAGCTTTACACATTTTAAAATTAGGAAAAGCATCTGGTTCAGTATTTTAAGTTGACTCAGTCTGGACACACCTTTGTTTGGTCAGGTGTACGCTAATTAAATTAAAGCCTCTATTCATCTTGCCAACCCTGTCTGACATCGTTCAAGAAGCCTTCACATTGCCTCTGGTAATCTAAAGGACTAGAACTATGTATTTAAAAAGCTGTTACCAAATACAGTGCTTTGTAGTTTATTGTATAATGAGATTCTGGTGCTTCCTTATAAAATCTCCTCTTTGCAAATTGCTTTTTTTATTTTTCTTTTGGCTAGTCAGTGCCAGGTGCAGTAACAGTAAATATTTTCTGCATGTAGTTAACCAGAAGGCCTCTATGTCTATTTTAGTGCTAGTAAATCCAGTTCTTCATTCATTTCCAGAAGTATTTATAGTGTTGCAAGACTCTGCTTACTTATTTTCCCTACCATAGAAAACCCCATGTGGAGAACAAGAATAGTGTTTATACTGCATTTAGGGAAGAATTTCCTGATTAGTGGTTGCCCAGGATGTGCTTGCTAGCTGTTAATACATTAAAAATACTGCTAATTCTACTGTAGCACTTCTTAAAAGTGAATTTATCGAATTCTGTTTAGATGTGTCCAGAAAACTAGAAGCACAAACATACTTTTTGATTATTTATTGTATTCCCTCTCCTAACTACAGGTAACCAGCTAACTTCTAGTAACCAGCTGAGTATTTTTCACTTGGAAGATGATTGCGTGTTTTGCTGCATGATATGTCCTGCTGCTGTGTTAATTCTTTCATGCCTTAAGGAAAAGAACTGAAAGTCTGTGTTATTGTTATGGAGAAAAAGCAGTGTCCTAAGTATGCAACTGAGAGTTTGGGTGCAAATGACAGGAAGATACGGCCAAATGTCTTCTGCATGCTCAAATTTCTGTGCTGCCCGCAGATGTAAATTTAAATAATCAGCATGATGAATGCACTTCTAATTAAAAGCTTTTTCCTTTGAGTTTTTTAGTGTAAGCATGTCCTTCCCAAGTTGTTGGCTTAGCTGATAATACAATTTCTGTACTATAGAAATAGGGTATTAGTTTTCTACATATTTTTGCAATTGCTTCATCTGAGAGGCAGCATATTTTCTTCTCTTGAAAGGTTGTGATTTACAGAATATGCTCAGTACCTGTGAGCCTAATCCCTGACAGCACAGATACTTCTGTCTTCAGCTGTTCTGCTCCAGATGATTTGCTTCAGCCCCTGCCACTCTCAGTTCAGCTATTTCTGTGTCTGTTCCATAAAACTTGTTTGGGTTAAAAAGAAAGCAAAAGCAATGAACCAGCAGGGCTGGGTCTTCCTGTGCTGGCTCTGATGCCAGTTCAAACATTTTGGGAACTGAGGATGTCGGATAACAGACCTCCAGGAGCCTCTCTGAGTGCTGCTGGAGTGGGATTCCTTGAGCAGTGGTAATTAATGGGCTGTTGGGAATGGGTCAGCTTTCACATTTTGAAGTGTGGAGCCACAAAAGTGGAAGGCAGAGGATGTGTGTGCTTGCTCATAAGAAACCAAAACTTCTTCTGGTGGTTAAACAGAATAGTTTACCTCTTCCTCCTTTTCTCTGCTAAAGAACATTTCTTCTTACTTTACTGTGACTACCGATTGTGGGGTTTTACTACTAGAATGGAAGGAACCAACCTTTTCTAAGGGAGCACATGACTGGGATGACTGCTGAGGAGATTATCCTAGTGAAGGCAAATTGATCAAGGAAACTGTGTTTGGCTATCCAAAGTGCAAACACAGAAAAGGAGGAAATAAAATAAACAATGCATTAACATGCTTCATTTGAAGCCCCACTTCTGCTTCTCATTGAAAAACTCTGCTTCATTGTGTACTTTTTGTACTCACTAGAGAAGAGAACGAAGCAAACCTTTCTTGCCCTTTATCATGCCCATAGCATTTGCAAGTTAACACTTGTGCTGTGATCCCAGGCAGTTTGGTTAGTGTGCAAGCTGTGATCATGCCTCACATGAGATCCTGCCAGCGTCAAAAACCAAAACAGAGCCCTGTTGGAAAGTGAAGCTCCCACCAAGCTGCAACTTGTATGACTGCCATGATCACCTGGTATTGGAGTGAGACAGCCTGCCAGAGCCTGGGAGTAGCACATTATAAGGGTTGACTTTGTTGAAACAACACCACAGTTCCTAAGGAGAGGGTAATTAAACCAGTCTATTAATCTTGAAGTGCCTACAGCTAGATCTGTTCAAAGGCAACATCCTTTTGAAGTTGGTCCTTCAAACTGCATTGCAAAGGTGGCCAATTGGAAGGCACACGTGACCTAAGCTGCTCCTACCCCTTGTCTTGGGGCTGTTATTCCACACAAAAGTTGTTTGTCTCAGTGTCTAGGGTAAATGTGAAGAGTCATCCTGAAACCGAGGTGAGTGATGGTAGAAAGATAACAGCAACAGTGCTGTGCTAAACTTCAAACTACGTGATTTAGAATATAGGTGAAAAAGAAATTTGAAATGCAATGAATGGGGAGCATGAGCAAAAACATCCCATTTTTTGGTTTTTTTTTGTATTTTTGTTTTACGGAAGCTCTGTATCCTGGTTGTACTGTCTGTATTCCTTAGGTTCAAGTAATAGCCAACCAACCAGCAGTGCAGGTTTAGTCTGACAGACTAAAGCATGCAAATAATCCTCATTGCCTTTTTTGTTAGTTATGGGAAGAAACATAATATCTAATCTCACTAACTTTTGGACATCAATAAACTTTAGTCTCTCTGCTCTTTACTGCACTGAGTTCATATGAACATGATGTCTTTTATTGGGATACATTTTCCTGGAATCCCTGTAGTCCACCATGACTTTCCTGTTCTTTCTTGTTTTATGTAACTTGTGGCAAAGAAGCACTCTTGTGGTGCTGGTAGTCTGGGTTTAAGGAGCTGTTTACCAACATGCTGTGCCAATTGCTTAAGTCTGTCTGTGTGTTAAAATCATATCAATCAGAAGAACTGATTTCATTAGCCTAGGGGCTAGCTGGATAGTAGATCAGTGGGTGCAAGACTGATCACAATCTAACAAAGCTGGCTGTGGGATTGTTTGATAATAGAGAATGAAGGTTGTGTTTAAAAACAAATAAATAAATCCCTCGAAGCCACAAATAAAAGAGAATATCTAAAGAAAACTAGATATAGTAGAGGGCTTTTTTCTGTGCTGTACATTACCTTGATCTTTTGTCAATTTAATATGCCTGATCCAGAAAATGCTCTACTCTTAAGGAAAGTAAAGCAAAAAAATTGTGTGGACTTCATTAAAAAAATTCCACTTCTTGAAACTACTCACACCAAAAACTTCATTTAGCTACTCTGTCTCTAGAAAGGTAAACATCAGTCTTTTCTACTGGTCAAGTGCTTATCGCAAGTCTTCAGATAATTGTGAAACCTGAATCAGCAGCAGTTGCTTTGTCCCACTTAATATAAGTGATAAAAAACTCTTCCCTCCTCTCTCCCCCATTTAAAGAAGCTTAAGAACATAGGGCCATGCAGTGGGAACAGGGCACTGTGGTCTAGCAGCCCTCAGGAAGTGTTTGGCTGATGAGAGAACAGTTTAGTTAAGTAAAGCAAATTCTTCGAAGTTTGAAACCTAAATTGATAAATAGTACTATTTATGTCATGTGAAATTTGATTTTTTTTTTCTTCCAAGATGAGAAAATGTACAGGTTAATGTTACCAGGACCTGTATATTGAAAACCTTTACCTATGAATAAATAATGGCCCTCTACTGGAATTTCAAGCCCATATCCAACAGTTAAAAAAAAAATCAACACAGTCAATTAGCTCAAACAAATAATGAAGGGGCAAATTATATGGAGTTGATGGCATTTACCCTTCAAAAGTCATACTCAAAGCAACAGATTATATTTTGTAAAAAAACTGTGTGTGTTTGGGTTGTTCTTGGGGGGGTTTTTTGTCTGTCATAGGTTAGGAATGGTACTGCCCAGTTTAGTGCTCTCACTGAGTCTCTCCATACTGTGTGCAACTCTTGTTTCCTCCTCTACTCCTCCCTGCAGTGGGATGGAGAGGAGAATTGGAGGCACAAATGGTGAAGATCATGGGTTGAAATAAGACCAGTTTACTAGAAGCAGCAATGAGAGAAGAAAAGATTAGCAGCAGCAATAGGGATGACAGAGGGCACAAGAAACAATTGACACACGAGTTCTCGCTGCTCATTCTGCCATGCTGCCAGATCCAGAAGGGACCTTTTCCCCCACCCCTGGGAAATGCTGTGAGGTGGGATAGATTAACTCCCAGGTCTTAGCCATGCCCCCTCCTGACTACTGCAAAAATTAATCCTGTCCTGGCCAGAACCAGGAGTAGCCTTATTATGCATTCAAAATGATCTCTGTTGTCTGTCTTCTCACTGGCCTATGAACCAGACACTCATTCCAAGTACAGTGCAGCTAATTACTGTTGCTTCTGAATACCCTGTAGGCCTTATATATGTGTGTGTATATATTTATAGGTAGATGACTCACAATTGTGGGACAGATGTCTGGAGGCCTGTAGTCATTTTCAGATAAACATGAAGGAAGAAAGGACACTACTCTGCAAAAATACAAGTTGTAGTTTACATTTCTTCTGTAGTAATAAATGGGTACTTTAGCAAGCATGAACTGAGAATTGCAGATGATTTCATGGGAGGCATGAAATTGGCCTTTTTTCTAATTGCTAGCAGGAACTGTGCCTCCACTAAGTTTTAGCTCTGCATTATTGTAGTGAGTGACTCTACTGAATACAGAACAAACACTCTCTTGTGTATTTAAATGAAATAAATCAGTAATTGCATATGATAACTTGTTTTCAATCTGAGCTTCTGGGAAAGTAATAAATCTTAAGCCACTCATCAAGTGACTGAGGTCAGTGCTTTTCTCGGTCACTGTGTATCTACATTTGTTCTTTGTTTATCACATCAGTTCTCTATGGAGACTCTTTAGAACAGAAAATATTCAAATTCTGATAAAATGTATGCATTAGAGTAGCAGATCAACCAAACAGTTGTTCATTTAGAAATAAAAGCAAAGCTTCAGGATAACTAAAGATCTAAAACTCTGCTCTTTTCTTGATTACTGCTCAAAATCAAACATCCTAACAACTTTTCTTTTCGAAGTGCGATCAGATGTATTCCCTGATGTTTGTTCTCAGCTTGCTGCTGGCTAAGTAAAAACTGCCTTCCTAGCCAAGGGAAAAATACTTCACCAGGAGGTCATCTTAGGCTTTGGAAAAACTCTGTAGCTTGGTGGTCAAGATACTTGTCAAGTTTCATTTCTCTTTTGCGTTTAAAGAAGGTCCCAAAGCTGATCTCATCAAACACGTGTCCAAAGCCCTTATGGCTGACACAGTAAGAGACAGTACAGAAGACATGACTGTTTTCAGTGGAAAAGAATGACTAATGGTTCGGCCTGTCACAGGAGAAGTGATTTAATTCCCTGATGAATTTCAATTAATTATTCCTTTTTTGTTTGTTTGTTTTTATTCAGAAATATTGCAGTTAAATAGCAATTAGGCAGATGAGTTGTGAAGTAAAAGGGAGCATAAACAAATTTAAAGCATTCTCAAACATGACTTAAAGAATGGACACCAATAGTAAATAATGCTCTGAGTAAAAATGTGTCAAACGTGTTAAAGTGTTCTTTCATTTATGAAAGCTGTAATATTAGTAACCAGAAAATAAATACTTCTATATGAATTTCCAGATGACTTCCTTCTCCACAGCAATGCTGGTACAATATTGTGGTAATGCAGTGAAGGAATATGAGAACTGATTTGGCTGTAAAAGACTTGCTTATTTTTTACTATTTTCAGACAGATCAGTGTCCTGAGCTATCTTGTAGCATGTCCTCACAGTTTTGTAGGAGAAAGCAAGGAAGGCAGAGCAAGCAACTTCTCCAGAGACAGAGGTGTCTTCATTACTGCTGCTGCTGGGTGTTAAACCTTGCTTTAATCATACATGTTTTTCTACAGTATGGAGAGTGATGCCTCCCTTCACCTTACAGAACCAGAAGCACACTTTCTACATGCTTCTACTGTGCTAATGTTGAAATAGCTGGGGTTTTGTCTGGATCATACTGGGTTTGAGCTGTGAACATCCATCTTAAAAAAGGATTTTGTCTCTTTATTTTGAAAGGTACTCTTGCAGTGTGTTTGTGGTGCTTTAGGAACCGAGTGAAACCTGAATGCACTTTTGAGCTATAAATCAGAAAGAAACACATAAGTGAAGAAACTCATTATGTAAGACAAACTGAACAGGGAGAGACTATTGTGTTGCAAAACTGACACTGGCAGCCACTAAAGCAGTGAAGGAAAAACATGAGGACAAATTTTTTGAAGGGATAGAAACTGTAGTGTTAAAGGAAGGGTGATTTTCTATGCAAGAAAAGGCCTAGAGGCACTTTATAGAGCTGAAAATCAAGTGGTAAATGGTTGTACTGGGACTACTATAAAGGTAGCCTCAAATAGTAATTTATTGTGCCATAGTTCTACTGTTTACTGTTTGATTCATCTCTGAGTACCCCTTAGGAAAGTCATGGGTGGTAGGAGAAGAATTTTATCTCTTAGGAAGATGTTAAATGAAGCATCTCATGTTGTGCTCATTAGCAGAAGAAAAGAAAGCAAGCAAACAAGCTGTAAGCCATGCTGGGAATGGTTCAGATGTCTGTAATCTTAGCAGTAATTTGAATTTCTTCCTACTAATTTGCTGCTTTGTCATAGCTAAATGAATGCTGACTTCATTTTTTCGTTGTTGTTGATGATTTAAATTTGTGTAGAAAATCAACATGATCATGTTTATTGCAAAAAACAGTTGATGGCAGGTGAGTGCATCTTGCGTGGGTGAACATTCTCAGGTAATTCTGTGCCTTTTGTAATAAACCCTTACATCAAGTTTCACCCTGTGCAGACCCTGTCCTGACAACTTCTAAAAGGTGAAGTTTAATTAATTTTATTTCTAAATACATATATCAAACCCCATGCTTTACAGGTGAAAAACTTTGATCAGGGGCAGGAATCTGTCTGTGATTAAGTAATAAAGAAGTAAAGCTAAGACAGCAGTTTGTCTCTCTTAAACCCGGTCTTTCTGCTAAGCCCCTTTGCCCGTACGATTATATGTATTGCTTTATTGAGAAAAAGGGAAGGAGTGGGTAGAAAATACAAGATAGGATACTGTATTTCAGATCAAGGACTTGGAGAAGGATGACCTCACTGCAGAACATAACAGGAATTGTGGATAGGCTGATACATTTTATTATTGGGTTCAAGAGGAGGTATGTTTCCTCTCAAGGAGACATTTCTGATATTATTTATCGTTCATTCATGATTACTAGGCTAATCTATTGTGGTGAGTGGCAGTTTTCAGGTTTTTGGCATCTACTTTAATCCAAAAGGAGGTGGAATATGGCTACAGGTTTAAGACCAGAAATGGCATACTCAGATTTTGATTCATTCAATTTGCCTTATTTCAACCTAGGGAAAAAAAACAACAATCTGTATAAGTGCGCCATACTATAGGAGTACCTTTCAATAATGAACTCGGCTAAATCTTTCCATTTTTGAAGGGCAGCTTGATATACTAAAGATATTTAAGATGCTTTGATACAGTGCCCAGAATGAAAATGTTCTTGGTTTTCTCCCCATTCCTCAAAGCAATTGATTATTGTCAAGGGAACAAGGGCCACCTTTACTGCTTCATAAAGAATTGCCAGTGGAAATGTGAGTGACATGCTCATGAACTTGTCTAGAAAAGATTCAGTTTAGAGCAAAGGAGGACTATGGATAAGGATCTGTTGGTCATGTCTTGGGCTACCTTGATGCTGATGTAGTTTGCTTTCTAGATTGATAAAGAGATTGAGTAAAGAAAGCGAGTGGTTTGTGTTTGTTTGGTTGAGTTTTTTAAAATATAATTATGTTAAAATTTTGTTGTTCATTCAAACTGTTTCTTGTTTGTCAGTTTGAAATAGATTCCACAGGGACTGTGCTACACCCACAGCCATCCATGCTGGCTTTCAAAGTTCTGCCTTTCTATTTAATAAATTCATTCAACTTCAGTTCTGACCTAAGGGAATCTAGTTTGGAGGTGCCAAGTCTGGAGGGGTTTTTAACAGTAATTCAGTGATCATAACATGTTTTGTGACCTGGGCCACAGCTGAGAGGCTGAGGTCTCTGAATCCATTAACAAGGCAGAAGGTCGAATAGGGAGTGCCGAGTTACTCCATAAGCTGTCAATAAATCATTCTGCTCATCTTGAAATTGTCTCATCTGCAGGAGATACCTCTTACAAATGAAGAATTGTGCCTGGTGTGAGAAATCAAACTCATGTAACTCTTTTTTCTCTTTTGTCTAGCTTAAAATAAACAGTTATATTCAAAAGACAGACTGAGTTCTTCCTGTAAGTAGCCATGACTGAAAAGTTACCATTTTGGCCTTCTAAAAGTTGGCTCCAGAAGTAGCTCTTAACAGAAAATGTGTTCTGGTAAAGTGTGTGCTTTCTGCTCCCAGTCCATATTTAAACATGCAAGTTCTTTCTTAATCCCATGTTCTTCCAAGGGCTGAGATTTGACTCAGTTGTAGCTAGTGTCTTGATAATCCAATGATTAACATCATTTTCACTAATTCAAAATCTAGAATTTTCTAAATGAGGAGGAAATGAAATGACTTAACTAAGAATAAAAACCCCAACAACTCAGGTATTCTGGCATTGGTTCAAGTGCTTTGCCAAGTGACTTAGCTTGAAAAAATATATTTTTATTAACTAGGAAAAAGCCGCTCATTTATGAAGTTTAAATGAAAAGGTTTAAAAATGCCCAAGTATTAGAATACGTGTGCCAAATGCAATTTTGAGCAGCATGTTAGTAACACCCTGAAATTTGGTTTGAAACCAGTTTTCAGCTTTTGGTGCTGTCACTTACTGCTTTGATCATCAGTTCTATAATTTGGACTTTCCCCCCCTGCTTGTTCAATTCTCCTCCTTTCCTGTAGCACCCTCCTCTCCCCATGAAAAAGTGTATAAAAACTTGTGAATATTTTTATTAATTTTATATGTAAAATGCTGGATAGACAAATTCACCTTCATATTACTTCTTGAAGTTGGGAAACTAGGGATGAAAATATTTTACTCAGAATTTATTTGAGTTATTCTTTAACACTGATTTTGTTATCTGGAGAGTATTTCTAACAGTTCCCAACAAGTAGGAAATATAAATAATTTGGGGGCCAAATTGTTTACATTCTCATTTGAGCACCCAATCTCTACTCTTCAAATAGCAAAGCTGAAAAGCTAATTTTGAAACCTTCTGAAATATAAATTTTGATAGTTCACCCATATAAAGTTGAAGGTGGAGCTTTTGTTGACTTAAGATATCTCAGGAATTCATCTTAAGAATATGTGCAGTGTGCACAGGTGTCCTTGAGACTTCAATATGAATGTGCCAGCTTGGGTATTTGGGGATGATGCTTTTGCTCAATACTTGTCCAGACTATTCTGGGGAAAGATCAAGGCTTTTATTTTAAATGCTGTATTTTATCTTTAGTGGGGCCAGAATGTAGCACAGATGTTAATCCCCTTCACTGAAAAACTGGACCCCAGTGTTTCACTGAAACCAGCACTTTTATATATTCGCATTTAGGTTGAAACACAAGCTGATATATAAATGAGTCTGTTTCAAATGAAAAATCAAGACATAGAGATATAACCGTAACGTACCCCCCTGCTGCCAAATATTATGGATGATAGGGGATTGTTTAAAAAATAATAAAAACATCTGTAATCTGGAGGCAAAGATTTGAAGCCCAATGTGCCAACATTAAAGTTAGAAATAAATTCATCACTATGATGAGTAAGTGGTAACTGAAAAATAAAAAATCATATCAAGGCTCTGGTTTCAGTTTAACGGTTTGGTATTAAAAGCTGAAATTAAAAAAACCCAACAAAACAAAGCACTTTCATTCAGATGAAATAATATTTTTTCCTCACTGAAACAATCCCATTAAAATGTCCTGTTTGAAGTGAAATTTTTATGCAGAGTTGTTTCAAGTCAAGGGTGCAGGAGCTGGAACTCACACTGGGCGAGAGCAATGGCTGTATTGGTTGGCTGGATAGTGCCTCCACTAGGATAAAATAGAGGAAAGAATGATGCTTCAGACACTTTCAGCTACCAGTCTTAACATTTATCTTCTGTGTTGCCTCATTTGGTACAGTCAGTTGTTTTCCTCAGAGATTAATTAAAAGTTGTATAGGAGAAGCAAGTTAGGACAGCTTGAGAGTAAACTTGCTAGTAAATGATAATTTGAATAATTACCCAAGAGTTTGATTTCACTACCAGAGGACAAAGGGTCTCAAGATACTAATTTAAAATTATTCAAATTGAAGTAGCTCTTTTTATTCTCTGACGTAAACAAATGCCTTCCTCAAATTTATGTCTTGCAAATAAGAGGTTAAAAGTTTCTGTCAAATTATCTGGTCATTTATCTTTTCCAAGATTCAGTCACTTGTTTATTGGTACTATTTTTGTGTCATTGGACCATAGAGACACCATGTTTTTTCTCATCTATAAGGTCTGTAGACAATGAAAATATGAAATAGCTTGTTTTTTATAGCTATTATAAGTAAGTTGTTTATTGAGGAAATAAAGGTTTCTGTCGCTGCCAGATTTTCTAGAACCCTTTCAGAGGGAGAAATAATAACTAAGTGTAGCTAAGGCTAGACCTTTAAATAAGGTCTAATTCAGTAGTTCTTGGGTAACAACCTTATCTCCATACTTAATGCTTTTTGGTTTAGTTGCTTTTGTTTTGGGGTTTTTTTGTATGAATAGCTCTCTTTGTGTTTTGAAATTGGCTTATCTAAAATGACTTATGGCTCAATAAGAAATTTAAGAAATTTAAATAGGAATTAATTGTACTGAAGTCTGAAGATATCAATATGAGTTATATCTTCTACTCAGAGCATTTTTAATAGATTATTGAATCTGTAAAATCGACTGACCACAAACTGCTTTTACAGATGTGGCTTTTACTACCTGATGACCATATTAGAAAAATGTCAAATTCCTTTGAATTGAGTTGTCCAGCAAGCATATGGCTGAAGTTACAGGTAATTCAGAAAACCTAATGGGAAGCATGGATTTTTTTAAGTAATAGAAAGCAGGGTGGTTTAATTCCCACCCTTCTAATGGATGACTCAAGAACTGATCCATCTGGCATGGCACTCTGCACTTGGCAAAGCAGGACAAGTGAGCTGTGCCCAGGAGTGGGGTTCCCACCCTGAGCTTCACAGCTGCTCTTGCAGCCTGGAGCTTTCAGATGTCCCCAGTGCTTTTGGTCCCTGTCTGTACAGGAGACCAACAGTGTGGGACACTGAAATCTTCACTGATGCTCGCAGGCTCTGTGTGGAGGCACCAAGGCACCAGTGTGGCCACAGCAGACTGGTAGCTCCTGTGATTTTTGTCACAGTTTGAAGCTGCTGAAGAGTCCTCCTAAGCTGATCAAAAGCAATCTGGTTTTTTTTCCGGTCACTAGAGTTTGATGTCTGGTGCAGCAAATGTTTGCTGCGATGTTTTCCTAATAGAGCAATAGAGTTGGTAGTGTGTGTGTGCTACTTAAGTTTTCCTCCTCCAAAATCCAGGGATTTGTTGTTGCAGTTTCTCTTTTGCTATAATTTACTTGTGGCCAAATTCCCCCTTGTGCCTAGGACCCAGGTAAATGGGCCATTTGGAGAAGTTATATTTATTCTGTTGTGGATATTTATAGAGCCATAATGTATGCTTGGGTTTAAATCTCCATGAGTGCAACTGGCTGTACAAAATTCTTTAGCTTTGCTGGGGATCCTTCCTCTAGTATCCTCACAGTCTCCTGCCATTTTTGGAATGTCTTTGACTATTTGCCCCATGGTACTGCAAAGTGTATAAAGGTGGACCCTCCTTAGAGTAAAAGTAAGTCTAAGTCTACTCCGTAACATTCTTCAAATCATATAAATATGTCCATTCAGTAACCAATATGGAATTTTTCAGGCATCTTGCTTAAGCTATTAATTAATGAAAATATAACAGGGTGAAGAATGTTTTCTAAACTTAAACTTTTTGAGAGGGTTTAACCAAAAGGACTTTAAAATTACTCTCTAAATAAACAGATTTATTGTTACAGACTTATAACTGGAAGTTGCAACCATGAAAGTGCAGGGCTAGAAGTAGTCAGCACTGTTGATGTGCACAGTTATAGAAATTTATAACACATTTGTGAGCATAGCACACATACATGTTTTTTTCCACCCCCCAGTATACGACTAATAGTTCCAGCTTTTGGCTTGTGGAACTTTTGATGAAGTCAGATTTTCCTTGGAGCAGCACAGCTTCCTTCACTCTTGCTGATCTTAAAAGCCTGCTTTAAGCACAGAGCAGGACCCAGACTATTTGGGATGATGATATCAGGTCTCCCTCATGCCTTCATCTCCTGAGTCCAAATGACATAGACATTTGGCAAATAAACTTGAAGATCAAAATGAGCCAGATGTTGAGTGGACAGATCTTTGTTTGCCAGCAATCAAGCCTCTGCTAAGCCTGCCATTACGGCTCTGATTTCCATGTCTGCTACCATTTACTTCATTTTGGCTCACTAAATTGACAGCTTTTTAAACAAGGAAAGGGGAGAGGGGAAAAAACAAAAAAAGATAGTATAGAACGCTGTCATACTCTCCATCCAAATTCATTATTAAAATCTCAACTGTTGATTGCATTTAAGACCTGTTTCTTTCCAAAACTTTTGCTACTCTGAGTTTTATAAAATAGGTAACTTATTACATTCTGTGAATGTACATGTTTGGTTTATAATTATTCTGGGTAGATTCACGTACACATCTAGGGACATGCTCTCATAATGTCTCAGATTTTTGTGTGTAAAAAGCAGAGCCCTAGCCATGAACATGAGGTAGTAAAAGCCTACAGCTTTTGACGGTGCTGCTGTGTTAAGATGATCGTTTCTTTTGTTACACTGCAAACACTGATAACTCTTCACAATTGGAGGTTGTTTATTCGTTTGTTTGTTAAGCCTGATAGCTAAGAGAGAAATGGTCTAAAACCCATCATTTTCTAGTGTGAACCAGTTGTGCTGGTTCAAGTGGATCCAAGTTGATACTAACTGATCCATGCAGAAAACATTTCTGATAAAAACTTAAGTGTGCTTGGCATGTATTTTGTACTGTTCCTTTGCCCTGCTTGATGCTTTACCATTTTCCCATTTTCAGGGAGCTATCTCTCTCTGCCTGACAGTCTGGCACTAGTCAGCTGTGCTGAGTGTGGTGGGATTATGACCTCCTAAGAGGTACAACCTGAGAAAATGAGGAGATTCTCAGTAGCCAACTTTTGGTAATGTCTGGAATATGAGATCTCTCAGGAGGTGTCTGGGTAGAAGACAAGGATGAGCTCTGTTAAAATTCAGGGCTTTCAGCTGATTCCTAAGTGGCTGAAGCAAAAGGGATATGGGGACTTGGGTAATTCCTTGATATGCATAAGGAATTTCTATTCTGCCTATTCCTTAGGCAGAACATTGACAATGCAAGTCCTTTGTCCTACTGTTGGAAATTATTACCTAGGCAAAGTAAGTTCTGTGCTGCTGAAGGTGTCTGGGTGCCGTGCCTGCATCAACACAGCTAACACAGAAACAAAAAAAGAAAAATTGTGGAGTAATACATGAATATTTGCTGAGCAATGCTTGTGTCATCCTCCTATATTTGCTAGAATTCATATTTTCATTTTGCATGTTCATAATAAAGATGGGGAAACTTTTCCATACGGATTTTTACATGAAAAGTTTAGGGGTTCTGGTAGTTTTCTGAAAAAGAAGAAACTGAGCATGAAGAAAAAAGGATATCTGTTTTTGGTTTTGAAATGGTTTTATATGGAAGGGAACATGGTCCATGGAAGGAATTTGACTGAATGGAATGGCTTGGTAAACGTTAGTCTTTTGCTCTGACTTAAAAGCAAAACTAAGATCTCTTGTTTATAATAGTTATTATACAAGCATAAAAGCCAACACAGCCGAAGTTTTAAACATCGTCCTTTTACCAGTAAACTATGAAGAGGAATGCTCCAGTTACTCTACACATCTAAAATCACAGGGTTTTTTTCATAAGTAGATAAATTACAGCATTTCCTATTTTCACAGTCTTCCAAATGACTTATACTCTGTTGCTGTGAATGGAGTGATTTCCTCTGTTTCTGTTGGCTGACCAGAGTTCAGATGCTGGATTTTTCTTCTTTAAAGGGAATGCTGATTTGGTGGTGCAGCATTTTGACAGCATCCTCTGATATTCAAGAGCTTCCAGATGTAAATTAAGACAATAAATAGAGAAAAGTATGAGAAAAGTGGGATCGATTGATACCAATTTTTACTGGAAAAGTGTGTTAAACATTTTTAGATGATAAATATTTAAATATGGCGATGGAGAGGCTAGTGATGGATTAAAATTCTCAGCTACCACAAGCATTCTTTCTAGTGCTTTATAATTTTGTCAAAATTTTAGGGCACGCTTTCTGTCTTCTGGTGGACATTTTCTGTGTCATTTGAAAAATGGGAGGGGAAAGGAAAAGAGAAGAGGAAAGGAAACTTGAAAAAACTTGAGAGCTGTTTCCTGTAAAATCAATATATTGGATGTACATGTAGTCTGATAAAGAAAATTAGATGTGTAGAGTAGTCCCAGTTGCATGTGGTAACAGTATGTAAGCAAAGATTGACACAAGAAATTGCTCTATTGTTGAACTGTTCTCCCGTCTGAGGCTTTTTCCTCCAAAAATCTACATTTTCTTCATTTTCTGAATCTTGAAACAAGGTTTTTAAGCTTTTGTCATTTTAGAACATTAAGCATTACAACAGGCAGACCAGGGAAGTGTGGAATCGTCATCCCTGGAATGATTTAAGAGCTGTAGGTGTGGGACTTAAGGACACAGTCTAGTGGCAGACTTGCCAATGTTGGGTTTATGATTTGGCTTGATGATCTTAAAGGTCTTTTTAAACTTAAATGATTCTATAATTCTATGTATCTTGACATTTAGAACAATGTTTTGCTATTTCTCCATGAGGAGTATTCTGTGTACTTGCAACAGTAAAATGTATCTTCTGGTTTTTCTATTGGTTTAGTAACAGATCAGGGAATTCACTCTGGGTTGTAGAGGTAGTGTTGTCTAGCAGCTTGCCTCTGCATAAAATTTGACTAGATTTTTTAGTGGTTTTTTTTTTTGGTTTTTTTTTTTCTTGTATTAATCCATTTTTACCTTCTAGAAACATCTTTTAATGCAGATGAATCTCATACAGATGACAGAGTTTGGCTTAGAAGAAAATCTGGAATAAGTGCTCTCATTGCTGAAATGTAAATGATTTTTAGAATTTTTTCGAAAGCATACATTGTTAACATATTTGGGTTTTGGGGTTTGTTTTGGTTTTTTTGTTTGTTTTGGTTTTTTGGGTTTTTTTTTTTGTTTGTTTTTTTCCTTAGTTTTTGTGTGGTTTGGTGTTTGTTTGTTTTTTTTCTTAAGCTATCTGCAGTCATAGAATCATGGAATGATTTGAGTCAAAAGGGACCTTAAAGATCATTCAGTTCCAACCCCCAATCAGTTCTGCCATCTGCATGTGTGTATCCTGTTCTCACTTTGCCCTCTCCTGTGGTTGTTCCACATTATCTTGTCACCAGAAAGTATTGAAACAATCTGAATTCCTATGCAGAGCTTTGCAGGACCTAATTAGAAATATAATGAGATTAACTGGAAAACCTTTCCAGGCCCCTCTGAAAACAGGATTAGTGTCAAATCCCATCTTGTTGGAGTTGTTTAGTTGTTTTAGTTAGTTTCATTGAAGTTGGTTTCTTCAATTAAAGCTCTAGGATGCAACACTATCATGAACATCCCTGTAGTCATCACTCCAGTTACTGTTCTCACTGTCATATGAGCAAGGAACTCTGAAAACCGTGTTAACTTTTGTTTCTTGAAGGTTGAAAGCTGTACAAGGGAGGGAGTACATGCAGTTTAAATTGTATCAGGTTTATGTTGTACTTCTTATGGCTTTGGAGGAGTTATTCTCCCTTAGTGAGCATTGTAAAACTTTATACCAAGCAACATATGTTTTACAGACCAAAAAGCTGCAACAGAACACTCTTAAATATGGTACCGAAAAGGCTTTAATGTTACAAAGGGCTGTGAAATAAATATGAAACTTAGAGTTATATCAGCATTGGCTTTCTTGCATTTTATATAAATCACATTTTAAAAAATAATTTAAACTATGGCATATTTTAGAATTTTCTGAAACGTCTCACTTACTTCATCATACGGTAGGGTTTTTTTCTAGCTTATCAAAATAATGTGTTAAAGCTAAAAATCTCAAAATTTTCCAAGTGAATCAGAAAAAACAAACCAAATAGCCAACGCTCCTTTCTTTCCTCTTTAAACTCCCAAAGACAACAGAATTAATTTTGCAAAAGACAGTTTATGCTTAGGGAACTAGACCATGGAAGCATATTATAAATATATGTGTGCTTTCCAGTAATGCTATTTCTCTCCTTCTCAAGTTTTTGTAATGTTCTTGTAGCTTAGTCAGTCTCAAGAGACACCTTCATTTTCATCAAAATAAAATTGCTCTTATGAGCAATTAACAAAAGCACACTAATTTGAGCATTGCAGCATGGATGAAAACAAACCAGTATTTTTTATAAGTCATTCTAGTGCAGCCTCTGAGCATGTCATCATTTGTGCAGGAATAGGATTGCCTCATCTGCCACCTTTTTAAACCATTACTCTCTGAAGTTTTAGTGTGTTCAATGCTGGCTTTTTGTCTCTGTGTTTGTATTCAAGATTGCAGCACATTATGAAATACAGAAAGTGCTCTGATGTTTTCATTTAACATTGCTATCAACAAGTCTTCACATGAAAGTAAACCTAAGGCTTTCAAACGCAGAGGTTGTGGCTTCCCATTCAAGAGATCCTATTATTTTATCATTGTGCTCATAATTCCTTGGATAGTTTTGTGCCAGCACCTCTATTGTAACCTGCTCCACCCATTGTGTATTTTATAGCTCAGCTTTTAAATTCTCCTCCTAGTTGAAACTTGTCCCAATAAATGTCAACTCAAGAGCAGATTTTCCTTGTCAGAGTTTCTTTTTAAAAGATTCTTTGATTTTATTTTTTTTTCCTACTGGAAAGCATTTTCAGGAATAGGAAGCTGTTGGTCTATTGGTAGATATGGTGTCTGTGGCTAATATCCATTATATATTTGTAGTACTCAGAAAATACTGAATCTACATGGAATAAAAACTAAGTGGGTTACAACTACAAGGACCAAAGAAAGTTTAGCAGATGTAAGGTCTCGTTTAGTCTGCAAATGATCTAAACCCTGAAAAAACAGATTTTGCCATCTACAATTTAGCAATTTAGTGTCCCAGAGCATTTTGCTTAGAATATGGAGATGCCCTTGTCTTATAAGCCTATGAAGTTTTCTTGGAAATTGAAATATGAGGCTTTGGGACTCTTAAGAGAGGGAATCTCCACCTTCTTGTGACTTTATAAATTTACATTTTATGCTAACAGCACTTTCCTGATATAGAAATGTTCTTCCTTTGGATGGGATTTGTGAAGTGCAGAAAAATATAATCAAAGCATGGCTTTGGGGTAATTTCAATGACCTCTTACCCTGCTCTGCATCCCTAGGTAATTCAAAATCCTCATTCACATTTCTGCCTGGAATGTTATCTTCTAAAACTCAGTGCCACAAATCCATAAATAGAGATTTCCATGTGGATTGGGGGTACAAAATTTGGCAATGTGCATGCAGATACAGTTCTGAATCTGCTGCAGGAATTCAGAATCAAAATGAATTTATTTGTCCTTGGTCTTGTTTCAAGTGTAGATATCTGTTCTGATCCCTCATTGCTGTTCTCTGCTGTGCCTTGTGAATGCGCTGTACCTGCTGTCTGAGATTTAAGCTGATCAGATAATTTACCTGCCTGCTCTGCCTTCATGTGCAGTGCCTCAGTGAGGCCTTTCAAGGTTTTTACAGATTTTTATGCTGTGCACCTCTTGGCAGCTTATTAGAAATTTGAATTTGCCCAAAGCATGTACAAGGGAAAGCTTAGAGTCTGGAAGGAAAAAGCAGATAATCTGGTGTGTACTCATAACCAGATGTGTGTTTCAAGTGTGAAGTAGAGAGAAATGCTGTTTCCATGCTCCAACTGGAGAAACATGTAGTATAGGGGCCATGTTTACTTAAATTCTTTTCTTTGCATGTGAGCTGATTTTTTTTCTGAGCAGGCAGAGATTTGAGTTAGGCTGTAGTGTGAGGATGTGGTTTCTGGAATGCTTTTTCTGCAGGGCTATCACATGGTATAATTGTTTCAGTCAAGTTTTTGAATGGTCTATGGTGATTTTGAGGTTTTTTTGTTTTCTTTTGGGGGTATTTTGGGGTGTGTGTTTGGTTTTTGGTTGTTTTTGTTATTGTTGTTGTGTTTTGTTTTTTTTTCCCCTTGCATCAGGTAGTAGCTTTATATCTAGGTAGTGCTTAAGTGTGCTCTGAAAATAGGGAAGTGGCCTTTGTTTTGAAAAGTTGTACTTATGCAGATCTGTCCTTTTTTTTCCTCTTCTCTAATAAATGAACCTGCATAGTAGCAGTAGTAGTTTTGCTGTTCTGTGAAGGGTAGAAACACAGTTGGCATCAGAAAGTTATTCCAACATCCTGAATTCTGGAAACTCAGTATGTCTCTAGATTATGGACAGCTATGAGCCATATACCTTGTTTTGTGGATGCAAACAGCTGAACAGGTCCCCTGAAGGATGGACAAAGCATGGAATAACCATAACTACTTTACAGGAAAAAGTTTAAAAAATGCACCAGTGCGTTTGAAAAAACTCTCTACAGTATATAATCTCTTTATGAATGGTGACACCAGAGTATCAAAACACATCACAGCAAATGAACTTTGATTTCTGTTTCTGAATTTTCCTTTCCCCTTCCACTGTTCTCCCTCCAGTCCTAAGCTTAAAATACTGCGAACAAGGAAGATTAGTTATATAGTCCATTTCGGACTATAACATCTGGAGAGGGCAAAAATGCCTGCTGTTACACTTTTGAGGTCCCTTTCATGTTCCTTGTACTACCTGTACCAAAGCGACCATGTCTGTTGATTTAATAGAAATAATGTTGTGTCTATTCATCTGCCAAAATAACTCACCAAAAAAGATAAACTAATAATCCTTCTTTGGTGCCTCTGCTCAGTATTTGTCAGGACATGATATGTGAAGCAATGACATGGTCCCAGCACAAATAATTCTAAATTTTTTTCTTCTGTCTCAAAACATAATGATTCAGACCACAGAGCCACCTGTCCCCACTTCCTTGTAACCTACAGTGAATAGAAATGGATTCCCTGGGAAGTAAGGACAATGCAAATGTATAATACTTCTTTGTTAAAGTATTTCATCCTTCAACTATTTTCACTTCTTTTTGATTTGTTTTTTTACCTAAATGTGATCGGTTTTATCTTTTAGTAAATCCACAATCATGTCTCATGAATCTGTGCAGCCTGTCCTTTAACCTGTGTGATCTGTGCACACAGTAGCCTTTGGTTAGGAATTCTTGATGTCTGTCACCTGTTGCCTCTCCAACCACTTGTGTTTTTCCTCTGATACTGTTTGGCGTCATTTGACGCACCCCAGTCCATATACCAGGACAAAAGTAAACTCTCAATGCTTTTTTATTTAATCCTTCTCATAACACCTATGATTTTATGGCCCTCTATTGCATGTCCCAGTTAGTTACACCTGTTCCAGGCTACACAAGCCCAGGCTACTTATTTGCTTTTCTGTGGAACTGGATTCAATCTTGTTCTTCTCTGAACTTTTCCCAATTGTTGTACATTTTGAAAATTGACTGGAGCTGCTCATCATGCCAATGGTGAGCAAACCGTAGATTCAAGTCACAACATGAAAATGAGATTTTAATTTTTTTTCCTCTGGCCTTTCCTCAAATGTTCTAAATTTCCTAAAACATAAGAAATTCAAGACCAGCATAAGGAAGAAGTTCTTTTATATCAAGATGGCAGAAGATTGAAACAAGCTGCCCAGGGAGGTCATGCAGTGTCCTGTCTGGGGACATTCCCAACCCAGCTGTGTTCATGTGTAATTTGCTCTAGGTGACCCTGCCTGGGCAGGAGGGTTGGACTGGATGATCTCCACAAGTTTCTTCCAAAACTATGTGTTCTGTGATTCTCTGATTCTGTAAAGCATTTCATTCTCTGTTTTGAATGTTGTTGTAAGTATTGAGTGAATGTTAATGTCCAAATAGCTCCTATAGCCCCAGAGTTCTGGAGTCTGTCTGGTGAGTGAATCTATGGATTGTTTTATTTATACTTCTGGTGCCTTTTTATTGTCCAGAAACCTTGACAACTATTTGTAGTCACTCACTTTGCCGTTCCCCCTTACCTATTTAAATACCTGTGTTTCCTCAGCAGATTTGTTTGCCTCATTGGTTACTCTCTTTTCTAGGTCAGTTAAGAGTAGGTTAAACAGCACAGTCCTTCCAATAGACTCCTCTGATTCTTATGGGCTGCATCTTTCCTTTAGTCAATGTTGTACTTTTACACCTTGTCTAATTTCTACAAAAGACATCATATAAGATCTCATTAAATGTCTTTTGGAAATATAAGTTGACAATGAAAATTTATTCAGTTCTTCATTATATCAATTATGCGATAACCCTTGCACTCAGATTCAGTAGGTTTTCTAAGCAAGTGTTCTCTTCAGAGAAACCATGCAACTTTTATCTGAAGAGAGAGAATTAGCAGACACTAATGAAGGAATGAAGGCCAGGCTTTGTAGCTTCTCTCTATATGGTCTAATACTAATATGTGCTGAAATATTATGTTTGCCTAATGTGAGGCTCACAGGCCTGTGATTATCCCTTTCATGAGAAAACTTTAAAGAAATTTTTATTTATGTGTATTTACATTTATATTTACACTGTAGGCAGACATTAAGATGGGGCTTAAAAATGGGGGTGTATTCATAGATTCATATTTTTGTCAAAGGAGAAGATAAAAAAGTGACTCCCCTGAAGTCTTGATGGTTTGTCTGAAGCCAGAGCGCAGTACAGAAATTTTTTTTATCATCTTGAAGTAGAAAGCTTTCATATGTTCAAAAATGCAAACAGCTTTGCCCTTTTCTCTGTCTTTGTGACCAGAAGGTTTTTAAGCTAAGATAACAAACATTATTATTTATTTAGAGTTGTGTAAAGTACTGAAAACTTAAACTTTAGACATCCTGTGAGGACTAATATGCTTTAAGAGAAGTGGACAAAGATTACAAATACATGAAAGCAGTTCTTAATCTTCTATGAAAAAAATGCTTTTTGGAGAATTCTCAGATTTTTTTCCCTCAAAATGTTCTCCTTTATGGTGCTTATTTTCCTGTTTTCAAAGTCTGTTCTGTAGCAAGGTAGAGTAGCACTTGCACCGACATGTAAACTTTGGGAAGGCTGTAAGCATTGCTCCACTTCAGCTGATGAGATAAAAGGATGTGCTTTACAAATAGCTAGATGGTAATTGCATCTAGTAATTGAAGCTAGTCCTTGTGCAAATGCACAGATTGTACTTCAGAAATTAGGTTAGTGTTTTGTTCTATTCACAGAAGCAAGGAGGTGAATATTTTCCACTTAAGTAATATGTGACAGCAGGAAAACAAGAATAGGCTGATAATCTGACTATATTCTGTACTGGAAGTCTGGTAGAACTGTTTGAATATGTGTTTTATTGCACCAAACAATGCAGAAGACAAAAACAAACTTTGGAACTGTGTGAAAATACCTTTTGAATGGGGGCATTCCAATAGCAGTTATTCAAAAAGTGGACAAGATCAGCCCATGAATACAGTAGTTAAATTTTGTAGTGTATAAAAATGTTTAAAAAATCACAGTAGGCTTCACAGCCCAAAACTTTTCTTGAAGTAAGCAAAGAAAGGATAAACATATGGACAGACTACTGCCAGTGCAATGGATTTTCATTTTCATTATGGCTTTAACAAAAAAGGCTAAATAAGAGATAAGACTCGGCCACTATCACTTTATTTCATTAGGCTGGAAGAAAGAACTGCTTGCTAGTAGCTAAGTGCTCAGTATGTGAAGGAATCTGAGTGCTGGTGGGTGATGCTGGGGATATGAGGAGCATGGAGAGGCCAAAGGACTTGATAAAGACAAAAGGCAATTTTATTTTTTTTTCTTCAAAGAAGCAGCAGTAGCAGCTTAAATGTGGGGAGAGAAAGAAGAAAGTGAGGCAGATGGGACTTAGAAATGCTTGGAGGAACAAATTGTTTCCATTTGGAGAATAATAATATTTAAAATACATCATTTTTATATGGTTTTTGACAAATCTGATGTGGTGTTTTTCTGAGGGTCTGTTTGTTTGGTTTGGTTTTTTATTTGTTTGTTTGTGATCCAGAACAGCGTGTATGTCTACTGCACAAAGTAAAGCCATTGTGAATTTGCCAAGGCATTAAATACTCTCCTAAAAGGCAGTGTTTCTTAAATTAAGTAAATTTGGTTGGAAAAAATATAGTTTTTTAAGATTAAGCTATCATCACAAGAGAGGATGTTAGGTGAGGTCATACCCAGCTGCAGTCTGAGCTGTCTGCTGATTTCAATGATTTAGGCTGATGGAAAAAAGTAGGAACTATCAGACTCGATAAGTTTGTTTCAAAGGCATTGCAGTTCTTGGGAAGATGAAATGAGAATGGTCTAGACAGATCAGCAGTGCTCTGAAATCAGAAGCCAGAGCCGAAATACAGACAGAAAGTTTTCTGCTTAAAATGAAGGGGAGTACAAAATAAGAAATAGGAGATTCAGAATAACAGTAGTATTGTGCTATGAAACAACAGTATTGCTAAATAGATCTGGTACTTATGCTAGATGGTAAAATATGCTAAATACACATGATAGAGACACAAAGAAGTGAGATGAGAAACTGATTAGCCCTTCTTTTCTGGTGGTGACTATGAAATCCCCTCTGAAAATTGCACTTTCAGAAATGTAGGCTAATTGGACAAGAGTCCGGACAGGAACTTCTGTAATGAACACTTCAGAAAACATGAGCCGCAAGAATAGACTGAAACTTAGAAAGGATTAAGACTAATCAAGTTGCTGGGGATGGATTAGCATTCTACTTAAATGAAAGAGCTGGGGTAGATAGGTTCTTCCTAGTCCTGCCCTTCAACACTGGTAGTTTTGCATTCAGTACTAGATGTACTCTTTTGGCAGAGTACCACTTGAATAGGATGAGAGACTATGAAAAAAGAGAGAGGACCAGAGACAAAGTAATCACTACAGATTTTGTCGTGTGACCTTGAATAAGTGGATACAAACCTCTTTTTTTTTTTTTTTTTAACTTCTTGTGTACTGAGGGAATTTCCAAACCTCTCAAAATAAGCAATGGTAATAGTATGTCTCTTAGATCTGGTAGTTGTTATAAAAGATACCAACTTGAAAACACAGGTACTGTGCAGGAAATGCCCCTAACAATGGCTCCTGCTGCTGCTTTCCTCAAACACCACCATATTTTCTTACCTTTGCCCACAGAAATTTGGAGTGCACCAGGTACAGGATATCCAGATGGTCGCATGCAGTCAGTTCAGGTGTGGGAATTTCTAGTGTCGGGAGAGTCATGGGAGAATATTTTTCTCCATGTCTTTTGAGGTAACGTGCAGACACTTTTCATAAGATGAAAAAGGGAAAAATTAAATTTGTTGCAATGCAGAGATTTCCGTCAGAGAGGCTTCCATAACTGTTCCCAATACAAGTTAAAACAATGAGAATGAAGATTTTCTGCCATCTGGCTTCCAGTTTGAGCAAGACTTCTACTGGTTTTCTGGATCCATACATTTGTTTTGGCCTTCATTTTTAAGGAACTCTTTTCCTTTGTTTATGTACTGAGAAAGTCTAAAAAATAGTGCAAGAATTAAGTAAAATGCAGAAAAACTTTAAAACTTCTAAGTGGAACATTATGCAGTATCAGTACTTTTTGTATTCTGAGACTGGAATAGGGATTTCCTGAAATGTTCCTGGAATGTAATTTTGCTGGGTTTTAGTGCTTAGAAAAAAATACCACATCAGTGAGCTGCAGTAGAAGTGTAGCTCTAGTTCCCAAGGTGTGTGTGGTTTAGAGCTGCATGAGAATTCATCTGTTTGTCAAGAATTGTGGAAATAAGTTGTTGTACTGTCCAGCTTCTGTGCCAACAGGGCTTGTTGTTCACCTGTCCAAAGACTTTTTTTTGGGTCTTAATTACTCTTAAGGATGTGGGCAGAACTTTTGAGAAATCCAAAGTCTCAGTTATTAAGGAGGTATTGTTTATTTCTGCATTGTCCATTTCATTCTGGGATCACAGATTTTTCACATGGTCTGTGCATCATTAACTGGTGTATAGGAATAACTAACAAGTTACTAAAAGACACCTAACTTTAGAGAAATATTTTAATAATGCAAGTTATGGTGAAACCAGAGGTAATGCCTGTTGCCATCAAGTTTTATTTTACGTCAGTGATGATATCTAGAGATGTCAGAATCTGTTATGACATGACATCTGACTAAAATGGATATCCTGTTGTATGAGTGGCTATTAAAAAAATCTCATCAAATATGCTGTGTACTGCCAGACTCGTGTATAAGGACTTCAGGAGAAGAGAAGGAAAACTGCTTCTATATTTCTAATGGGTAACTTGAAAATCAGAGAGTCGCTGTTGCTGCATTTTGTGTACTGGAAAAAGTAAATAGAAATTGTCAGAAGCTTTTTGTGCTCTCAAACCCATCTCATTGAAAAGGGTGATGTGAAGACATGGTGACCCTCCCTTAAGAAGGCTTCTCTGGGCCTCAGGGGGAAACCTATTGCTGGCTGGTGGAGGCTGTGAATACTCTTCTCTATATTAGGCATCTCTATATTAGGCACCAATTTTACCCACAGGTGGAGAGAGGCATCCAAGCAGCCAGCAAGCTGAATGGGAAATGCTTGTGTTCCTTTTGTTAGATGGGCCTGAATGTTTTATTCTACTTGGTATAGTCTTCCACCATCTCAGCTCTTCAGGGTTGCCCTCTGACTGAGGATCCAACAACCTCTAAGGAAGAAGAAAGTTTATTTTTTTCATTTATCAGAAGCAAAAATTAGTAAATTAGTTACAGTTTTGAAGCTTTGTTTTCAGTCTCACAAATTTTTGGAACCTAAGCCACCCAAGTGGGGATGTCCATGTTTATGCCACATGACTCTTGATGTCTTGGTGTGGCCCTTCTCAGTATAGGTGGTCTGCCTCTGGCCATTCCTTGAAAGAGCTGACACAGATGTCCAGAGCAAGTCAAAGGAATGGGACTCAGCTAGAGAAATTTTCTCAGTGCAAGAAAAGTACTGTACAGGGGTTTTGACTCAATATTTCTGGCCAAATCCACTGAAGTCTGTGGCAGCATTATGTTCAACAGCAGCTAGCAGGGCATTTAAATGCCTGGAGGGATGGTGTTGGGCAGTAGCCTTGGCTCCCTGTTTGCCTTTACTGGGCTACCCAAACATATGAGAGAGTCTTAATTTGTAAAAGCAACCTCTTTTTTTGCAGCACTAATTCTCTAGACCAATGTAATCAGAGTTCCCTAATAATTTTTGACCTATGGCTAACATTTTCAATGGTTCAGCCTTCCTCTTACTGCATGAAATTAATATCAAGATAAGCCTAAGATATGACATCCATGTGATTAGTTTATAAAGTGCGTTACTTGTGTAGCCTGGGTGATATTTATGTCTGTTATAATTTTTTGTGGGAATTTCCCCCCCACACTATATCCTTAATATTTCATATACAAATCCGATTAGCTTTTTACTCTGCCTGTCTGAAGCATAGGGTGGAATAATTTAATTTACTTTGTATACATTTTTTACTATTTATTAAACAGGCTCACTAAGTGGAATTTTAAGGAAGCTTTTTATTTCTTGGTGGGGAAGTGCTTGATATCATACAGTTGGATGGATATTTTAAAAGTCCAGGTTTGGATCACTGGGAATTCACCTGTTGTGACTGCATGCTAAAGCTCTAGATCCAGTTGGTGGGTGTTCTTGCCAGATACTGACAATCAATCTCTGCCATGTATGCTGCCAGAGAACCCTTCTGTAAATCAGAATCATTACTGTCATATAATGACTTGTAAAGCACACAGGCTCGCACATAAATAATCACTTTGCATGAGATTGTCAGTGTAGTCTCCTGAAATGTTTTACTTTTAGTAATCTTAACTTTACTTTAGAGAATGTTTGGGGTTTTGTCATAGAAATAATTTCCCGTCTTTTCCCCTGCTGTTTGTACATACTTGTGTGAGTGCTAAAGACATTGGAATTGAAACATATGGAGATTTTTGTTTTAAGTACTCTGGAGGAAAATTAGGAAATTCCCAAATCGCCTCAAACTCCTCTTTAAGTTGAAGTGTGTAGGCTTTCTCTTACTGGGATTACTTTAATAGACCTGAAATGAAGCGAGGTGCTGCAGCAATGTATCAGAAACAGCTACACGTGGTTTTAACAATAAGTGTTATTCAGAGTCGAGTTTCTTTCAGGGGTTTTAACATGCTTTGAGTGTAATAACAATAATAATATGTTTGGTTATATACTAAATACTTTCAGTGCATGTGCTACTTTAGGAACTGCTTTGTAAAATTGGACTGTGAAATAAATGTCAAAAAGTGACATTTTCTTAGGGTTTTGATTGTGAGTTCTAGTTCTCATACTGTTCAATATTGCCTTTCTTCATCTACATAATTCACTTTGGAAATTTTTTTTGTGACAAATTCTGCTTCTGAATTTTCTACACATTTGTCTTGCTTTTGTCCTCTTCAAAGACTTTTTTTCAATACAAGTATCTCTTGGTTCTCTGGGACTCAACCGGTCTATGTCCATTTATATACTAGATCTATATACAACTGCTAGTTAATTTTCATGACGATGCTTGCATCCTGCATTTTTGACCTAGTTTTTCAAACTTAAAGCTATATTTGCAAAACCTTTTCCTGTAAAAATGGAGAAATTAAACTCTCCACATTTGTCGTGCAGTGTAAGCAAACACTTTTCTGCCTAGGTGGTATGTTTGTTCTCTCTTGGTAAATAGCTGCTGTGTCAATGACTGCCAAAAGAGACAAACACAAGTCTCTTGTTTCGAATGGCAGGAGTTCTTTCTGTCCTTCTTGCAACCTGAATTCTGGCTTAAAACATAATTGCAGTAATTTCTGCATGAAAACAGAATTTTTCCCCTCTTAATTTAGGGGATAACATTTGTTGTATGCCATAGTGGCTAAGGAGTATGTTTGTCCTCATCTCACTGCTGTTTAGGTGTGTAGTTTCTTTGGGATGTGACCCAGTCTAATGTGGTCAAAAGGCTTTTGTTTAGGCTTTAAAATTCCCTGTACCAAACACATTGTTTACACTGTGTGAACAGTTCAAGCATGTGAGGTGAGACTGGTTTGTAGATCTGTGCTCCTCTGGCACATTGCAGTTCTCAGAACACGTCTAACACAAAATGCTGTAGGCACATTTGTTGACTTAATTGCTGTCTGATATATTATTAAGTACCATATATCTTTTACTGAAAACAGACTGCAGATCTTTCCTAAGCAGTGGAATAAAAAAGCTACAAAGAATTTGTATGGCTTTAGATTAGAAGTTACCTTGAGGCTATTTAGTTTTATTCCCCCTTTTTCCTTCTCCCCATGTCTCGTCTTTGTGTCTCATGTTTCTATAAATTTTTGACTTCTTATATTTGTACTTTTGAATATAAGCATATATACAAATGCTTAGTTCGTTAAAGGTTTGCATAGTATTCAAAACTAGGAAACTAGATGAACAATGAAAGAACAAAATTCAGCGTTGTCAGTAATTGTATTTTAGTGATAGTGTTTATGTTTGTTCTTTCACCAGTTTGGGAATTGCATGTTGTAATTTATGTCTAAACCTTTCAGGCCTCATTTTCTAGACCAAGACATAAATGTACGTAAACAGAGATGCCCTAGAGAGGAAACTGCACCAAATGTGATCAGAGTTATGGATCTTTTTAGCCAAAATATCAGGTCTGAATAGGTTGAAGGATTGGAGGAAACATTGTGCTTACCTTTTGGTGGCAGCATATCTCTGATAGCAAAGTGTCTCTTCTGTTTGATTTGAATTGCTGATCTTTTTTGTAAATACTTGGCAAAGACAAACCAACAAAGACACAATTGTCCTGAACAAGAAATGATGGTGGAGAGACATCCCAGAGGTGAACAGTGCTAAGGAAGGCTGAAAGATAACTCTCGGCTCTAGTAAGGCACCACTGCCACTAGGCAGTGAAGCTGTAGTTACGACTTTTGAGTAGTTATAAAGGTCTGGCACAAAAGCAGGAGACAGATCTCCCATTAACAAGCAAGAGAAACCTGACATGCAGGATGTGCCAGACACTGGAATGGGAAATTTTTCACAACATTGTTGGTTTGAGCACTGACTTTGGGGTTTATGTCCTTTCATTCTCTGACTTCAATTGCTAAGTTATCTCTGTAAAATTGATTCAGTGTTTCCATGTATTGTCTAATACTGGTGACACAAGAGGTATACGCAAGAATTAAATGCGAGCTGGAATTGAATTTTCAGGAAGCTTTTCTGCAGAAATGCAGACACAGCCTATTTGCTACCAAATCCTCACAGACAGTTACGCCTGGATAATCTACGCTCACCACCTTGGTGTTGATCAATGTTTGCCACCCAGGTCTGTGGGAAAATCTGATGTTATGATTTAATCAGCACATGAGTGAGGTAACCGGCCTGCAGAACATGACTGCTATAAAAGATAAGTGCAAGATCCAAATAGCCCCCAAAATTTGCCATAAAATTACTTCTACCTCATGGATGTGGAGAGTGGTTGAAATTTCAACTTTGTGCCACCCTGGCTTATTGACTGGACCAGATTTCACACTCCTATCACTTTTAAAAAACAGAATCATCTAGGAAGAAAACAGTCTTAGTAAAACATTATTTTGTTTTTTTTTTTTTTTTCTTCTAAATTGTATTCAAGTTATACCTTTAATACTAGGGCTTTCAGCTCAGGACCAGTTACTTTGAAAAGAAGGAATCTCCTTAGAAAACTGGAAGTAGAATTGTGATTGTGGCATACTATCTGTCTCTCACTATAGTAAAAGGGGGAGATTTTCTTGTGTTGGAGACTGCAGCAAGTAAACTGTGTTAACCTCCCACTCTGAAAAACATTGTACAGCTAAATTTTGAGTTTACACTGTTTTCAGAAGTAAGGGCAGACCTGCACTGGCTGGAACAGGTTGCTCAGGGAAGAGGTTGAGTCACCATCCCTGGAGGTATTTAAGAGATGTGTAGATGTGGTGCTTAGGGACGTGGTTTAGTGGTGGACTTGGCAGTGCTGGGTAACAGTTGGACTCCGTGGTCTTGGGGAGCTTTTCCAACACAAATTATTCAGATGTAACACAGTTGTGGAGCAATGAACAAGGCAGTAAAGGGAAAATGGTAGCTCATGGATATCTTGAGTATCTGTTTGGGCCAAGCTACAGGCAATCTTTGTCAAGATTGAGCACTCAGTACCTCTTATTTGGAGCAAACTAGACTTTCTTTTAGTTCCTGCCAACTATTGCAACCTTAGAGACTTGGAATAAGGAGGCAGAGATCAGAAAATCTGAAAAGCACTTTAACTAGATCCTCTTTCCCATGCCTTTCCCTGAAGCTTGTGTAGGAGGTTTGCAGGAGGTTCTGAAACAGTTTGGTATGAGTAGGGTATAATTGTTTCAATGTTCTCAGGACAACATAAACTCCTCCTCATTGCCCAGCTACATGTGTGATATGATGGAAAACCTGTTAAAATGGGGACCAGTTTTTCTAAGCAAACCAGATAGGTTTTTTCAAACATAGAAGTGTTCCAGTGGTTATGACAGGGGAAATAAAATAAAAGTTGGCCAAAATCCGAGTTTTGTGCTTGCCCACTCCCCTCTGAAAATGTGAGTTTTGATTACAACTTTTAGCAATATGACTGTTAAGCACTATAAAATGTATATTTCATATCCTCATCCTTTTTTATGTGGGCATGATCATTAGCTGGTATAAGTCTCTGAAAATGAGACACAGTTATCCTTTCTTCAGAACTGATCACAGTAATTAATTTCCTTTGAGGAAGCTGATGATCTGATATAACCAAGTAAGAAATTCCATGAAGGCTTCAAAATCTAGAAGTTGGAGTTCGGATTCGTATTGCATTTCTCCCTGAATTAATAATATTGGTTTATCTTTTTGTATTTATTTTTAGTGGGGGATATGGTATGAGGAATCAGATAATGGATAGAGTTTTTGACAGAAAATTCAATTTGAAAGTTGTCCTTTTCCAACTACAATCCATGGAGGATTTTCCTTTACATCTGGATTTGTTCTAGTTAATTTAATAAAGCTTTGCTTTGGGTTTGCTGTGGTGTAACAGTGTGAAGCCTTTGTAAAAAGCTATCCAATCCCACTGCACATTTGCTTTACACAGGTTTATTGGGGTGTACTCCAAGGTTTTTACTTGAACTTTGTTTAGGAGATTTATTTCTGGAGGTCCCACTGGGAACTGGATAACAACTAATAGCAACTGAGACTCCTGGCTCAGGAATGTGGAAGATGCTGTAGTTACACTGGAGAAACACCCTTAGGAAGTTCAGACTCTTCTCTAAGGACCTGTCAAATTCTTGTCAGTCTTGAGCAGATGGTGGAGACCATCATCGCACATAGATTCTCTGATGATTGGTAATGCATTTGTAGATTATGGGGTGATGGGTGTTCCCCACCCTAGGGTGCATCCTAGGACTATTGAGATAGTAATCAGTTATTCTAGGTGCCAAAGAGGAAGATGAATTGGAAAAAGGTGTTATCCATAGGGATCAATTATTGTTGGGTTGTCTTAATATGGTAGAATGACATAGACAGAAAATGCAAAAGCAGAGTTGGAAGTTAAGGGAAAAGGGGGTGACATGAAGCAGAGATGGAGCTGCAGGAGACAGGCACTGCCCCATGCTGAAAGGTAGAACGAGCAGAGGAGATTTGTTATTTCAGCAGGGATATTAAAAGTAAAAAGTGAAATAGAAAAGTGGGAAAGGAAAAGCTGCATACAGGAAGCTGAGAAAGTACTAAACTATGTGAAAAGGATTCAGTGAGATAGAAATAGATTCTTGAAGAAGCAACTGAAAGGTTTGAGACTGAATCAATATTTTCCCTTAAAATTCTGCTGAGATTAATTTTGGCTTATATGTAGGAATTACTTTTTGCAAGGGAGGAGGCGACAGATGGACCCAGAGAGGGTCTTGACTTTCATGTCCATACAGAATCTCTTTTTTATTTGTGTTTGTTGAAAGCATTAAAAAATACCTCTGGCAGTTCTTCCATTTCCTTTGGCTTTCGTGTCTAAAGAAATATTCAAACTGGGAGAGGGGATGGGAAGCTGAGCCAGGTGGCAAGCCTATTTATCACCTAGTCGGTGGTGGAAAATATTGAATGATCAAATGAAAGTGTTTTAAAATAACATGAACACAGAGACAGAAAAAAACTGCCAAGGGAAGGAATTTATGTTAAAAGAAAACTTGCAGCTTCCTTGTCCAATTGTAATAAGAGACTTCAACGTTCAGTGGAAAGCAGTGTATGTACCATCTGCAGCCATGGATTTTTTATTATTGTTTTTTTTGTTTTTTTTTTTAGAGCAGTTAGAAAGTAATTTATAAAATGCTTTTATCTGAAAGGCATTCAATTTGAATAATTTGATGAAAAATACCTCTTGTATGTTGATGTATGTGAGCATACCTGTACACAGTAGGTTAAAGTCTCTAAATTGGATACTAAAGAATAAATTTTTTTTTGCCCGTTTTTGTAAAGAAAAATTATTTCTGTAAGTTATTCAGTAAGTTGTGGTTTGGAAGCTCTGTCAACTTTAGGATGTATAACAAAAAAAACCCCAATAAACCCCAAACAAATCAAACTAAAAAAACAGGAGAAAAAGTTGTATTTGAAGTAAAGAAGTTTCAGATCTTCAGAACTGTGTGTGGCATACCAGCTACAAATCTTCATCAGTGTGCACAATTTAAGGGGGTGTGGTTAGTTTTATTATAAGCCCTTGCCTATCCCTTATTTTCACAATCTGAAAAAAATCCTGTGTTAGCAAAACTTTCTTCTCACCTTTCTATTATTTGTCTACTTTGTATTCATGAACTGGAGTACAGTGTCTCCTAATAAAGACTACAGTGTTTTAAAACCATTCTGGGGTTTTACAGAATGTTCAAAATGTATCTGGGAGCCTCTAATATTTTGCTGACAGTTGATATGCTCAATTATTTTTACTGTATTCAACTAAATTTAAAGGGTTTAGCTAACCATGAATTTTTGGTTATTTTCTGCTCAGACTTCTCTTTCTTAAAACCCAGACACCTTAATCAAAATCATGCGGCACATGGGAACAGTGTAGCAGCAGGATTTAAAAATCAATTTAATGCTTTGTATTCTTGCAAATATGAATGAATTTAACTAATATTTATAGGTAGGATTAAAGAAAAAAATTAACCCCAGCAAATGCTGCTAGACTTCAGCTAGTTTTCTGAAAGATGGGAGCTATACTGGAAACATTCTGCAGTAGACAAGAAGGCACACTGTAGAAGATCCTGTTGTAAACATCTGCATGCTACCTAAATTCTGTATTAATTAGGTCCAGGCTCTTTAATTTGTTGCTTAGTTTCTTAAATACCAATTAGAGTAATTAACTGGTTGGCAAGCATGGAAATGTGTGAGGAGAAATTAAGTGCTTCAAAGTCTTTGAAGAAAGGAAAGGAAATATTTTTGAATCACAGATTTGGGTTGATATATTCTATATAAAGAAAAAAACTCATTATTTTTCTCTTCTCCTTTTTTTTTTTTTTTTTTTTTTTTTTTGTAAAAAAGGTAAGCTACTTTGCCAAAAATATCTGGAAGATTTCTTCTTCCATCCACCCCCATGCCTTAATTGTGAATGCAAATGTAGCTCAAGCAGCAAAATCTTTAAAGAAGACAACCTAAAAGAACTGTTCACCATCCAGTTCTCAAAATAAATAACGTCCTATTTTTAGCATCTCTGTCTAACAGTTTGTCAAACATGTGAAATAATGTCATATTAGCATTTATGCATTGGGCAGATGCCATTTGTCAGCCAACAGTATTTCCAAACAAGTAATTTAAATGGATTTTTTAAAATCCAAACTGCTTAAATTAAAACCGTCTATCTTTTGCGTAGTAGATACTATATTAGGAGATCTGTTTTCTCTGCACATGACTTCTTGGGAACATGAACTGTCCGAGCAAGTGTTGCTCAAAGTTGCCTTGCTTGGTGACAGAGTTCTTGGGTGCTGCTATAGTGCAAAAATCAGTGATGAACTAGAAATCTTTTGACACACATGCAGAGAAATAAAGGAGTAAATTGTTTCTAAAGAAATAGGTTTTAGTGTAAAACTATCTGTGGCCATTGGGGAGCAAAGAGATTAAGAATCAACTTTATTCAAATATTCTTTACTCCAGTGCTGCATATGCATTCCAAATTTGGAGTTTAACAATTGTAACTGAGCTTGAACGCAAATGATTGAATCAATTTAATTGTTTTATGTTAAGTAGCTCTTGGAAATCTCCCTGCTTGAATGCTGGCTTACTCTTCAGCCACCTGAGAGTTGGTCTTAGAAAGTTCTCAGACTTGTATCCCAAATGTATTTTTAAATCACATGCTGTGCTTAATGAAAAGCAGAGAGTTGATTGGAACAAGTAATATAGGAAATTAGTTTTCTACATATATGAGGGAGAGATTTATAGTTCCTGTAGTATATTTTGTGCCTTTGTAGGCTAGAAGGCAGCACCCTGTGGCATGAGAAAGTAGGCATGAAAGAACCTTTTAGATGATAAAGGAAAAAGCATATAGCTCTCTTGTCCCAGACTTTGTGGGTTTGGATCTGGCACTGTTGTATTTGATGGAATTAGTGGGGAGTGGTTTAAAAAAACTGGTTATTTTCACCATGACTCAGTATGCATAGCAATATATGATATATAAACATATTGTTTGGTACTAAAAGAGTTTTAAGTAAGTTTTATTTTGGGTTCAAGTAGTATTCATATGATTTTCTGGAAGTAGATTATCTTGATTCCAATTCTGCCATCTACATAATAATGAATTGCCTCTGTACCTTCTTTCTTTATGGCTGACATATTTAATTTCTTTACACAGAAAACTTCTTAGATAGAAGTACCCTCTTGCTCCATCCAAGTGATACCCAGCACAATAGCAAAAAGTCAGCCTAGCACAATATAAATGCCTCATAATCAGTATTCTAGACAAATTCATTGATATTCCAACAAGGAAACTTTGATTTGCATTTTATCTGAATTTTCACCCTAAAAATCTTGAACTAACAATGTCAGCTTTTAAAGGCTCTCTTTCTAGAAATCTTGGAATCACAAAAACTACTCTGCCACTTTCTTCCAGGAGCTTTAATCTTTACCAGCTCCTGTAATGTAGCAGTGACATAAAAATAGACCAGTTGACATTAGGTTCGTCTCTTTGGACCTGAGAAGAATCCTGCAGACACATTTTGTGGGTGGGGTTTTTTTACGAGATTTTTATTCAATTAGATGGATTCTAAAACACACCACTCTTGATAGAAGTGCATCTATGTATGCTTAATGGCTACTTCAACAAAGGTTGAAGCTGAGGCTAAATCCCATAAACACAGGTTAAACACCACTGTCTGACCCTTATTTGAACTGCAGGGTCAGATCCCTCATAACATAATTGGTTTATCCCCTTATGTCTGAGATGCTCTGTAGTAAACACAGTGTTTTTATGTCTTGGAATGTTTAGATTACAAATGAAAACTTTTCTGAATCTGGTAGATTTGATTAATTGAAGCTAAACAATTTGTGTGGCTAAAAATGCTCTTTTAACATTTTGGGAAGTCACACTAATTCTGTATGTAAAATCAACTTTTGTTTAAATTGCAGGGTCAGAGCCATCACCATATAATTGGTTTATCCTCTTATGTCTAAGATGCTCTGTAGTAAACAGACTGTTCTTATGTCCTGGAAGCCTTTAGCTCGGCCACTGCTATTTCTGGTTGCTCTTCAGTAACTCTTGTAATGGGAAGCATTCTCTGCTAACACTGAATGGGCTGGTGATGCTTTACAACTACATAAATATTTTCTCAGGCTGGAG
>PYHW01009916.1:5642379-5663458 GCA_013186435.1 Turdus rufiventris
AGACCTGCTCTGGAAAGGAAAAATCCAAAGACATGTTTTTCTGGTATAATTGCAAAATACCATCACTCTTGCATTGCCATAGTGCAATAGCAAGTTAGATATCTAGGCTGAATTTTTCTTAATAGGATATGATTTTAAAAAATCATTTCCATAGCTTAGACTATTGAACTTAAGTTTAAATGACCCCAGTAACCTTTAACATGATCCCATGATTCAAAACTTTTTGAGGACTGCCCTTTGTCTGACCAAAGGGCAGATTCTGCCTCAAATTGTCTTCTGCTCCTTTTTCCCTAATTCTCATAAATAGTTCATGCATGACTGTTTCTCCCAGGATGGATGGATGCATGCACAAAGCTAGACTTAGGAACCTATGTTAATATTTATGCAATCTCTTCTGAAAATCCTTTCTTAATGCATTTAATACATAAGAAAACCTCAATAGACTGGGAGGGAAAAAACCTTGCAATGAAATATTTCTTAGTGTGATTTTAAAAATTAATTACAAGATTTTACAGAGTCTGCAAATAAACTTGAAATATATCATAAGGCCTTCTATCACTAAACACTTCCTAATATAAAGGGAAATGAGAAATTTATGTATTACATATCTAGATATAGACAACACTTGGGACAGCATGAAAAGGTTTTGTCTGTAGCTAAGCAGATTTTTATGCATGAGGGGTTTTGTTATATCCTCTAAAATTAGCTTTAATTGCTCATTACTCATCTTGCCTGTGCATTACACCAGGGATGACAAGCCTAATAATTCTTCATATGAATAATTTAAGGTGATCATAAAGGTGTTTTCCTTCTACTGCTACTCTACAAATAGGGAAAGTGGTATAAAAACTCTCAAAGCAACAGCACGATCTGTGACTGCAGAGTTGGCTTGTATTCAGTTTAACTGGATAGAAAAGCTAAAAAGTGTATCTTGGGCTGTACTCATCTTTAAATGGTGCCATTTGTCTCTTCTTCAAAGAAAACTTAAGTGTTGGAAAAATTAACATGAGGAATTTATTCAAGTATAGTGTGTATAAGGAACAGGATGTAACTGTCTGATGCTTTTTCAATCCTTTATGTTGTTGCCATTGATTCTACAAACTTTCCTTTATGCAGTAGCATTGAGTGTTTTATCCCAAATTTGGAAAAGATCTGTCTTCTCTGAAATTAGTACGAGCTGACTTTGCAGACTAATTTTGTGCCAGATGTTGGTGTGCTGGGGTGGAATTGTGTTTCCATTGAAGCTGTTGGGTATTTAAGTTAGCACTTCCAGACAAGGGGGGCTGGATGTAACTTTGTAGTTTGACTTTAAATATGATAAGTATTCCTAATAGATCTTAAATTTCAGTCCTGCAAAATCAACTTATGTTCTTTTCTCCTTGCTCACTGTTTAAGACAATGGATGCTCCATATTACCAGGATTCAGTTCCCAGAGGCTCATGTTCTCTGCCTCATGCTTAACACAAATAATGTGCAGGTGCCCAGTAACAGAGATGGTGGAGGGCTAAGCAGCTATTTTTGGTTCTGCAGTTCTTTGCTGCTCTGGTAATGCTCTGTTTTGGAATGAATGAGAGTTTGTAAAGGGGTGATGGACTTCATTTAACTTTCTAGAAAGTTAATGGGAATGGTTGAAATTGGCTGGGCTCTCCCCTGAATTGGTTTATGGGATAGGCAACTCCAGAGAACAGTTCATCCGATAAAATGATGATTGTGTAAGACAGGAAAAGCTCTCAGCAGCAAGACATTCTTATTAACCAGAATTAATAATTCTTTTTTCTGTGTTCATGTTATCACTGATGCATTTCGTGTTGGGGATGGGAAGCATGAGAGCATTTGCTTCTGGGAAATCTATATAAAATATTTTAATAATTTATATATAATTGTCATTAGAGGGATGCAATAATTTCACAGTAATAGATGCAGAAAGTTCCCTTAGTGTTATCATGGATGTTGTAGGACTACAATGCACGTTTGATTACAAAGCATTTTAAGATGCTTACCTCCTGAAAACTTTTCAAAATGGTTCCAAATACATTCCCTGTAAGCCAAGCTGATGAAGATGAAAATAAATTTTCATATATAGCTGGTAAACTCCTCTTCTAAGAGACTTCCTTGGTTTGTATTACTTAAATTTGGAAAATAGGTAAATGTGCTGGATTGTGTCCATAGAGGAATGACACATTCAAGCCATTCAAGCTTCAAGCTCACAATAAGATGTTGTGATTTTTTTTTTTTTTTTTAATTTGCAGATATCCTGTTTTCCTCGGTTTACAAAGACAACTCAGTGTCGAGGGAACTGAAGACTGGGGTGTGCTGGGCTAACACAAATTTAACTGAGGCCAAGAATGCCATGGTTTGGCTCTGGAAAGAGTGCTAAGCAGCCAAGGACATTTGGAAGTCCAAATCTAAACCAGTACGGTGAGTTTCCTATGTTGTACTGGATAGAGCCATAATTATATATGAGAATTTTATTCTCTCCTGTCTTCATTTCTTGTTTTAATAGAGGATATTCTGCTTTCTGTGTGCAAGAGCAGCATAACAATAGCTTCATGAGTGATACAAACTATATGTTCTCCTTTTCTAAAAACAGCTTTAATTTCTTGTCACTAGTTCCCTGCCTTTTAGACAAAATTGACTGTATGGCTCTAGTTTGCCCTGGTCAGGATGTGGGGAAAGCTAAATCCAACATACAGACTGACCTAAAAAAGTTATATTGGCACTGAGAAAGATTCAGTAAGTCATTTATTTTGCAACGTAAGTAGAAACCAAGGTGGTGATTAAAAAATAAAAATAAATTGCAGCAATTGTTCATCTGCTTGTGTAATAACTGAGAAGACCTGGATTTCTCCAGAGGATTCTTATTTATTCCTGATACTGTGCTTCCATAATGTCTTTTGATGGACCCTTCCTCTAAAACTGTTTTCATAGAAAGTGTCCAGCTACATATTTGATGGAACAGTCTCTGACTTTTTGATGTTATATTCTGTAGACTCTCTAGCACTGTGAAAAGTATTTAAATATCTAAAGCAGAAAAAAATGTCTTAGACTGAATAAAATATAAGATCCCTTTACTGGTACCATTCTTTAATATGGTTCCTGTTATGATATTCCCTGTTTTCATGAATGCACTAATATTCATGTGGAAACAAGTATTTAGTTTATTCATACATATCCCTCGTTTATGTTTTCATCAAATGAATTATTCCATCTAATTTCAATTATTTTCAACTTGTTTTCTAGAAGATCTATTTGCTCTTATTAATTTGAAGCTTTCTTTTTTTCTTACCATTTTTCTCTCTTCTTGCTTGTTATGCCTGAATTCAAAACATCTGGATTAAAAATGTTGAGGTTTTGATAACAAGTCTCTTATTCATTTTCTTGTAAAAAGCCACGGCATCCTTTCTATATTTAGCATCCAAGAAACATTGAGACGTATTGAAAGTTTTCACAAGAAGCCATTTTTTAATAGAAAAGCACTGTTTTGATCAAGTTTGGGGGTTTTTTAATATGAAATTTTTGCTTTATTTGGAGAGTTAGCATTTCATTGCACCTCAGGGAAAGAAAACTGAATTGTTTTTGAGTTTCAATATCTGAGACAAAAAAAAAAAAAGAAAAATTGCATGTGTTTTTAATCACTACAGTTGGAATTATTATGCTGCTCTGCTTGCATGTATTTTGACAGCAAATGCTGAAGGGCGAAATGTACACACATAGACAAAAAATAGGTGAAACAAAAGGCCTGAAAAGAAGATGAAGAAAACCTGTGCACTGTAACATGCCTTAGCAAACCATACTTCCTTCACTTGGCTGCAGCAAAAAGCTATGCAGGAATTTTGTATGTTCCTACATACTATGAAGTAAATTCCGTGCTACAAAGACAAGGTTATGATGGAAGGAAAATGAGTACAAGTACAGCAGTCTGGCCAAGGAACTCTTTTTTTAATTATTATTTATTTATTTCTTGCCAATCTATCTCTGCTGGGACCTGTCCAGAAACAAGGACAGAGAGTGTAGAGGAGGGAATGAACTTGTTATCATTAGGTCCAGTGCTACCACTTAAAAATGGATTATGCAGATGAGTAACCTCGATCTCTTGACACAATTTGCAAGAGTGAGATTGGAAATTCAAGTCAGTGCAGACGCTGTTCAAGCTGGAACAATTGCTATTGCAAAAATAAAATGGGTAAAACCAGGTATGAATGGCAGGCTTGGGGAGTTTGCAGTTTGTTTACTGCATATCACGTGCTCAAATCTAAGGGAAGTTGTTTTTCAAAAGTTGCTTAATTACTGATTCAGTCAGGGTCACTGAAGCATAGCACTTAGTGATTCTAAAACTCTGACTATCAACCCAGGGTTCTGTGTCTTCACAAGTTTTCTTTCTTCTGCTATTGGACAGCAGAACTGAGTTTCCTGCACAATCTGGGACAGTTCAATTGCAGCCTGAATGTTACAAGTCAGACATGCTGTGTAATTGAGTATTTGTTATAAGATAAAAAACTTTTCATCTCTGATGTTGATTAATGAACATTAAAATAAATACTATATGACCAGGAGTGGTATCCATTCATATCACAGCAGGAGGAATATGCATTTATATCACATAGATTCCTTTTAGTTTGTACTAAACTCTTGCAGAAGTGCAGGGCCAAAAAGTCTGTGGCTCTGCCAAGGAGTGACTGCCTGAATTTCCACTGGAAATTCCAGTAAGCATTAGCACTTAATTACCACACTCTACCTTAAAGGCAGGAATTAAGTGATGTGCAGCACAGCTATGGCCTTCTGCTTTCTGCATGTCTTAATGTGTCACACTGCAACTGAAGTCAGGGATAGAGCTCCCTTGTTGATAATCTGTGCTTGGCAGGATCTGCAAGTACATCATAAATAACTGACTCCCAATTATGTAACATAAATTACTCCTGTTTCCAAAGAGAATAATCGCATATTAATACATGGTCATTAATAAATATTGCAGGTACCGAAAAACAACCTAATTTCCTTTCCTTGTTTATAAAGCTAGACTTACCTATTTTCAGACATATTCTACATACACAGAAGCTTATTCTGCCTTGATGTAGTAATTCTCATAGGCAAAAGCCATAAAATGTCTGTCTTGCTTAAAATTTCAGTCTAGTTCTTGAGCTCTGACCTGGTAGGAATCAGGGTTAACTTTCAGGATTTTGGCACTCCACATGGTGCTCTGTAGTGAATGTTTAGGCCTTCAGAACAATCATGTCTGGATTAGGTTTTGCTCGCATAAAAGTCAGGGAGGCAAACAGCTTCTTCCATTTGACTCCTCACAAGCAGAGTAGTACTGCTTTCAATTAGCACTCTCCCCTTGTCTGCTCACCCAAACCTCCTGGAGACCAGGAATGGGGTAGTGAGGAACAGGAATTTTCATATATCACAGTATCAAATTTATTCCAGGCTTTGCAGCTGTTTTTCAACCCAAATTTGTCATGAAGTTTTATTTTTAAAATACCTGGTATATTTATTTTCTCTATATTTGCTGCTAGCACTTCTTAAAAACGTTTTGGCTTGGTCACAAGCAAGGGTGAGGAAAGATTTTTAAGGGTGGAAGATTGCTTGTTTTCACGGCATGTAATAGAAAGTAAGCTTAAGATGACAAACGTTGTGGTGCTTCTTTCCAGATCTCAAGCTCATGTAATTACTTTGAACAGGAACTGTACGGATAATCCTTTATAGTGCCATGATGAGAAATTCAAGTTAAATATTTTGCAGTTTGTGCTTTTGTGTGTGCATATTCTATATCCATGTGAAGTCCTAGAGAACTGAAGTAATGGGTTCCTACTGTGAGATTTTATTCAATGTACACTTAACACATGTAAATGCTTTGTCTGGCAATCATGCCAATCACCATGGAATAACATGCAATGAGTAGGAAACAATTTTGTGGTAACTGCAGCCCACAGTGGTTTGATGAAAAATCTTAGTCAGAAATTGCTTTCACATCAGAAAACTCTGTATCATCAGAAATTCCTTAAATGTCAGCAAGGGTGTAGTCCTAACAAAAATCCTTGAATACTCTGGTGTTACTTTTACTTGTCTTCCTTTATGCCTTTTATTTTTTTTTATCAGTTATATGAGCAACCAAGCATATAAGTATTATGCAAACTTGTGTACTAATAGGGAATAAATCTTATTCATTGGTTTATTTAAGCTTTTTGTTTTCTTTTGAAAGTAACAAGGTTTTAGATGAAGGAATGACACTTCAAGAATCTCCTCAAAGGGCTGTCTTGTACAGAACCTTATCAGTTCTTTCTATGTAAGACAAAATACATATAGTCTTCTGTTTGGTGTTTGGCATTTTTTTGATTTCATAGAAGAGCTCCAGGGTACCACATGCTCATCTTTGCCAAAAAAACCCCAAAAAAACAAAATCCAAAAAACCCCAGCCAAACAACAACAAAAAGACCCACAAAAAAACAAATCAAAAGAAGCAAAAACAAAAGCCCCTAAGAAAATAGAATGGATTTGATTTCAAACATTTTCCCCACATTGTAGCTAGAAAAGGTAAAAATTCCACTCTGGTCTTTTTCTGACTGAAGGCAAAAAGGACTTAGAAAAATATTTCTTAGTCATCTCAAAATATTTAGAGAGCACTCTTTGCCTTTCAGGGATGTCTCTGCCTCACAGGGTAAGAGCAGGCTTTGAAGCTGAGGGTCAGAGCTGGACAAATCACCCTGCAGAGGCTGACAGAGCAGAGAATGGGCTGGATGTGAAATGGGTGGGCTCTACTCTTTGCAGCAGGACCAACAGATGTTTCTGTTCAGAGCTGACTTGGTACTTCATGTGGGAGGGGTAGAGCCTGGAGGGGAAAGGAAGGAAGAAGAGCTTTCCCCTTGCTTTAATTTTTCCATGTGGTTCTGCCCTCAGGTGAAGATGTTGGGTCCTGAATATTGAGCTGTTTCAGTTTCTATAGTCAAGGGCAGACTGTTTGAAAATCCTAAAGTCAAAAAGAATATAAACTGTATTTTATTATGTTTTCTTTTAATAGGGTGGAATTAAAGGTCAACCATCTTTTTCACTATCAGTTTGTCAAAATATTAGACCTTCTTTGTAACTATTTCTTTTAGTAGGTCTTATGAAATATGTGGTTTTAAAGAGAGGGATCTGCTTTTGTGCATTCTATTTGAACTGCATACTGATGAACAGTAATGGTGTTGCAATAAGCTCTATTTTGATGCAGTAAATCAACAGTAAGTTGTTTTTTGTTATTACAAAAGAATTAAAAAAATATTTCAGACATTAGGCAGATGACACACAGCACCTTCTTTTTCCTTACACTCTTGTACCTTAACGTGTTTTGCTTTTCTTTGTATTAACTGGAAATTAAAAACTGGCACACCCTGATTTTGACTATGCCTTTACGGTAAATTTTAAACACTTGAAGCAATAGTGCCATAAATTATGTTGTCTGCCAAGGAACTATCTTAGGTGGAGGTTTTTGAACCCCTCCCCACCAGTCTGAAGAACTCCTTAAACTTCTGATATCTGTTGGTGACAGCTGAAAAAAAAATTTGCTGTTCTCATATTCTCACTGTTTAGTTCTTCTTAAGATTGCAATACTAAACCTTTTAAAGGTCTAATTTGACACACCTGAGCTAGGAGGCATAATATTGGATACTTGCTGTTTTAATGAGCTGTGAAGGAAGAAAATCAGCATTATGGAATCATGGAGTGATTTGCATTGGAAGGGACCTGGTTCCAACCCCCCCTGCCACAGGCAGGGACACCTTCCACTACAGCACATTACTGAAAACCCCACTAGCCTGAACTTGAAGACTGCCAGGGATGGGGCATCCACAGCTTCTGTGGGCAACCTGGTCCAGTGCTTCAGCACACTCTGAGTAAAAAATTCCTTCCTAACATCTNTTTAAAACCAGCCTACTTTGTGCTATCACTATCTTTCTAGGTCACTCTATTTTTTTTTTTTTTTTTAAACTTGCTTTCAATACTGGTGCCTTCTCCAAGCTGAATGACTCCAGCCCTATCAGTCTGTCAGTACTACACCCCTATGTATTTACATGTGTGTGTATAAAATATATATTACCTACACACTTGTATTATATGTGCATTCAGAGGTATTGTCTCCATTAACTCAGGAGTAGCATCTACAACAGAGTATTTGTTCTCATGTGTATTAACGATGCCTCAGAAATGGCATTCCACATACACAACTAAAACCAACAATTGGTATTTCTAAAGGCGGTTGTTTTCTGAAAATTCCTGCACCATGTTGGATGTAGTTGTGGTGAAGAGAGATCAGAATTCAGGATGACATTGACAATGTTTGATAAGTGGCATTTATTGTCATGTTTAAGGAGTCACGTTATTTCCAAATGATATGGATATTGTTTGAACACAGGGGAAAAACCCTAAAGTAGAGGACAGCTGAAGCTATGATGAAGTACAGAAAAGGTTCATGAATAATAAGATGGCTTCCAAAATAGTCTGCAAATTTGAACCAGTTGCTACAAGATGATAAAAGCCCTAAAGCAAAGACCAAGTTTTAAGTGTGTACTTTATTACTCTTGTGCGAATCCAGCTTTATTCACTCAAACTCTGTATTTAACTGCTATCTGCCTTGTCTGGAAAAAAGTATCAGGTTCAGTGAATTCTGTGGTAGCTCATCCATCATCAACAGAGATTTTAAACGACGGGGAAAAAATTCTCTTACTTGACTAGTAAGTAGATATGCAAGTAAGGGGAGGAGGAAGTTTTGAACAATGTTCTCTTTCCATTAGCTAAATAAACACGCTGCTCTCTGTTATAACAATTTCTGCATTGCTGATGTTTAGGAAATTTTTGCATTGCTTAGTAAACCAAGAGACTCTACAATTTTCCATAGTGTTTAGTCTGTTCAAAACCTCAAATATACTCCTTGGATGTGAACAGTTATCTGATTTTTTCTCTAAAGATTTTAAGTAGCTATAAATTTGCTAGTTTAGGGTCTTTGCTCAAGAAGAGCAGTAGGTAAATGAATGATGGACAGTGGTACTGGTGGCCAATGAAATAATCTTTGTTGTTATCTTTTATTGATTATTAATCCTAAATCATCAAAGATAGAGAATGGATGGGCTCAGATCTAGAAAATACCAACTTTTGCAAATATGAGCTGCATTGCAGAAACAAGAAAAGATATGGTTACCTAAACTATGTGTAACTTAATAATGGAAGAAGACATGTTTGCCTGCCTAAGACTATTCTTTCACCTAGTGCTTGTCTATCAGCTAAAATGTCACATACCCATTCCAAAGATAAGCAAGGTCAAACACCTTCCTTCTGCCTTCCCAAAATTGCCATGACTGATGTATATATTGCTCCAAAGTCTTAAGTCATGTCTCATGACTGAATTGCATGATGAAGAGTATTCTCAGAGATTAGGTTAATAATTGGTCTGATTGTCTAACCTGCACTCACTTTAGTCATCCCTCAGAGGGAATGGCGTCAGGAATGACTCAGATGTGAAATCACTGTTCCAAAGTTGAACCTTGTTTCATCAAAGGTAATCTATATTGCAGCCTTTTGGAATTAAACACTGAAAAAACCTGAATCTCCTTAAGATTTTGCAATGACGTTATATACTAGGAAGGGCAAAAAAGGATTCTTTAAATTTTACTAAATAATCCAGTTTTACAAACTGATAGCAAATCAGGGCATGGTATGAAGATAGCTTTATTCTACAAACTAGAAAGAACTATTCTATGCTGGGCTATTTTTATTAACTAATTTAAATTTCAAAGACAGAATTGAAACTAATTATAATATAGTTCAACTCAAGCATTTTGGGAAGATGTACCAAGTTCTGTGGGCATCTGATTTTCTTTAGCTGGTCCTTATGTTGTGTATGTATGTTGATGATTGATCAGCAAAATTACAGATAAATATGGCTAGGGTTTCTGGCTTTATTTTTTTTGTCTTTTTAAGGTTTTTAATTAATTGCGTTGCAGAGGAGGTGACTTACTGCTTACATGTTGGAAGAATGATGTGCTGTTTAGGGTCTTCCCCTTAAAGAAAATGTATGAGTTTAGGATAAGGGTAAATAAGACAGAAATATATCAACAGAGAGATAAGGAAAAGCAGATGTGGAGAAGAGCAGTGTTCAAGGTTGGATTTACAAGCTGTTCATTACTGGTATACAGTCAAAGTACCCTACTGAGTTGAGCAGCATGGGCAGAGTGCTTTGAGTTGCTCTGGGAGCACATGGAATAAATCAGATAATTTCCTCATTTCCTTGTCACTGCTGGCTGTGGGCAGAGGTTCACTAGCATTGCAGGTATCTCCATAAACAGAGCATGATGCTACTCACAGAGTAGCAATGAACCTCAATCAATCTATTTATTCCTGTTGTTTCTCTGTAACCTCTACCCCCTGTATGCTCTCAGTGTCTCCTAATTTTGCACCAACACTGTATTTTGTGGGCACTTTCCTAGTCTTTGGGATGGGTACCTTGAAAGAAAACTTGAAAGATGAAGGAACTCCACCAATGATACCCTTCATTGCTTTCCTCATGTCCACTTATTTTTCCTCTCATCTTAACCTTGTTCTAAAGCTGGCCTGTTATCAAGGTGTTTAGAAATTCAAATATCTTTAGTCCTTCTCTTTGCCAGAGAATTTTAGCTGGTCTTTTGCCTTAGAAATAGCGAAGGTAATAAGAAGCATTTCCTTTATTATCTTTCCCTTATTATCTTTGACTATTTAATAATATGCAGTAAAAAACTCGTGTTTGAAGGGCTTTAGGGGTTGTTTCTGTGAACAGAACCAAAAATGAAGCAAAAGGGCATATTAAATGGATATTCCTCCCTGCCACCAAGTTTGAGCTTTTTTTTTCACTTGACTTGTTCCTGTTCTTCATGTATACAACATTCAAATGACTACATTAAATATGTTTTTCCTTCTTTCATATGTGTGAAATTTTTTTTGTATTTTTTGTTATACCGGTGAAGTGGAATTGGGTTGTATGTAAATGTCATCTCAAGTTCTTGCTGTACTATGTCAGCTGTGTATATCATCATTTTGGTAAATCTGTGGTCTTTTATAAAAATTTTCAGTTTTCCCTTTTGAGCATTTACTGCATTAACGGAGGCTGAGTTAGGGAATACTGTAGTATATATGTGGTAACTTAACCGCAGTCTAAACTTCTGTTTTGTTTTCCTTTGGAGATGCAAAACCTTCCCTCGGTGAATGGAGATTTCCACTCTAGTCTGCTTCTCTGCTTTTACAAGTGGTGCAGTGTGTTTTATTTTTGACTTAAGGGGCAGGGGGGCATGGGTTGAAAGATAAGAAAACTGTGTTGTAGTATACTGGTTCCAAAAATGATAAAATGTGAAAAATAACAGACTTATTTCAGGGCCATGCAATCAAAATAGATTTTGCACTGGAGATATAAAAAGAGACTATGCAAAACATTCCTGAAATAATTTATGCTGAGTTCAAGTTTAAGCCAGAGATACAGCAGTATATTATGTGTTCTTTTGGCATTCTGTCTTTAAATCAACAAAACTATCTCAACTTTTGCACTCTGGTCAGTGCAGCGATTCCCTTAATATTGTACAGTCAGAGCTGTGGTTCTCCCAGACTTTCAAATGGCTTGTTTGCAAAATCAAAAGGTTTTATTGTTTTTCAGTGTCATCTGTTCAGTTTCTGTGATGGTGATAGGCTGTGGTTTATTAGTATTCATGGCTGAGCTATCCACTTCTTTAATTCTGTATATTGCTCTGTGTCATGGGCTGTCTTGGTGCCATGCTCACAAAGAGAAGCATTCATGTTTCTCTGCTTGGCAATTCCTGCTTTTCTGGTTATGCTTAGTTATGCCAACCACCTGTGTAACCTACCTGTTGGTAACCCAGTGAGCTGGCAACATTTGCCAGGCCTGGGCAAAGGCCGAGTCCTGCTCGGGCAAGGTAGCTCCATTCTGCAATCCTCCTTTGGGGTCTAAAAGGTTTTACAGTGTGTGTGTGGCCATGGGGCAGTGGACGTGCCCTGGCTCTGCCTTGCCTCTTAGCACAGACACAGGGATAGCCAAAGGTAAAGGCCTATCAGGACATCTTCTGAGATTTGACAGTTTTGTTGTCAAAGTATTTATTCCCTTCTCTCTTTTTTTACTTGTTACTTTCAGATATTAACCATCTTAATTCAAGGAGTTTCAAGGGCTTTCTTTTTGTTTTCTTTTTTGTTGTTGTTGGGGTTTTTTGCTTTGTTTTTTTGTTTTGGTTTTTGATTTGTTTTTTTTTTTTCCCTAGCTAATTATTTGTTAGCTGACTTAGTTTAATCTCTGAATATCAGGGACTACTTCAGTTTGTTTTGAAGTATATTCAGCTGGAAAAGAAATTCTTTGAATTTGCAGTCTGGTGCAAAATCTGTTGAAACACTTGGTAGTTTGGTTGGTGCTCTCAACTGGGGCTAGACTTGGCCTCCAAATATTAGTGTGAAAAGCATCATAGTCAAGTGGAAATTGCATTTAGTATCCAAAATAATCTCCCTGTTCAGAGAGTCCAGGTTCTGAAAGTGTCCTAGAATTAAGACTTCACCAAAGAGTTGTAAAAGTTTCATGTAGATTTGTACACACTTCGGTAATTAGATAAAATGAAAAGTACATGGGAAACATACAAAGCTAATAGGATTTTTTTTTTTAATCACTTAATATGTGCAACATTACAGCAATAAAATTTAGAATAAGCCATTTCTACTCATTGAAGAAATGCTCTCCATATTTCTGTATGTTCTTACATGTTTATAACATTTTGAAACTGAGTTGATGTAGTGCTAAAGCAGCTGCTACATGTGACAGAGCAGAAAGAGACAGCCACTGTAAGTCTGGTCTGTCCCATAACACTGACTGCAGTTTCACAGCCTGTGTTTTTCATCAAGGAATTTCCCAAAGATGCTCTAGTTTGGTTCTGTTGTGTCCCAAGAGCAGCTCATGAGGTGTATGAAGGGACAAAACTACATGAAAAGTTTTGAAAGACTCCCCGGGCACAGGGCTGAAATATGGCGTAGTCTTACCAAGTCCCAGATGTGAGGAATGTTGAGCGACCCACATTACCAAGGTCCAGATTTTCTTCTTCTATGCTTGCAGTAGAAAGTAGCTAAGAGGGGACTGGTGTTGTCCACAGCGTGAAGAGGGGCTCAAGGGCCAATGAGGGAGTTAAATTACTGTACAAGATAGGTGTATAATCTGCAAAGGTCAAAAGGAGCCTGAATCAACCCTTGAATTGTAGCCTACTGCGAAACTGCCTGGCCCTTTTGAAAAACTCAGATTTGATCTCCTTTAAAGAAGTCATAACTAAAAATATGTTTGTGTTAAGACTGAGACGTGTTAGTGACATGAGAATGGGCAAATTACATTTACTGAGTTGAGTTCCTGCTCCGTTTATTTTTATTGAATGACATAGTTTAATTATGCTGCAGTAGGGGATAATTTAACTTGTCCAAAAGAGTCAACTAACTGCCAAGTCCACATATTTATAATACCCTAGGTTAGATTGAACTAGAGCTGTATTTTGAAAAGGAAAGGAAAAATTGTATTTTGTACTGGAAGTTTAAAATTTTTAGGACATGAGGTAGCAAAAAGTGTAATTGGATAACTTCAGTTAGAATTAATGAAGCAATTATGTTTGTAATGGCTGATCAGCTACTTATTGATATTTAGATGGTATGCTAAATTTCTTGTGTAGCATCCCTTTGAAAGTGTAACTTCAATATTCCATATTTTATCATTTATATGTCACTTTAAAGGAAAACTGCCTGCTTATACCCTTTGTTTTGATACCTTCTCTTTACATTTATGCATTTATTCTGTGTATGATAGTTGGAGGCTGTTTTATGCAAAACAGTGGGGGAAAAAGTTTTAATGAATAGCAGGAGTGTTCATTCTGCCTAGGGGGAAAAACCCAGCACATTTCATTTACTTTTATGTAAAGACCTAATATTTTTAGGAATGACTGAATTATGTTTTTTGTGTAATCAGAACTATGGAAAACACACAACATCCTGTTTGTATTATGTGCTTCTCAGATGTTCCTTATTAGTAGAATCATCCTTCCTATCCAAGCATTCCTCCATCCAGCATTAATTAGGTATTATTACCCTACCCAAACTCATCACAATTTGCTGGTATCGCAACTAAAAATATTGAGAACATATTTTAAAGAAAGCTATGCACAACTTTGTTCATCCATGAGAAAAATCTCCAACTTGTTGAAGTCATGGCTTTATTTTTTTTGGAGTATAGAAGGTTAGATTTAATCTTTTGTAGGAGACAAATAGCAGTTCTTTCTCTTTTCCAGATCTCACAAAGCTTTCCCCATAACTGAATTGTCAGCTTTTGCATATGTGGACAGGCAAATAAGGTGATGAGTTTTTCCATTAAGATTTATCAGGAAATACTTAAATATGTATAGCATATATTGCAAGAAAGAGGAATAAGATAATGATTTTAGACTAACAGCATTTTAAAAAATATATATAACACATGATGAAATTGTTAAAATATTATTGACCCTAGTATTAGTAGTACTAATTCCTTTTTTTTCTCTTTAGCAGTTTTCTCAACTTGGTCATTCATCAGCAGTAAGCAAAACAAACTTGCACTCTTACAGGGCAAAAAAAGAGGAAATCTAGTTAAGATTAAGTTGATTTTGCTGAAGTTGAGAGTCTTGAAATCCACAAAAAAGGCTTCGGAGAGTATTTGAGTTGATAGTTAAGATAAAGGTATGACAGGTCTGATTTTAAATATGTATGAAAATATCCATATTTTTAGATCAGCCAACATATATTTAAAGTGTAACACTGCAATGTCAGCTTACCTTAACACTTGTTATGTAGCCGAATGGGCAGGCCTTTTATTAGTGTTTTGTCTTTTAATTAATAATCTCCTGGCAAACTGAGATCTTCATCAATGGCTGATCCTCTTAGGCTCTGCCACAGTACACAGCAGGGGACAGGGAAGCTACTAATATTGGCTCTCCAAGATAAACTCCCTATTAATTTCAAAAACATAGCCTCAGTCTCCTACTCAGTCTTTTTCAATATTTTCTTTTTCCAAGTTTTACTATAAATTAATTGATAGGATAATGTTCAGCATTGCTACTAAAGACTGGGCAATACGCATGGGTGTAGCACATTGGAACATTTGCAGAATGTTACTTTTAAGATAATTTCCAGTACCTTATATCTGTTATGTGTTAATACCAAAAGACCTCAAATCTGTAAATAGTGTCTAAACATGATTAAGGAACAAACATATTTGGCAAGGTACCTATATTTCATCACTGCAGTGAACTTCATGCTGTGAAGTTAATATGGGTATGAATAGTGAGATAGCTTGTTAAATAGTAGGATACCTTGCATATATGTACTTTCAACTAAATATATATTTTAAGTGTTTTTAATGAAACATATTGCCTATTGCTTAACCTAAACTAAGATGTGGTTTTGGTTTGGTTTGGTTTGGTTTTTTCCCCTCTCTTTAAAAAGAGCCAGTAACTTTCATGTCTTCTAGGCTGGTTAGTTTGTTAACTTATTTTTTATTCCTAATTAATTTTGTTAAAACCACTTCTATGCAAAGTACGTTATTGGGCTCAGGAGTTCAGAGCTAATTGTGCTTGGAAAGTTTTCACTGGCTTGAAACTAGGGGTGAGGTAAAGTTTGTGATGGAAAATTTAGAGGTAGCCTTGGCCTGTGTGCTATGAGCTGATATTGTTGTAATGCATCAGCTTTTTTTCTTATGAACACGCCAAATTTTGCTTTCACAATGAACTATGATAATGTAGTTAATTCTGTTTTCACCACACAACCTTTCTCTGTGTTTTTGAATGGTGAGAACAGAATTAGAGTCCATGTACATATGACAACAAGAGCTCTCTATCATAAGTTCCTGGTCTTTGTGTGTGCTATAATTCAGCTCGGTGATGGCACTTGATGAGAGCAGGAGGATTTGGCCCTGTCTCTCCTGTAAGAAATACTGGCAGTGGAGGTTAGTGCTGTGTTGCAATCTGCATTATGATGTGTTGGGGGAGGAGGGAGCCCTACCTATCTCATCTGCCTTGGGAATCTCCCCAAGGTAAACAGGAGGAGAACGGCATGTAAGAGGGAGGATAACCTCAGTGTGGATGGGTAACAAGAACAGCCGATAAATTCACATCAAGGATGCCATCCAGGACACCAGCACACACTGAAATCTGCAATCTGAGTGCAGCACAGCACACGTGAAAAAAAGAACTCACCCTTGAATAAATGAGACTATCTAACTGAATGCTGAGCAAAGGGTCAAATGGTTACAGAAAGATTAAGGGGGAGAGGAATTAATAATGAAAGTGATGCAATGGGGGAAGAAAAAAAAGGTCAGAGAGAGAAATGTTTTCATGCAAGATTCTCAAAAAGGTTGCCCAGCATCCATTATGAAATGCATCCTTTAGAATAATTTGCTTCTTCCTTCCTATGTCTTTTAACAGCCATTATTTGTAGCAGTTGTCACAAATCATAATTAATAAGAAAAATGATAGTTTAATTAAAGTTCACTCTGGATTTTTCAATGGAATTCAACTTGCCTTGCATTTAAAAGGGAGCAACTAGTGAATACTATTTTTACCAGTGCAAATTTGGGCTAATAAAGTGATCCTAACTTCATAAGAAACAAATCCATCTAATTTTTAGTCTGCTTGATATAAAAGGTCACCCAGTTACAACACAGTTGTTGATCTCAATTAAGAGACTGAAGAATTTTTTAATTTGAAAAAAATCACTTGAAAAAACTAGTGTTTTCTGAACTTTTTTCCCCTAAAAAAAAAAAAGGGAATAGTTGGTCTGAGTAGAAATCATAGTTTGTGATTTACCTATTTGTATGCATAATGTGAAAGAAAAAAAAAACAGTAAATACCTGAAACTACTAAGTAATACACATTCTATTTGTTGACAATTCATTAATTTTTGTCAATGAGACAGACTCATTATATTTTCTTCAATGGTCAGCACTTGTAAAGAAAATGTATGCTTTCCTTAGGTTTTGGTGCTCCTTTCTTTTGAAAATATTACCTTTAAAAATACTGACAGTTTGAATTGATTGATACTGTATGGTATCAATGAGAAGTCTGGAATGTTCTTGAACACTTCCAGTGAATCAGGGACTTGCTGTTTGGTTTGGATCTGTTCTTTGGGAGTACTGGATCAACTCATCTCTAACATATGGCTGATGCACATCTTTGTATGCTCTATTCACTCAGGATAAGTAATATTATATCAAAAATGCAATATCAAACAAGGCAAGATGCTTTAGAACCCCATAAAATTATGGTTTACAACATGAGGTTTTATTCCACGGTTTTGGGATGGTTGATACAGTGGGAGAAAATGAGTGGGGCAATACTGAGTATTTGGCTTTAACGTATTTGGAGTATAAGAACATGAACAAGTAAAACAATTAGGCGTGCTTCTCATAGAACTTAATGAGATTGATCAACCCTGTTTCAGATTCAGCTCATATTAACATTCTAGCCACAGCTCCAAACATTCCCAAAGGATCTTATTTAAGAGGGACCTCTGAAAAGATCCCAAGAGTTACCAGACGATAGAAGCATCGTATTTGGACAGAGAGTTTTGGAGGAACCACCATGTTAATTTTGATTGTCAATCTGATTTATTCATTATTAAACCAACATTTGGTTATGTAGTTCCATAGTAAACCAGAACAAGAAAGAGATCATGGTTCAAAAATTTTCTGAAAAAGCATAAGAAAAGACATCTTGTGGAACTGCAGCCAGAGTAAAAATAGATACCTACATTCAAAGAACACTGAGGAGCTTTTTCTGAAATTTTGCTTCTCTGAAATGATGATATATATGTTTACTGAGAAAAAAATTACCACAGTTTAAAAAAATTATTTAACTTAAAATATTTGAAGTTTCAAATTCCCAGTACTACCCAGGGGATTCAGTTTTACTGTGTTGATGCTCAGCACCTTGTAAAAATCAAGAGTTTTTTTCCCTGAGGTGTCTGACAAGGCAAATAAAAATGAATGCACTTGAAATTACTGATTGCCTTCTGAAAACGTACTTATTTATATAGATGAAGTTTCTTGGCCAGGGAAGGAAAAGGAATGTGTTTGAACTGAAACTCGTTGGTGCTGCAGGAGACATTTTAGATGTCGGCTGAATTTTCTGGACTTTGAGTGGAATAATTCAGGTGTTAAATTAGTGATCTTGCTCTTATTCCTAGATGTTGATAATTTTGTCACATATATTGTTAATACTCTCCTATGCATAAAAGCACAATAGGACAAAAATTTATCTACCTTTTAAAAATTATATTAAAGAAACCCAAGTTATTTAGGTAATGACTTCAATTGAATGTCTTTAGAAATATGTATCCATCATCATGTGATAATGAGTTTAATAGCTCTTTAAATTATGAAGAATGCTACTGTCATTTTAGGTCTATACTGATCAATATAGAAATCTGGTACTGTTGCCTTTTTGAAAATAGAGCATCCATTGCTTATTGTGTTTAAGCAGGAATCCAACAGATCCAAAATAAAAGTGCCATTAAATTATACTGATTTGCTGTGAGTCAGCTCATAAATATACAGAGTAAGGAAAACAAAACAAATTATGCCTCAGATCTGTGTTGTTTTCTTTTCTCTTCATACTTTATTATTTTGAGTTAAGCATGCTTAAATTATGTATTATTCAATAATACCTTCATTATAAATTACCCCTACTGTACTTTGTAGCTCATGTAATTAAAATAGTTGTTCAGAGAATGCAAATGACTTGCAGTTTATGTGAGATAATTTCTTTAGGAGATAATCATGAGGTGGATTACTAACTGCCCTTGAAGCATTTCAAATTTATTTAACTACAATAGAAACAACCACATCCTCTTGACACAATTCAATTCCATTGATGTTCCTGTTTGCCCTCAGAACTGTCCATAGCTACCTTCTAGTGTTCTTCTTTGAATCAGAATCAAATCACACAGTTTCGTTTTGTAGTTTCACCACTGNAAAAAAAAAAAAGAAAAAAAAAGAAAAAAAAAAAAAGGAAAATTAACAAAACCACAACCAAAATCTGGTTTAAAAGTTTGGGGCTGGGATTTGGAAGATAACTAAAAAACCAAAAAGCTTGGTTTTAGTGAGTCTAAACACAAATGACATTTGAAAAAAGGCAAGGTGATTCTTGGTCAAGTACCTACTTAAAACCTAGTGAACAGTGGTATGTGCTTGTGCCGAGGAACTCAGGTTTGGAATTTTTGTAGAGATTTAGCTACAGTCAAGCTTTATAAATACTGAATGTACTTTGCAGCATGGAATGATCAGTTATTGGCCTAGACTGAATGGTACATTATTTAAATTATTTTATATAGTTTATCCTATATGCAGCTTCAAAAGTTTTAAGTTTGGTTTGTTGTTGTTGCTGTATTTGGCCCTTAGTAATATAAATGGAAAACCCTGCTTCTGATTTTTATAAGATTCATAACTTAGCAGTACAGAAAAAAAGCATACTTGGAAGGCGCAAACCCCAAAAAAAAAAAAAGAAAGGCAACTGAAACATTTCAGGTTGCTATAAATGCTGCTTTTTTATGTAAGAAATCATTACAGATATCAGAATTTCAGGTCTTTTCTCTGGGTTTTATTTTTACAAGGTGCATGTGCTTCTGACTCATAATTTTAAATCTGATTTTTAAACCAAAAAGAATATATCCATTAAAACCAAAACATTTCCTTAGTAGTTACATAAAATCTCTCTGTGTTTATTTTTTTTCTTTTTTTTTGCTTTTTTTTCTTTTTTTTTTTTTTTTTTTTTTGTGCTTCTTGCATATATTTTTAGAAAAAGTCCCATACTTAACCCTAATCTTACTCACTTTTCAAGTGTTCGTGCGTTTCACTGTTTTGGACAAAACAAAATAATTTTCAGAATATTAACTAGTATGGCTTATGTCTTTAACCTGAAGGAACTGAGCACTGAAAGTAGTGTTCATTGCATTTTAGAGATGGCATTTGGAAACTGGCAAAATAAGTCAAAATATTGGAAATGCTGATTCAAACTCTGGCACTGACTAATTTGGAATTTCATGTTATTTATATAAACATATAAATATCCTTTAATTTTGGATCTGTCAGCTTGGGGAGGTTCCAGAGGCTGTCATTTAGGTCGTAAATATGGTATAAGTCATGGTTCAGGTTACCAAATCAGAAATGTGGAATGCATTATATATCAAAGTAATATTTGCTTCTATAGTCAATATTGCCTCTGAGTTAGAAAATAAGAGCTCTTGATGAGCACCTTGGCCTAGACGGCCTTTGGATAGGCTGGCTTGTTCCAGGCTCCTCATCTGTAGATACAAATCGCTGCCTGGGCTGTGCATGAGCTTCAGTGCATCTGGGCCAGCAAGGCTCATGTCCAGCATGCTGTGACCAAAAACATAACAGTGTTGGTATACTCAGATGGTTCTTTGTTTCTGCCATTCTGATGATCCTGTCATGTGCATGCCTCTGATTAAGGATGCAACTCCTTCATGGAAATAGCTTTATGATTCCTGTTGTGCAACAATGTATGAAACTGCAAACACCTGGAAAGATTTTTCCATGGAGCAAGCATGTGTGCATCAGTGCCCAAACATCTGGAACTCATTGGAAGATTCTGAGTGGTCCTTCAAGTGCTGATTGAGATTTCTTTCTTTTGTAAGATGCACATCTCCCTTGACGTGGATTCTGAAAACTGAGGGAACACAGGGGGATGGAAAGTTTCAGATTGGCAAATATTATCTACTGCCAGAAACATTTTCTATAAAAATGAAAATTGTCCACATGCGGGTATATAAATGTTTTGAAATAAAATACTCACTTAAAATTATACTTCATTTTTTGTAACTATCAAATAAACTTTCGGATATGAGGATGACTGTAAATACTTTGGTGTAGAAACACAGAGTCTGATTTAAAATTACAGTAATTTCACAATTAAAAGCCGCACTATTTTGACTAAAATTTTGGTCCAAACCTGAAGTGCGGCTTATAATCAGGTGTGGCTTATATATGGACAAAGAACGAAAAGTTGCTGTT
>PYHW01009916.1:5663854-5766894 GCA_013186435.1 Turdus rufiventris
ATGCCCTGCCTGGTTTCAATGGATGGCCCATTAGCAGAATATCTGCCGTGGAGATAAGGATCACTGCCCCCACCCTCAACAGATGGTGCTGGAATAGATACCTTTTATCACACTCTGTATTGTAACGTGCAGCTTATAATCAGGTGTGGCTTATAATAGTGAAATTACTGTAAGTGTTTTTTCAAGAAGTGGTAAAACTGACTCAGGCCTTAACATAGTAACTGAAATTTCCCAATTTCAGCTGGTTGTCATATTGTACATTGCTGTCCTACATTGTGGCTTTCCTTTTCCTTATTTTTCTCTGTAATGATCTAGGGATGAACAGTGAAGAGAGATGAAGCAGTTCCAGTTCTGTGCATTATTTTCAGCTTGCTGGGTTTCCTCCTTTCTGGCCTTTAAGACATGAGTCTTTATTGTGACTCGTTGCTGATACCTGTTGATATTGGTGCTTGGTGCCACGTCCTTTTGGAGATATTGTGACTTTACCACATCTGGAAGATGGTACAAAATAATCTCTGCTTAAAGTCAGTCATTTTTGAATGACAACAGTGGTGTAATTTTCAAGACTGTATGATGACATGTGTGGAAACTTCTTGCATTATTATCTTTTTAATCCATCTTCCTTTTATTTTGACTTTTCCTGTAATAAAATAGGGCTTCATCCTGAAATATTTTGATTGCTCAATGTAGGACATTTAATGAATTCTTTCTTGTCAGGCTGAACACTTAGGAAGTGTTGGAGGAAGAAAAATAAAAGCCTCCTTATTATGGACCTTCTTTCTCCCCAGCACTATATGCCGTATAAAGAAACTGGGAGGCAAATATTTTCATGATTTTGTGCTACTCAAAGATATTTCTTACAGATAACATTGTTGATCTAGCAGCTGCCTCCATGTTCTGCTGGAGTGTTAGAAACCAGACAGAACCAGGATTTAGCTTTCATTGTAAAACTTTTGTTTAAAGGCTTCCATATGCATATTTTGGTTGCTTCTAATATTACTTTTTAAGCAGCAGCAAGATACTGATTGCTGGGTTTTGGTTTGTGTGAGGTTTTTTTTTTTTGGGTTTTGGCTTTGGGTTTGTTCTTTTGTTTATTTTATAAAAAGATCATAGATTTTTAAATGGATGAACTTGAGTATCTGCAGTGTGGTTTAAACTCCTCTAATCTAATGCATTTATGCTAAGTTGTCATACTTGATTGAAAAAATGAAAGCTGAGTAGTCATTTGCATAACTCGTATCTGTTACACAGCTTTTTGGATTTACCTATAGAAAGTATTGTTATGTAAACAAAAACTTGCATTAAAAAAAGAATGACATCTGCCTTTTCTCCTAACTTAAAAAAAAAATATTATTAGCCTGGATGTATTGTTTCTTTGGAAGCATGAAAGTAAAAGTTTAGAAGGATTGTGAATTGAAAAAAACAGTTTGTTGAAAAGGTAAAGGAAGAGCTGGACAATGTTTCCTCTTTCCAAGTAATTGTTCTGATTTAATTGTATATGTAACTGTTCCAAACAGAAGGAAAAATAACCATGTCATAAACTGAGCTCTGTATTCATTTTCTTTGGAGCAAAGCCTCAAAGTCTCATTGAAACTTTGTCTTCATTGAGAAATATTGAGGGCTGATAGAGCTGCAGAGCAAAACAGAGGATACAGGGTGAGCATTTTGAGATTATTGACTTCAGCCTAGCTCTCACGTGGTTCCACAGGCTGCACCTGTGGCTGGCATGCATATTCAGTTTAGTTTCAGCTGAAAGAGATCCAGGTCTCACGCTCCAAATCCATAGTCACTATGCAGGGACAATTGGGAGACATAACCTGAACCTGAAAGCAATGGCACTCATCCATTGCCGACTGGGAACTTGCCTAGGTCATTGATTACTGGTTTTGACATTTTTTACTGGTAGCAAATGAGTGTGATCTAAAAATGAGAATTTTGGAAAATATTGAGCTAGATATACATACCCATTTCACTTTTCCTGTGGAATTTGGGATTCCTTTTCCAAAAGCATAAACAATATTTATAGTCTCTCCCCATTTTTCAGGTGATTTTGTTTCTTAATGCAAAAGTTTCATGGTGGTTTTAATTTTAAATGACTTAGAATATGAGAAACCTTTTCTAGAATCCTATGATCTGTAATTAACTTCTTGGACTGTAGAATGTTCTAAACTGCTGACTTCCGGAAGTTTGACACACAAAAATGTAGCTAGAATATGTTTGACACAAAAAGTTACATATAAATGCAGCAGTGACTTCAGTGAATTTGTATAGACTTGGTAAATTTTTTTAGACAGGTACTGATTTACAATGAATAAAGTGTCCAATATAATTCTGGGTGGTAAACAAAGCTTAATTATTTTTAAGAATATACCTATGCGTGCATATGATGTGTGTGTGTGTGTATATATATATGTTTAAAAGCAAGAACACCTCTATTGTCTTTTCTGAGGTAAAGAAAAGCTTCATTCAGTGCCTAGAGTAACAGGGAAAATTTCAGTAGATTTAGAATGTCACATATGATTCAGGTCTTGCCAGAGACTGAAGTCAGTGGGAAGTGCTAAGTATGTTACTGGCCCAGGATCTAAGACTTTTCCAGACTCACATAAGACCTGTGTGGCAACTGTGGAAGCTTAGTTCAGATCTTCTGACTCCTAGTCTGGTCTTCAGATTGCAGGAACATTCACCCTTCCTCTGTTCCTCAGCTTCCTGTACTAAATTTCCTTGTGTGTTAAGCAGGAATAACAGGTTTGTAGGTCAAACACATGAGCCATTGGTAGATTTAAGAATTTCATCCCGTATTCCATAAACAATGCTTCTATTATTAGTGGAAGAAGTTTATACAGAGAGCCCTTAGACTTAAAATGATAAAAATGTGTTCTTCATCACTAATGCTCCCTCTTCCTGTCACCTCCCAGCTTTGCTAACGCTGTCAATGCATGTCTCATGTGAGGCCTTGTGGAGAAATGTAAACTTATAGTGCACTGAGACACACCAACTGTAGAGCAAGTTAATGATAAAAGAGCCATTGATATATATTGCTGGAAAGCCAGACTACATTTTTCAAGCATGTGTTTATAAACTCCTCGTACTAAGCACAATGGCTGCATTATAAAGCAGAGCTAGGGAATAGGCACAGCTCCAAGCAGAGTCAGGAGTGGAGAAGGAATAACAGCTGACTTTTGTTTATCAGAGCAGCTTGAGCAGGATGTGCTTTCACATATCTAAATATTTATGTAAACAGATGCACATTAAACCACTTAGAAATAAATAAAGTTTTCTGAAAATAGAACTCCACAATGATGTCAGGAGCTGTTTATCTTCAAGAACTGTGAGAATGGGCATGATTATGCAAATATTTCATTGAAAAAAAAAGCAGTTAGACTAGATTCACATGTAATTTCTTCAGATTGTATGACACAGACCATTTTACTGCGCTGAGTGTATAGATACACTAACTATTTTTTTTTTCTGAAACCAGCCAACTTCACTTTCTTTCCTAGCTTCTCAGGGTGGTAGGTGGCATTTACTTGTTGATAGTTTAGGCTTTGGGAAAATGCTCCTGTTTGCTTTTCTGCACACTGAGGCAGAGTTGGAGTTGAGTCTGCTGGGCAAGGGCAGAGCAGTATTGGTCTGTCTTGCCTGCACAGTGCAAACACTCCAGGCCAGCATGGATTTTCTCCTCTTACATTGCATGTCTGTAGGGAATTGCATCTCTGCAGAAAGTCCCATGATTTGAAAGATACTATAGCAGAGCCACGATTTAACACTTGCTCTCTTTCAATAGTTTTGTAAACTTTTGGTTTTCTTGCTGGGTCAGCTTGGTAATTTGTTTTTAGGTTTGTTTTATTTTGTCATTCTGTTTTTGGCAGCTTTGTGAAATTTTTCTTTTATAACTTAGAACATGCACTAAATGTTCTTCCCCTTTTAGTTTATTTGGTGCACCAATTCAGGTTGTTACTTATTTTAATGAACTTTTCCAGTCTCTTAAATTTGAAATATTACCATGGATTCTCTGTGATCTCATTTCCCCATGTCCTCTGAAAATGCAGCTCAACCTGTCTTTAGATTTATTTAGAGCATTTCTGAAAGTTTTCAGATAGATGGTTAAGATGTTTTATAAATACACTGCCTTAGCAAACACAAAAAAGACCTATTTCAAAAATGTATATAGGAGGAGGAACTGGCTGGCACATGAGCAGCTCATGACTGGAACATGCCTGGCACCCATGTGGCACAGCCCTTGTGCCGTGGACCCTGAGCACTGCCTGGCTCAGTCACTTGCCCTGCTCCGTGTTCTCACCTGCTTTCCCTGAGCCTTGAGGCAGCGATCCCTTCTCCTTTGGCCACTCCAGCCCCTCTGCAGCTGCAGGGTCTGGCAGCTGGACTGCATCCCTGCCCCATGCCAGCCCACGGCCCAGCTGCCAGAGGGATGCTGCTAGCAGCAGGCAGCAACTCTTGACATGAAATGGCAATTTATAAATAATCACTTCTGGGTTTCAATTATATTTTCTGTGTTTGATTTCTTCTTCTTGACATTAGTTCAGATTTTTGATAGGTTTCTATTCTACAACTTTGCTTGCACTGTTAGCCCTTGATGGCTTCCGGACCAGCTTCATGCCAGAGAAGCTAGTAAAAAAAAACTTTCAAACTGTTGTAAATTTGGGACAAATTAACTTTAGGGGGTATAATAACCATCAAGATGTATTAACAGATTTTTATGATCATTTTACATCAATAAATGCTAGTCCTTATTCCATGTGTTCTTTCTGTCAGAACAGTGCAGCTGGTCAAATGATTATAGAGTTTGTGGTTGGAAAAGGAAATTAGTTCTGCTCAGTCCTGAGTTGAGGTAGACAAACACAATTTTTTGTGTTTTGGGTTGATTTGTTTTGGTGATTATTTGTTGTTGTTTATTTTTGTTTTTTGTTTTTTGGTGTTTTTTTGTTTTGCATGAAGCACCATGTTTTTGAAACTTAGTGGTTCGATGTCTTGGCTTTGCCCTTGCTTCCAGTAAATGTGGAGGTGCTGGTGCTGCAGGCAAGTAAAGAATTTGTATTCTGTGATTATGAAATTCTTGTAGTTTTTTGTTCCCAAAGAGCTTCATTTTGTGAATGTGACAAACCAGACCATAGCTCTTTTGGCCACAACACTCATGGTCATAATGATAGACTATCCTTCCCCCCATCCCAATTTACATCCGAATTTGTCTACAGTTAAAATAAAATAATCTCTGTTTTGGAACCCTGTTATGTATGAATAAAGTTAAGAGTCACTGATTTTGACCAGTTAGGCCTGATAAATGCAAAAAATCAGAACTACTATTACTTCAGCTGCCAACTAAGTGTTGTTCAGCTTTTCTACCTGAAATAATACCCTAGACTGGGGACGGAGTTTGTTTCCTAGATTCTTCCTATTTCTTTGAAACATTTTTTTATGTTTCTTGTAGCACCTTACATCTGTTGAAGATTATTAAAAAGAGAAAAAAAAAATAAAAACAAGCTATTTGTTTTGCCAATTTTGGCTTTATGACAGATAACTTGCAGAATAAAGCAATGCCTTAGTAGTATCAGAATGTTTTAGGATTGCAGCATTATCATCCTAGGCTGCACAGCATTTATCTTAGAATTGAATTTTCTACATAAATTTTGTTCAAAAGTAATTCCAAATACATGATGACTATGTTGATTAAAGTGATATTGTATTATGATACTAGACTTCTGGAGTTAACAGATAGCAATGTAGTTCTAGGTAAATTCTGAAGTTACATCTTCTAATTAAGTCAGGAAGTTTTAATTTAAAAACAGAATGTCTTGAAATACAGACAAAGGAAAAAAAAAAAAGAAAGAAAATTGTTCCTCCTGTGAGGAAAACCCTGATAATTAAATCTTGTTTGTTTATATTATTCTCCTTGCTACTTAAGTTTTTAAAATTTGGTTAATGTAAGAGCAATATTTATACTCTCAAGTAACAATGGATAAAAAAAGATTTGGAAGTTGCTTTTTTTTTTACAAGTGATCCTGATATTTTATTAAAATATTGATTTATACTTTACCTTAGGTACCTTAGATATGTGTGAGTGGAAAAGGAATTTCTCATTCTTTTCCACCTGTTTTCTGAATAACAAACAACAAAGTTCCATAATTTGGTTTTCTTTGTTGCACTTTCAAGAGCTAAAAATCTATAAGGGATTTATTTCTTCTGTTCTGATTAAATCTGAAAAAGAGGAAAATTGAAAACTTTATATCCTTCTAATTTTTGTGTGCTCATTCCAACTGCTGCAAAATTAATGATATGGATATGTGTGAATATACTTGAATTTTTCATACTTTGAGGAAACTTTACAAGACATGGGGGGGAAAATATTCCATAAGTGTTTTCCAGTGTAGTTTTCTCTACTCTTGTTGACAAGTCAAGATATGTGACATGCATGGATATATTTAGCCTTTATTTACAGCTACAAAATTCTGAGGAATTTAATACCTCTTGAAGGATAGAATTGTGTTCTTAGAATTTTTTGAGTTTTCTGTGCTCCTTAATCAGTGTCATCAGTTGAATGCTTTTTCTGTAGGTACTCTTCTCACAAAAAATAAAAAGCTCTTTCATGGATGCTTCTGTGAGAACATGTTGAAGAACAGCAAATGAAAGAAAGCTTAAGAGTTTTTTTTCCCAAAATTGTCTTGAGAAGCAGAGTTTCTGTCCCCCACTATTTTGAACATGTTCTATATCCATGCAAGTGCACATTAACAATCAGAAGAGTTAAATTAACTTAATGAATTTTAGGTACTTTTTGAACCATTTGTAAGTTGTCTTACACGAGTGAGACAGTTATCAAAAAATCCAGAAAACCAATCTTCTATTCATACTCAATTTCGTGTTAGCTTTAAGTCTCTGATTGAAATATTCTAGTATGTACTCTACTGTGTGTTCTTACACGCCCTATTAGTGTGTGTGCAGCTACTTCACGTTTTGTTGGAGTTTTTTTTTAATTATTCAGTGTTTCATAATGGATGGTGTGTTAACAGATTATGTGTTCTTTGACTTTGTGTTCATTATTGATCATGCTGGGTTTTATAGACATACATATGCTGTGTAGCACTGAGTTTTTCTCAAGCATACACATCTCCAATGATTACTCCCTGTTGTTATGAGTCCATTTGCTTTATTGAGCTATATTTCACTTTTTTCCAAACTGCCCAGTATTCAGTAGTATAGTGTGCTTGGCTTTGTTGCTGCTGTTCTTGGCTTGGCTATGACTGTCCTGCAACTGCTCACATATTGAGAGAGGAATCAACTGGCATAATCATGGAAGTGTTGGTTGACTGAGACCTTTCAAGATCATCCAGTCCAACTTCCTTCTCAAAGCATGAACATGAAACCAGTCATGGCTTTAGTTAGCTTTGGACTTTACACTTGCAGGCCACATGCTGCAGCCCTCAGGCCATGTTACCAGCCTGTAACCTCTCCAAAACCCTTGTATTCTTGGAGCAGAAGTTCAAGATGGATCAAGTTCTCCAGATGCAGCCTCACCAGTGCTGCCTGTGAAGATAGTGTCTTCCCTTACTCTGCTGCCTGTGTTCCTCCTGTTGCAGCCCAGCTGTGCAGTTTCCCTTGTTGTCATGGAACTGCACTGGTGCCTTGTAGTTGGAATTTGCTGGAAGTGCCAACCTTCTTTTCAGCAGGTGCCAGTTCTGCCTGTGCTTCTGCTCTAGGAGCAGAACTTTTCACCTCTTGTTGAACTCTCCAAGTTTTCTGCTGGGCCAGGCCACAATTTTCACCACCTCCCTCTCATTTGAAGCTCCACCCTCTAATTTCTGTTAGTGTTTGAATTCCTGACAAAACGTCTTGGTTTGCCATACACTGAATATTTGTGGCTTGTGAGAGTAGAACAGTCACTACCTCATGTGGTGTTTCTGCTCTGGACAGAAAGTAACAGAGGTAGTATTTCAGGTTACTATCCAAATGACATTTTTTCATTCATTAAACTCTATTTAATGACATTTTGCTTGATACAAAAAGCATTTTGAAGGCAGATTTCCACATGGATATGGTAATTGGAGATAATGCAGATAACAATTAAGCTTGCTGCATGCAATACTGGAGGCCTTGAGAAAGAAGTTTTGCAATGAAGTTTGTCTCTGTTGCAAGCCGATTATAGGTATTTTGTAAAGCTATGATCCTGGTTGTGTTCATTAGCATTCATGAATCATCATGTCATACTGCTTTACAGTGAGATTAAAATCCTCAGCTATTACCTGCTTGTGTTGAAAGTCTCCTATTATGATGGCCAGATCATTCTGACACCATTCATAGTAGTCTTACAAAGATGTTGACATGAGTTTGAACCACCAAACTTTAAAAAAAAATATATGCATTGTGAAAACACCACACAGAATTTCTTAGGGTTCCATTTTGCATTCTTAAGAGTACCCGTGTGACAATGTGCACAATGAACAATGCTCTGGATGTTGGACCTGTGTGTTGCTGAAAGAGTCAATAGACAACCTTCCCTATAAAATAAAAGGAATGTAAAAGTCAAGCTGGCCATTAGGCTTTTAATGGTAACTCAGGAAACCAAAACCTAAAATGTGTTCTGTAGTTTCATTGCCTTCCTGAAATCCACCTTTCCCACAGTGTTGACATCTCTGCTTGTGTTCTGCTCAGTGTCATTCAGACCTGTCGGTGTCAGCCCATGAATCTGGCAGATCCATGGCTTTATCACGTGGCGTTACCTGCCAAAAGGCAGACAAACATGGTGGGAGAGTAAAATTTGTGAGTTTTTGCTGCAGTCTTCAATTGTAGATAAAAGAACATCTGAGGAAGACTTGTAAACATTTTTGGGGGATATTGCTTTTGCTGATTTTGTGTGCAATTTTAAGAGTGGCCTTGATCTACCTGTCAGTGATTTAATTCTATGTCCATAACAACAGGACTGTTTATCTGTTGTTTTAATTTCTTCATAGAAATTTTGACATACAGCTGATCTTGAGGTGGTGCTACAAGAAAAGATTTAAAGGTCTTTAGTAATATCTTAATGATGACATTGCTATCTTTTCCTGTTCCATTTCTTTAGGGAAAATTGTAGAGTGATTAGTTTCCATAAAATGTATTTGTGTGCTGTCCTTGATGAAGTTTAATTTGATACCATAGAGAGAGGGGACGCAGTTGTCTTTGTTATTGATATTGTTCCTGTTAATTTTCTTGTCTCATTGCTGTTTCCAGTAAATTCTTCTTATCTCAACCCATGGTCTTTTTGTGCCTCCAGATCTCTGCTCCAGTCGTCACCATGGGGGATGGGAGTGGGAAAGTGAGGGAGTGGGGAAGTAACACATGGTTTGGAGAGTCTTGGTGAGAGCCCTAAATTGGGGAGTATCATTCCTTAACTACAACACAAGGGAAAGCAATCTTTATGTAGATTAATAGGGTACATCTTATGTGAAATATATGGCTATTTTCAGCTATCAGAATGTTTTTGAAGGAGGAAAGTAAAAGCAGTTGATATTCTATTGGACTGTAGTATTTATGGAAATACCTGCTGGTGCTCCAAGACTGCTGGTAGGTGACTTGGACCACCATCCATCATTTCAACCACATCATTTAAATAGGTCTTGGAATGCTTAAGAAAGGAAATGACAATACCAGAGTGAATTTTTGCATTCTGGGGATTTTGGTATTGTTGAAGTAGATTTAGAAAGCCCTATAATAATTTCTGTTTAAAGTCTTAACTTGTGTACCTTAAGTGAACTCCAGAGTATGGTGCTACTTCAGAGATGTGTGCCTTTGTGACACCTTTGTGTTTGAAATTAATGAATCAAAAAATAAGAAATGAAAGCCATGTCAGAATTCTGAATTGGTTTCTAAGAAACAGTTTGGGAAAAATAATTTCTTATCACTTTTTCACTGCTTTCATTCACACTGCCAGATGCTACTTCTAATGTGTTGGTCAAGTCCTGTTGGCCTGTGGGTACTTTTATTTCCCCCGCTTCACTTTCTGCCCTAATTTCTTATATAACCGTGGGCTATGGAACTTTAACCTGTTCACATAAACCTCAAGGTGTCAGTATCATTTTTGGATACCAAAAATGTGTTTCATCACAAGAGAAACTGATGGTAAATAAATTTTTTAATGGGTGGAGATTTACTCCTCTATTCATTTTTATAGTTTCTTGGATCTGGCTTGAGTCACTGGGAACCAAGCCAGGGATTCTTTGGTGTAGAGCCCTTGAGCAGCCTGCGTGTTACTGTGCTGAATGACAGCACCTGCACAACCCTAAACAAACAGTTTTCCTCAAACCCCTGGAGATCCTAGACTTATGAATTGCAATTTTCTAGTCCAACCAATATAAAAGCATGAAATATAAGCATGAAATGTTTTGAAACTGATAAATATTCATCTGCTTGTGCCTGGTCTGAGCATAATTAAATTACACCTGATTTTTGTGATTGATTTACAAATTGATTTTGTGAAGATTTACAAACTATGTTCTTGGGGTATGAGAAATATTTTGAGTGTTGGATTGCTTTGTGTGATACACTTTTATTATTATTTCCATACGCACAAACCCTGGGAGGTTTTTTATCTGTTGAATTTCCACAAATCCTTATGAATTGCCAAAAAATTATTGCATTGGTCAGTTTACATTTTTCCATAGTTTTATTAAAATATATTTTTGTGGGGATATTTTTTCTTATTTTCTGTTCTTGCTTCCCTGTGATGTTTTTGTATATCTTTCATCACTACTACTTGACAATTAACTAAAGTGAAGAAAGAAGGAGGAGACACAAGTTCTTTCTTTCAAACTGACTCATATTTCCTATGTGAGTTTGAGCAAATCACTTTACTGCTCCATGTCTGTTTCCACATCTATACAGCAGGAGTAAATTTCCCATGGGCTTTATAAAAATTAATTAATCTTCGGAAAGTACCTAGAAACCCTGAAATAGAAAGGCCTGTTGATTCCAACATCTTATAAATTACATCATGATGGCATTGACTAACAGAGGACCAGGCTAAAAGAATGTGCTGATTATTTGTCTATTTGTGTCAATAGCTCTAGGTGGTGTTAATGTATGTTTCACAGGAATATACGATTATCACGAGCCTTCTACATTGTTCTCTATGGCTAAATAATGTCAACAGTAAAACTGACAAATGTTAGCCCTAGAAGACTTACGTCATTGCTAAAAAGTACCAATTAAAAAAAGTTTGGAGGAGAACAAGAAATCTGGACTTAAAACAAGAACTATTAAAAAAAAAAACAACCACCAGATAATATTTATTATCAAGGTTAATGCTCTTGAAATGCTTTGCTTGCATTTTTTGTCACTGTGGTTTTATTTTTTGTTCCTAACTTCTCTTGCCTATTATTACTCCATATTTAATATTTCTCTTTTGGGCCACAAGAATAAAAAGGATTGGATATTTGCAAAGTAATACTACAGCCATCTGGAGAGCTGTGCTTTTTGCCTACTTTTGTCTTTTTCATGGTAATTGTACAACTTGTACCAGGAAAATAGAACTCCATATTGATGCTGATTATTATTTTAGATCTTATTAGGAATAGCAATTTAGTACAGCATAGTGAATTTCAACTTTTTTTTTGGTGTGGACTTGGGAGGGATAGGTAAGTCTACAGTGAGGAAGCCTCAGACAGAAGTAAGCAGGTTTTCATCATCTAGGGTGTAACAAAGTTACCTCTGGAAAAGCCATTTTGCCCACACCCTTTTCTTCTTCATCCCCTTTGCAAATTAGCCCTTGCCCAGCCCAAACTTAAAGCATTTGGCAGGCATAATTAGTCATCTCTTAGTCTGTATAAAGTACCCTCCATGTGAGGCACACATATAGAGAAAGTTTGGGTAATGGTTGGCTTGGCAAAGAGATTTTTTTGGATGGATAAAAATTCCCAAGGTCTCTGTTTATTTATATAGTTCTTGGAATAACGCTGTTTTCAAAAGGCTACTCGCCAGCTGCTGAGACAGCGTTCCAGCTAATATATTCCCAATGCAATCACCACACTTTGCTTTTCCCATCATAATATCCCCAAGGCTGTTCTTGGTTAAATCTCATGACTGGAATATAGGAAAGTTCACATTAAGTCAAAGCTCACAATACCACAATGTTTCTTATTTTCCTTCTTTCCTTCCCCCCCCCCCCCCTCATTTTCTTAATTTCTTTTAACCAAACCTTTTTAAATGGAAAGGTGCCTGTTTCAGCTGCTCTATATGTGGGGAGAATAAAGCTGCATATATAATGCCAAATATAAATGGGCCACTATGGTGGTTCTCAAAAAGTCTGTGTGAAGAGATTTCTTCTAGCAAGTAGATTAAACGTTCTGTTTCAGTGACTAAGATAAACGCAGAGCCAGTGCTAAGGATTTCTGTGGTATAAAAGGCCTTTTAGCATTTCATTGTTCTTAGCAACCAAACCACTAAGGCAATGAGCCAGGACAACAAACTACACTTTTTCTGTTTGTTTTTATTTGACCTTTTTTAAAAGTTGTTAAATTAAAGAGCGAGGGCTCATATGTCTCATGGTCATAGTGCACAGAGAGCCCAAGGGACTCGAATTTATGAGACTTGAGTTTACAAGATTTTTTTTTTTTTTTTACCGGGTGAACTACTATCTTTGAAGAAAATTCTTGCCCATGTCTGCTCTTCCTCCTCGTAGCACTTCTTGTATTTTTTTCCCAGGCATGAAAAGAGAAGTAAATAAAACACCTAAACAAAATAGAACAATGAGCCAAACAATTAGTTTAGTTTCATGGAGGTGGTGCCTGTCTCCCCATGTGATGAAAGCAACACTGAAGGTTTCCTAGGCAAAGGTAATTCACATATGCTTTCACAGTCCAACTTGACACAGGAGGGATGGTTGTTAAATGGGATGAATGGTCTTGGACTGAGATTTAGGCATTTTTAGCACAGGATGAATACAAGCAGAGTCAGGACCAGCAAACCTGTCCTGTAAGATAACTTTACTCAAGGTACTTGAAGTATCCGCTGTTTGCCACTGCTTGACTACACCAAGTAGCCAGTGGGACTATTTTGGTTTTGGTTATATTTTTCTATATAACTACTTGATTCTTTTATCCAATGTAAAGCAAATTTCACCACAGATTTAGCTGGTTTCTCTACATTCAGTATCACCATTGTCTTTACTTGTTACAAGGACATATCAAATTCAGTGTTTAACCCTTCCTTTACTCCAAACCCCTATGTTTAGGCAGAAAGAAATTTAAAGTTTGGCCAGTTCTTGCCAAAATCCAGTCTTCATTTCCTGCCTTCATAGGGCGTTCTGTGCTTATTGTTAACCACAGCTCATCCTCACTGTGATGAAACAGTGCCAAAAAAATCTCCTGCTTCCAGTGAAGTTTTTGTATCATGGGGAATTCTGTGACAAATATATTTCTAAGACTTTGATTCTAAGTAAGTCTTGACTGGGTTACTGACTTGTTCTTGAATTGAAGCTTTTGAATGGAGAAATGCTGCAATATGAGAGAGGAAAATATATTTAGAAAATACAACCTTTTGTCATCATATTTAGCAGAAAAACTGAAATTGCTATAGCGTAAGTAATGGGAAAAGTGACTAACAGATAACAAAGTATCATAAATTGAGTTGAGGTCCCCAATTCAAGACCCAGGGGCACTTCCAAACCCAGTCATTGAGAATTGACTGCAGGGAGGCTCCAGCTTTCATAGCGGTCACTCTGCAAAGACAATTATTTGAATTATTTTGTTTGTAGTTTGAGAAAACAAGGGTTGCTTGCTTTTTGGGGATCATTGTAAATATTGTTCATTCTCATCCCACTTTATTAAATTTTTGTTAGTTTAGAGGTATTTATCTAACTCATCCTTTCTGAGAGAGTCAAGTTTTCCAAGCATCCAGAGAAGTGAATTAGGTTTTTCTGAAAAGGCTGGAACTTTAGGGTGTTGCAGGTTGTTTGTCACAGGCAGAATTGCAAGGTCACTGCATAATAAAGATCTTGGCAACCTTTTTGCTGAGAGTCCCACTGTGTTTCATAGATGGCACTATTAGAAAGCCTAAATGTTTTTCCTGTTGTTTCATTAAGCACACATGGGAAAGTAATATTTCTGTGAAAATGAGCTCAGCTCACGTGCACAGTCTGATTTGTGTTATCATTGCTTACATCTCATGTGCTGAGAGATTTTATATTTACAAAATCTTGTGTTTACAACATCACATTACATCTGGATTGGAGGACAATAATAACGTCCCATCTTAATTTGTAACATGTTCTTTGAGATACAGAAGCCAAAAATTGCATTGATTACTTTTGAGTTTTTAAAAAATCAGAGATCATGGTAGAGTAAGCAAGACGGGGGGAAAAAAAATACAGCACTAATCATTATAACTATGACTAATTTTTTCCATCACTGAAAAAAACATTATGCTGTTACTATGATTTTCTAGCAGGAACATATGTATCTGAGATAATACACATTTTTATGTGTATTTGTGTTTACCTAATGAAGCAGATATAGACATTAGCTGCTTATGCTCTTACCAATCAAAAGTGTAATCTTTTTAACTTGTGAAGGTTATATGGATTCTTTTTCATGAATGTATGGAAAAAATATAAACTCTCAGTTTGAAGTGTATGTAAATACTTCACTGCTGTTTCTTTCCTCTGCATATTTAAGCTCATAAATACACCTAGCCTAAATGTTTCAGTATTAATAGCTGGTGGAGGAGGGAAGGCTCAGTCAGGCATAACATAGATAGATGTGATTATTTATTCAAAAGCTACTGGCTGGGCTACCTTAATAGCTAGGTTTAGTCAGTTCTATCTGGTTCTCACATGTGTTTCCTGTTTTTCTTCTAAATTCTATACTGCTCAGGGACCTGGGGAGTGCAAGTCCAGGATTTTCCTGAAGGGAAGGACTGCTTTGTTCATTACTGCTATGGGAATGTGTTAAATTTAAGTATGTGCTGTACAGATCTCAGCTGTGTTTCTCCAATGGCAGATACAAGCTCAGCTTGTTGGAAATGTAAGAATGGGGAAGAAAGCAAGTGGAATATTACTTTTTTTCTTTTGGTGGGTAGTAAGTAGAGGGAGGATGTGTGTGTCTGTGTATGTGCTGTTTACTCCAGTAATCCTTTTTGTCTGCCAAAGTCAGTGTGAGTAAATTTAAAAAGTGACTTCAAAATATGCAAGCTAAACCAGCTCTGTTTTTTAACCTACCATAAACAATGTAAAATACATCAGTAGTCTTGAACACTCAGGAAGAGATAAAACATCCCAAACAGAAAACCTGGGAACATTTCAAAAATGTGTTTATTTGAAATCTGTGACAAGGCACAATTGTATTTTTTTTCCTCCCTGGACAATAGAGTTTTAATTATAAGTGGTTCTGTCTCTTATTATAGTAATCCACTATACACCCCTATAAATTGCTTGTTAAGATTCTGACTGTACAGCTAAGAGAAACAAGATACTAAGTCTGTGGGAGCCAGTTCATTATCAACATATTTTTCTAAAAGTTGCATGCATACTTTTAGTGGAATTCTCGCAGTAAAAAGCAGCGTTTTCCTGTCTACTTTGTCATGAGGAATGGCTATAAATTATATTCCAGTATCAAGTACCCTAATACACCCAAAAGAAGGAATTTCTACAGTCCACTCCAGGTCTTTGATATCAAGTGAAAAAAATCAGAGCATGATTTTTCAAAATTCATTTTACAGTTGATAGACTATATGCTCTCCAGAAGTGAGCACTGTAAAAAGCAGTTGCTACCTGAAACATAATCTCCATTGAATCCTAAAATATTGTCATGTTCAAAATTAACCACATTATACTTTATAGCTTCCAACCCTCTAGAGCAAAGCTCTCCTGCTTTTAGAGGATCTCAGAGTCCCTATTAGGACCCGGCTTAAGCACAGCCCTCAAATTCTCTTTGTTTGTGGTCCTCAAACAGTTAGCTAAGCTTTGACTGGCTTCTCCTGACTGCCCAAGGCAACAGAAGAACTAACAGCCTCCTAGCACACACTTTTCCCATGCCAACTCCAAATTATTTTATTTCATCAAATTGTATGCAAGACTGTAGGTGTTTTGATTTCCTTGGCTCCCTGCCCTCTTTGTTACCCACCTGTGCAATCGGTTCAGCTCTCTCTTTTTGAGACAACTAAAGACTGCCTTGGTACTGAGGTTTATCCAGAAATTTACCTGATATCTGGATGGATGGGGAGGTTCTCTTAAATTGATGGGACAGATCTGAATGGAGACCTGAGTATTGCATTTTCCCAAAGCTCAATCCTTCTCACCCAAGGCCCGATGGTGTGTGCATGTGTGTGAGTAATGGTGTGGCCATGGTTTGGTCTCAGACTAGAGCTGTGATTTTGGTGCTGGAGTCTCTTTGCATTATCCAGGTGTCAGAGAGATGACAACATGATGAAGTCATACTTGCATTAGTTAATTACAGTCTTTAGGGAGGAGAGATGGAACCATTCTTAATCATAAAATAAACATGCTGCATTCTTGTTTAGATGATTGAGGAAAATGTTGCCCAATTAGGGTTTAAGGAATCAAATTAAGGACTTAAGCAAGATCTAAACTAAAACCATATTTCAAAATGTTAAGAACAGGTTTGGGAGTTTCAATCTGTGTTTTAAAAAGTATTCTAGAGAATCATTCTTATTAATTTTTAAGGAAACCACAACTTTTGGAAGCAAAGACAATAAAATATCTGTATGAGACTATAGTTAATCATCCTTCCCACTCAGAAGATTTTGTAGAGAACAAAAAATTGCTCAAAAATCCTTTTGTATGTTCCACCAAACTTCCTGAGGAAAAAAATGGAATAAAGATAATGAAGATATATGGCAGAGGTATGTGACTTGGAAAGTGAGAAGCATAAGTGATCACCTTTGATAAATGAAGGCAAAGGTAGAGAACACTACTGGAGAAAACAGATCTGTGAAAACAGGATTTTGCTCCTCAATTTTTAAAAAGCAGTAGAATGTAGAGATACTGTAGGAAAATATTGTTTTTTCAAAGCAGTTAAACAGGAATATTAAATATTTTCAGATAAACAAAGAATTGAACATCAAGATTAGGTGCTGTTGAGGTAGGAAAGGTTTTATGACAAAGTATTACAAAACCTAAGTATGTGAAGGAAATTTGTGTTATTTTCTAATGATGTGCCAGATTCAAAATCCCAGGGAGAGAAGAAAACTACCATTACTCAGACAGGAGCCAAGAACTCACCTGAGTTGCTGCCATAACTATGAAGTTGTTATTTAGTTACCCACTATGGAGGAAATACTAGAAGTACTTATATGACTAGAACAGCTTTGCCAAATCATTGTATAAACAAACATAAACAACCAGGGTGACAGAGGAAGTATTTTGGCAACTTTATGCTACAATCTTGGTCAGAACTTTTCTGCAGTGGTCTTGACCTTGCTTCAGGTAACAGTGGAGATTTTTGTTCAACTCTAGGGACCGTGGGGTTTTGCCATTTAAAAATCTTTCCTTTTAAAGAGTGCGAACTTATTTCTCAAGTGCTGCCAAGTCAGCTCTGTCTCTGCTGCATTAGACAGAGCTCTGCACCTAAGCCTGTTTTGGGGCAGAATGCTGCTGCTGGCATGCAGTTAGACTCTCCAGTTTTCACACCTTGACTACGTCTAATTCTGATTGAATTGCTTTTTTTTCTGGATAATTACAAAAATGTATTGTAGTACTATGATTAGGTATTTTTATTAGAGTTTCTCTCCTCTGTGAAGAAATTGTGGCTTGGTATAGTCCATAGATAAAATGTTTTTTAGGTCTTTGAGATCTTGAGATCTCCCTTTTGAGATCTGGAGCTGCCCAGTTTCATCCCTGCCTGTGTTGGCTGAGAAGGTTGTTATGGTTCTTTTATCTCAAACTGAGATAGCAGTAGTTATGGTTTCATAGGAAAAACTTCCCTTGTTATAGAAAGGAGTACAGATTACTGGTTTTTTGTTTTCATTGGGGCCTGTGAAACCAATTTGACAAATACTTAGACCTTAATTTGAATACTGAAGTTGGTGCTCTAAAGTCCTGACAGCACAAGATTTCACACTTTGTGTCACAGTTTAACAGCAAAATTCTGCAAACATTTTTTTCCCTAGAATTCCAAATAAATGGAAGTGAATTGTTCCATATCTTAGCTCTTCTAGAAACTCCTTGATCTTTTCTGTGGGCTTGCTTATACTCTAAAACTCTTTGCTATGAAACATTTTGTTTTGTTTTGGGTTTTTTTTTTCTATAAAGTAGGTTAAAAATTCTGAAGCTTTAGAAGTATAACAACAGGTTTTTACATTGGTGATTTAGGATTGCTTCACCCATTTCACTGAATCTGTTTCAGAATTTCTTCAAGAGCAGACTTCCATAAATCAATGACTATTGATTTCTTTTTACATTTATATCAATAAATGCAGAAATATAACCACAGAGTGATTTTTTTTTTTTTTACTTGAAAATAGGGCATATATATGGAAACTTACAGTCATACTATCCATTCACAGGGTCAAAATAGGAAAGGAGCAGCTCTTCTCTTGATGCACTTAAGTGTTGTTAGCTTTTTCTCTGACTTTTTCCAAGGACTGGAATGAAGATCCAGGGAGCTTTCAGTTAGCTCACAGTAAGTTAGCATTCCTGATGAGGCCATGTAACTTATTTGTGTTACTATAGGTCTGTATCTCCCTTGAATGAGGAAAATAATATTATAGTTTATTAATATATATGAAATCATATTAATATCTCTTCTTCTGAGAGACTCTTTCATTTGTCACACTTATTTTACATGTTGAATAACCAGCTAATAATGTTCAAAACAATTGTCTTAGCAAAGGAAAGGCAATATCTTTAGTGTTATCAGTAATGTGTCAAATTGTAAAAGTCTTTTTGGAGAAAGAATTCTCTTCCATCATATTGGCTGGGATTAAACTGAACCCAGTGGGAAGAGCCTGTGGAATTCTCTCTGCATCCACTGAAAGTTTTCTGAAAATAATCTGGAAACTCAAGTTCATACACTAACAGAAAATACCCCCAGATGAAACCCAAAATTCAACAACTTAGTGCTGTGTATATGGTGTTGAAGAGCAATGCCACCAAAGGTAGATACTACAGATAAATATGCTGAGATTCAACAGTGAATGCTATTGATGGAGTTGAATGATTTCTCCAAATGCTTCTTGGTTTGTTTTTTTTTATTTTATTTTTATTTTATCATTGCATTTGTAACTTGGATTTCAGTACTACCTGGTTTCTTATTTTTTCTGTGCTAATTTTCTTTAGGGATTTAGTGCTTTGGGACCTCTTATAGCCTAAGGAAGAACCATAATGAGAAAAAAAAAAACACGAAATCTTTAGGGGATGATGCTGCCTCTGAGGATTTTTTAGGTTAACCTAAAAGTTTTTTCTCTAATAAATATGCTAAAACCCTATCAGGGTACTGTGCAGTATGTTTTTGGTTGGGCAGTACTGGCACCTCATTTATTTCTGCTGTATTTTTCATTAGCTTTGTTATAAAATATAGTTAAGTAATTTTTTCTTTTGATTATTGCAATGGAAGTGCGCCAGATAATTTTTTTGGAAGTCTTTAGATATTGTATCCCTCTGTATAGGTTATATTTTTCTCCTGAAAAGTGGACAATTAATGTAATGTGTAGAAGGAGTTGTTTTTATGTTCAGACTATTTAAAAAAGTGTCTTGTCTTCCTTTTGGATTTTTTTTTCCCTATTTTAGCCCTGAAGTTCAATTGCAAAAAGTTCAAGGACAGTTTTCAATGGAACAGATTATTTCTTGGCTTCTAAATTTCACCTTGAATGGAGAAAATTAGTCTGGACTCAGTCCTAAGGAGAAAAAAAAAAAAAAAAAAAAAAGGATTGCATTGAAGGAAACTGCTTTTTCTGCTTTCTGACTTGCACTGCAACAGAAGGGAAGAAAATGTAAATCCAGTGATTTCAGGTACTGAAATCAGATGATGCAGCATGGATTTAGTTGCATATTAGGAAAATGGAGATTTGAGAAGGGCTTAAATTAAGATGGAATTCTAATTCCTGAATGGGAAGCAAAATAGAAACAAAAAAAAAGCCCTCATTAAAACTGTCTGTAATCAGAAAACTTGGAGAAAATTTCCAAGCATTTAAGTCTGATCTGAAATGCAAAGGATATTCACATTCGAAGTTGTAGCTGTGTCAAAAGGAAAATCCCAGAATAGTAGAGAAAAAATTAAAAGGAGAAAAAATCCCCAACTAAAGGAAAAAAAAAAAAAGCCATGCTTCCAATAGAATGAAAGCCATGTTATAATATCATGAAGTATCTGTATTTATGTTTGCATCATAGTCAAACTATACTCACACTTAATTGTATCAGGATGCATAAAATAGGGTGCTGTGTGTATACAGGTGTGCATTTATAGACACAGTTAAGATCTATGTGTATGTAAACAAAAAATAATTAAACTTTTCTTAATTAAACATGGATTAAGGCTTGCTAATATAGAAAAAAATTAGCATAAGGTATTCCTGTCCAATTGGTGATATTTTTATAATTCATTAGCAAGTAAAAGCAAAAAAAAAATTTTTTTTATTGTTTCTTTCCAATGCTGAGCAATTTCTCTTCCTAGAATATTTTTTTCCATCAGAATTAACTCTGCTATTTGCTGTGGGCATAATGTGTCCATGAAATGCTTAACTTCATGGAAATGCAAAACATCCTTTGAGATTTCTACTTCATTTTAGACATTGAATTCAAATTAAAAACAAAACTAAAATACTTTCAAATGTGAAACTAAACCCCAACAACTTCAAAATGTTTTTCTACAAAAAGTACTGGAATTCTGGATGCTCGGGAAAGATTTATGACTATATATTTGAGCTTTATCTTGCATAATTTGTGTTTTCTTGTAAATTCTGTCTGTTCAAAGTTGCCTTATTTTTAAACAGTATTGGCAAATTCTGTGGTCAGCTTGTCCTTTTCTTGTAATGATTCTGCAGCAAACATTTAGATTGGTACCAATTAGGCTGCTCTATAAAGATAAATATTTGTGGCAAATAATTTTAAGTGCATTGCTCTGAGGCCAGTAGTTAATACTACAAGCTGGTTTGGGGAACTTTATCTCCTGTAGATCTCAGAATAATGACTGAGAGAATTTCTCTGCTTATTGTTTGCATGCTTCAGAAAGTCTTCAATACAACTGCAGGCTTGAAGTCCTTGGGAAGTGTAATCTGTTTATATGTCCTATGATAGAAGACTATGAAAAGGAATATGATAATGCACTTCAGAAAGCAAAGTTGCATAAGGAAGCTGAGGTGCTAAGAGTTGCTTCAATCACATTACTGGTACAGCTAATTCCATCATAATAACAATCACTTTGTATTGTGTTTAAAGGTCTTCCTGCCAGCTAAAAATGGTCATTTCCAGACAAGATCAGATAGCTCTGCTGAGCCAGTGTGTTATGATTGTTGTGTTTCTGTTGCTATGCGTGTCTTACGCACTGTCTGCTGGAGAGCTCTTACAGGAGGTTCTTTGAAAAAAAAACAGATGAGATAAAATTGGATTTTATTAATTTCTGTATTTCAGATTAAACATTAGCATTGGTTTCACCTGTCGTGACAGTTACTTCCCTTTAATAAATACGGATCAAATAAGAATTCCAGTGAATTTCTGGATGTTTTAGAAAGATTCTTTTTTCACACTCCTATGATCTTCAGTAACAGCTTAGAAAACTGGATGTGTGGTAGTAGGTAAATTAGTCACAAAAGTTTTGTCTAAGTTTCTGTAGTCTGTTAGCCTGCCATGGTTAAGCTACCTCAGTTTCTGCAGATAATTTCATACAGAAACGTGATGTCTGTATTGTGATGCCCACAAGACCTTGCCTCCTCCCTATTAGGATTACCAGTAGCAAGGTTGAGACAAAAGTTCTGAGCATGTATTGAAGTAATGCCTCTGGATCCATAGCAAGATTCTTAAGTCTTTCAGAGATCAATGCTTGGAAACAGCAATATCATCTCAGAATATTCTAGCTTAATTTTTGCTGAAATACCCTTTCTCCTCACACATGGACACGTGGCGTTTGTTCTTGCTGTCTTGGGGTTCTCAGTGCATTGATGGGAATTATGTAGCCATTCTGCAAGTGTCCTGGTGGGGTGCATATTCTTTGCATCCTTCAGGCCTTCCTGTCCCAGTCTGTGTCTACACAGGAGCCTGATGCACGTGGTTGCCTTGCGTGTTCTGTGAATGTAAGATCAGTCAGGGCTGCAAATTCTGGTTCATAACTCACACAAAGAACACGTTTTAGGACTAATGACAGGGGAAATTATGTGAGAACCAGAGGAATAGGTGCTATTAATGTGGTCAAACTGTATTTAATTCTTATTCACAGTTAAATAGCCTTTAATTAGTTTGACCACAGCTTCAAGATCATTCTTCAAAGCCTTCTGTGCTCCTGAATGCAAGTTCCCTTGAAAAGGCAGACTAGAAGGGAAAATAGGGTGACTTTTAGAGCATGTGAGTGAGATGAAGCTCACTCTCAGCCAACCTACAGCGTGCCTGCTAGCTCCAAGCTGCTATGGGGCACAATCACCCTGTGGGCTGAGCTGCTGCCTATCCTGGACCTTCTGCCTGAGGAAGTGTTCATCCTGACCTGTTTAGGGTGGTAGGGACTCTTGAGCCTGCTTGTACTGCAGCTCATTGCCATGCTGCAGTGCAATGGAGGAATTGCGATGGAAGCGTTGTTGTTCCTGGCACAGCAGCAGCTCCTTGAGCTCCCAGTCCACCGAGTTCTTTGTGGTATGAAGTACGTGTTATGTAAAGTTCTTAGGGTTTAGGATGTGGCATGCAGGATTAATAGGGCTGGACATTCCTAACCTAGGGCATTCATAAGTATTTAAAGGTTTCTCTTTCCTAAATCATACTTTTTCAATAAAAACACAGTTATCTGATCAGAAATTTGGTTTCTTCTTTGTTTATTGATCCAGAAATAGACTGTGAAGACATAACTATGGTTTTATGAAGGCAATCTAAAATTAATCTCAATATTATAAAGGAATTTACTTATTCTGTCTTGTATTACTGTTCCACATTTTATTGTGTTGTGTCCAGGCCAAAACAACACCGGAGATTGTTCTTCTTAATTATTTCTAAGTGAGCAAAAAGAAATAATTGTTTGACATTTAAAGCCAGTAACTTTGGCTTCCTCAAGATTGTGTGGCATATACTATAAGATTCTTTAAATCAGCAATAGAATTCTGGATTTATGTTAATTATCCCTCTTCTGGTTAGATAAAAAATTCTCATATCAGATGCTCCCTTTGACAGTGATGCACAGTATTTGAAATAATCAATGGTGCCATAAAATTATTGTGTAAACTTGTAAACTTAAAAGAATCTGTACAATTTTTTTTTGGTTCTTCAGGACAGCCTCCAGCTGTTATTAGGATTTGCTTTAGCCTGTCACCACGTGCATCAATTAGCAATAGCTTCATGATGCACAAAATGTGGCATCCATGTTGTAGCAGATTGAGAATAAATTCTTGGTTTTCTGAAGCTTTCATGCACCAGTTAAGTATTACATTATAATCATAAAAACTAAAACTTCTGGCAGGCATTCAGACTTTCAGGAGATATGAAATATTTTAATACTGAACAGTGATAGTTCTGGGCCACTGGGTCTGGTCTCTTCCAGGAGAATTAAACTGTAAGAATATGGAGGTCCTATGTTTCAAATATATCCTTTACAATTGTATTAGTAGTTCATGCTTGATATGTTGTTTACAGGAATTTCGCATTATATTATTGCATTTTTACTTTTTTCCTGTTCAAACGTTGCCAGTAAAATGATTGGATTTCAGGGGTTTTTATTATTTTTTAAATTAGGATAGGTTCTATAAACAAGTGATTGTGAGGGAGGATAGACATACACTGTGAAATCTTGCAGATTGATTATTTCAGACAGCTCACCTGTCACTTTAATAGGTGTCTCAGTAAGGAGAAATCAAATTTTTCCTTTTTGACTGCCATGAGAGAGATCAGGAACAGGATAATTGATACTTTATGATGCAACTTTTTAAAAGGGTTTTTTATAACAAAGGCATAAACCATCTGTAACTGCAGAACAAAGTATGAAAAGTCAGTTCTTGTACAAATTCTGATGATCTACCCATAGTTGGTCCACTGCAACAACTAGAAGGCAGAAAATAATGGCAGCAATAAAATTACTACTCTAAAGAAGAAAAAAAAAGGTCTTGGCAGCAAGTTTTCATAGGCAGCTTGCCAGTATCCTGATTCAGTGTTTATGAGAGCATCTTGAAATGACTCCCAAATTAATGACTGTATCTTCCATCACTACAGTCTGATGTCTGAACATGAGGAGAAATAAACAATAGTTAATGATCTGGAAGCTGCTGGCACTTACTCTATTAGTTCTGGTTCTTATTTTCACTTACTAACAGCAAACTGTTCTGATCAGATGTTTGTCTTTGAAAAACATATGCAATGGAAAATTGCACCTTGGACTGCTATCCATTTTACAGTCTCTTTCACCAGGACAGTTTTTCACACAATGAAATTATTTCATTTTGATTTCATAGCTAGGGGTTTAGAGATTAAATAGTCAGTGTTTTGTTTTGGTTTTTGTTTGTTTTTTTTTTAAACTGAGAGACCCATAGCACCTGAATATGCTGTACTGTAGGGTTTCCATGTAAACTCTGTAGGGATATATGCCCAACAGTACCCAAAAAGGCTTTTCCTGCCCAGTGCCATTGCCCAGGCCAAGCTGCTGGGGAGAGGCAATTCGTTTTTTAAGCAAAACAGGCAGATGATAAATTGCCATAAGAGTCGTGATTTTTCATTTCATATTGAGTATGCATTTATGATGTAAAGTGCTTCTGTAACATTAGCTTTAAATACAAAACCAGCTTTTTGGTTTTTGTTCTTTTCATTTATTTGGAAATGAATGTATCATTTTGCTGGATAATGTCAGAAACTGGGGTTTTTTACAAGCTTTTGCAGGCTCATACAGTATGTAATTGAATGCAGAGGTAAGATCCATGTGATAGATTTCACAATCATGTGATAAATGTTTTCAAAATCAGCTCTGTATTACATAATTCTGACATTGGAACCAAGCTTCTACAGGTCCCTTAGCAACTTCATAGGCTCACATGTTTCTGCAACAGCGATTTTATTTTTGCAAATGAACATTCTGTATCAGCTAGGGACATAGGATTGGAAAGATGCCTTCATTTGTCAAGCCCAGAACCTGGATGTTAGAGGCACCATGTTAAATAGTTCTTTGCCTGTATTTACAGTGCTGCATTTTAATATTTTTTTTTTCCTTTCCTGCCTCCCTAAATGTGAAACTCATTCTTCCTCAGAGAGCAAGAAGAAGCTTTCATTCCCCTAAACATAAAATCTGCATCTTTTTCTAATATACTTTGGGTCAAAGAGAGAGCATGAGTGCTTAATGTTGTCCTTCTTCTTCACAAAATCTGTTTGTAGGATTTGTGTTATCCTGGTTCTAATATTCTGTATAATTGATTAAAAAGTTTCTGAAGGTCTCACATATGCAACTAGAAATCTCTCCTACTGAACAACCTTCATTTTGAATTATTTTACTAAAAGACTAGAGCTGCTGTCATGTGTAGAGAAATGCAAGAATGTATTTTGTCTTTATATTGCAGTAGTCTTTATATTCACATTGTGTCATAGAGAAGTTCTAGAAACCTTCATTCAGGATAATGTCTAAAATGCATCATTCTTATGTGCAATTTAGGCTTCTCAAGCTAAGACTGATGTAAATCTTTGGTGCATTAAGATATATTAGCTTCTTATATACTTTTGACTTCTAAGTCTCTTTGCTGCCTTACTCTAAAATTACTCTCATTTCAGCTCATCTTAATGACTTCCCTTACTTCTCCTCAGAGAACTGATACTATTTTTCTGGGAACATTATGAGGAATTACATCTCTAATGATATGCTTCAAACACTGCTGGAGTGGTGGAAGAAGTTGTTACATAATTTAGCGATCCGGTTGCTGGACTGAATTGCGTTTCTGGGTTTTCCCCCCATGCTGAATTCATTCCAGTTTCTGGGCTGAATCCGGTTTCTGGATTTTCCCATATACCAGATCCATTCTGGTTTCCAGGCAGAATCTGGTCTGTGGTTTTCCCCATGCCAGATCCATTCTGATTTTCCCCCCATACTGGATCCATTCTGGTTTCCTGGCTTCCTGGCGGATAGTTGGTATTAAAAAAAACAGAAAATATGAAACTGAGAGTAGCTAAAAAACCCCATCCTAGAAAAGGTGATCCTGAAGCTCTGTTGTAACAGCTGAAGTTACTGTCCACTATTTCCAAAGGTTCTAAACCCATTGACTGCACCAGCCCTAGTCCTGTGAAGCAGAAGCAGCCAAGAGCCCAAGCCAGGGCATTTATCACAACAGCTCAGAGTCAGCAAGAAACCAAATAGCTGAAGCTTGATGTCTTGCTAGTGGAAGAACAGAGCACTGTCAAGGATGTTCTGATCTTCTTTCCAGCATACTTAAATACCTATGTGGATGGCAATGATTCTGGTTTTGAGGTCCAGTCAGAAATACTTCAGAGTTTGAAGGTTTTTATACAGCTCATATAGTGATTTTAACTGTTTGATTCCTGCATGAAAATAAACATTTCCTAGGAAATCACTTTCCAGGAATAGACACATTCTTTTGACTCTGAAAGAATTATGGTAAAGGGTGTTCAAGACATCAGATTTTGGTATTCTGCTCTGGAGCTAAGGACATGCATTTTTATTTTCACCTGGTTTCAAAACAGAGGTTATTTTCAGTTGGATGTGTTGGAAGGAAGCATAAGTAGGTATTTAGGCATTGGAAGAAGAAGAAGGAAGAAGAGTCAAAGGTACCTGGATATGCTATTACTTTGTATCTTAACATATCCAGAGACCGACATGCCTTAGCTGATCTAGCCCTCACTATGTGTCTTTGAGTAGATCTTTCATCTTTTTTATTGATGCTTAGGTGCAGGATCCAAAGTTAGATACCCACATTAAGTAATAGGACCTGGTGTCCCACATGAAGAGATGGTTTTGTAATATAGATGCAGTAGAATTGCTTGGTCAGAGATTATTTTTAGCTTATAAATCACATCAGTGACATTTTCCTTAAGTACAATGGAAGGAAAAAAACGGTTTGGTGGGGGTTTTTTTGTAAATCTAGAGATTTTTCTTTTTTTTTTTTTCTTTATTTTTTAATATTCAGAATAAAAATCACTTTGGCTAAGCCTTATGTCAAAGTATCTGTAGGCAAAAAATGTGCATTCACTTTCCAAGGTAAACAATTAAAATTCAAAAATTACAAATTATGGTCAATTGAAAGAAAAATCTATTTTTGTTTCTTGATAGTTGGAAGCCATTCTTGGACAAAGGAACCATGGGCAAATGTAGGTTAATGCCATTCTATCCATCAAAATTAGATTTTCGAGGGATAGGCATGTATCATCTACTTGGATCTTTTCCCTAATACAGGTGAAACAAGCTTACATATTATCTGACAAGGAGCCAAGACCTTCTGTTTAAGCTGCACCACATCTATCTATAAAATGCCAAACCTCATTTGAAAATTGAGGTTGGTGCTGTGTGGTTTTAGAAAGGTTGTTAAATAGCCACGTTTTTGAAATGTGTCTCTCGTTTTTTGTTTAATTACTGGCTCTATTATCCCTTTCTCTGCTGTCTGGAGAGCTGTGGACCATTAGAAATTTCCTCTTTGTTAACCTCCTTACTGCTTTTGGGTTTTGGCTTGCAATTTTGACAGTGCCAGAATGGCCCCCACCTTCCAGGCTGATTCATTGCTCTAAAAACTCGGGAGGGATTCACAGTCACCTCTGAACTCGCTGTCGACAAGGAGCTTTAAGGAAAACCTTGATCACTGTTAATAAGAAGTACTTTGAACTTCTACAAGATCTGCTGAAGTTTGGCCATAAATATCCCATTCAATATTAGAACAGAAAAAAAAAAAAAACTGTGCGAACATTAAAGTGTATTTTTTTGCATCATACAATTTTCCCAGTGTATAATTATGTAATTATTTAGGTAATAAAGTTTTAAGCTGGTACATGCCTGTAACTTCCTTATGCTTTTTCTATAAAAACCAAGTGCCCTTAAGCAATTCACTTTTGTTTTATATTCACTTCATTTCCCAGAATAATTAAAGTTTAGTCATTCTTTAGAGTGTGATACATGTAGGAACATGGGCCTGGTTTACAATCACAAAGAGAGAGCCAGGCAGTGCTTTGAGTCTGCTGTTGTAAGAGTAACAAGTTTTCAACAAAGTTCTCAACTTTCTACATTACGTAATAAAAGAGATCAAAAATTCAGTGTCAGAACAACCAAGATCAGAATTCTAGCTGTGCAAGGAAATATTAAATCTCCTGACTTCACTAAAAAAGGTGGTTACATCAGCTAAGTATCAGGGTGTACACATTCAAGATAAGTCCTTGTTGTGTGAGCAAGCAGTACTACATCACCTAAGATGAAGGAAAGCTGAGACAGATTGAAAGGGTTCTATATATACCTGTTTTATGAGGCCAGAGTTTTCAAACCTAAGTGTTTGCAGGCAATGCATGAGTGCTCACTGCAGAACATGCACTGGTGTTTATGATTGCAGGAATCCCAGAGCAGGGCTTTGGTTCATTCAAGTCCCAAAGGCAGCTTTCTAGTTTCATTTTGCTTTTTTCTTTAGACTGTGATAACATTCTTTCAGGGTTCCCTCTTACATCGCACAGCTATCTTGAAGCTTATCTAATACTGATCTATGTCATTTAGGAACTGTTGCTTTAATCTGGGAACTCATAATATTCAGTCAGTGTGTGCCATTCATAACTAAATAGCCTCTGCTCTTCATTGTTCTTTTAATTAATGATTGTTGATTGGTTTGACTTGGTGCACATTGTTGCAAGGCATGATCAAAGAAAATCCATGATTAATCTGCTAAACTAGATGTCAGATTAGTAAATTCCTCTGTGCTATTACAACGATTTTTCTCCCTCAGTAAAGGCCTGTCAGTGGATGATGGCTTTGCTATACCTCTGACGGGTCAGTCCAAAGGTCAGTGCCTGAAAACATGCATACATTAATGCAGTAAAGCATGATGAGTCATTTAGAGCCAGTTCATAACTCCAAGCACTCTCTCCATGAATGTTGGTCAGGCACCATGGAGAAAAAGATCATGTACTTTGATTGCTTTTGAAGACAGATAAAGAAAAAATTTATACCCTATCATGTTGTAGATACATGTAGTTTTTTCTAAGGTCAGTAGTGGAATCAACCAGTGTAGTAAGCTGAAGAATAGTGTTGTGATTGTCTTTTCATCAGCTGGAGTATCTCCCTTACTGCTGTGTAACCCATTTAGACAGAACTTGATTGACTATGAGAAGTACTAGACTCCAATTTAAAGCAATAAATAGTAAGCTGAAACTCTAAACATTAGCTTTCACAAATATCACTACAATCACTGGTATTTATTGATCTAATTTTCTCCATTTATAAGCTTTTTCATGAAAGGGATACCTCAAAAAAACCCAACCCAAAATGCCCAGTAGCAAAAGACATGAGGACAGTGAAATGCACATAAATGTCTTATTTATGGACCTTTGGTGCAGCTTTACTGGAGACCCTTAGTTGCTCCCTGTCTTCACAAGGACAACTTACAGTCTGGGATTGTCAGGCCTTGCTGGATAGCAGCTAGACTGGATTTCAGCTGCCTCGGATCCTTTGGTGCAGATGCTTTTATCTGGCTTGGCATGCCAGAAATCCTTCTTTTCCCTGTCTGCCACTTCATTAGCCACTGCAGTGATGGCATTTAGCTCTTAGCCAGAAAGCAGGGAGTTTGAGCTTAAACACAGTCCTTCTGCTTAATAGCTCAAAGATGTTCATATGGGTCTCCTGTTTCCATCCTTTCTTTCATTGATAACATCTGCATCCCAGTGCTGGAAGCTATTGGTTGAGATGAAGGATTGCAATAATTTTCCCTAGTGACATAGATGGACTGGGTTGACTGGACTTCTTTCTTCTGCTTTATGAAATGCTTCCTTATCTCCAGAAATAATACCTTTTTAGCAGAAGAAAATAAATAGATGCATTTCAGGCTGTCCCATTGGGGCCTTCCATTTGTCTCATTTTGACCATGTATCAACAGAATGATTCTGTTTTGGCCTCTTCTGCAGTGCAACCACTTTCATGGTGCTACCATCTGCTTTTGCTGGTAGTTCTCTACCACAAAACTTACTTAGCTAACTGTGCTTAAATTTAAAATTGATTAATTTTTCTTTTTTTTCCCCTCACCTTTAAAAACATTTTATTCTTCTTTTGTTTTCAATTTCTTTTTGGTTTTTTTTTGGTTTTTTTTTGTTTTTTTGGCATGAGCACTTCTATTTCATACTATTGTTGTTTCCAGCAAGCAGGATAAGCAGTGATGTCAGATACTTTAAGAGATTTCATGTGAATAATCAAAGGCAGATATCAGAATTTTCAGAGTTCACCTGTGATCATTACCATATATTTTGAGTTAGTTTGTGTTCAATTAGGCATCTTTTACTGATTCTTCACAGAACTTAATATTTGAAATGCCACAGTGTTCTTCCCTAATTGATTTTCCTATTAGTTTATCACATGTGGTCAGCAGATTAAGTGTAATTATTTCTATGAAATTACTATAATGTTGTTTACTCTTCAGAATTAAAGGCCAAGGAAGAAAAACTTCTAGCTTAGGATCTGTCAATTTGCATTCCTCAGTTGTCTTTTAAATCACTGCAGTAATTAATTTTTCCTCCTATTTATTGAAGGACTTCTAGACATGTTCATTTTTACAGCACAGTTAGCTTTCTGCTATGAATAATAGATGTTTTCTAAAATCTGAGAGTGGGCAGTGGATTTCCAAAGTAACAGAAATTGCATAAAACATATATATCTTTTTCGTATGGAAAGAGATGGTTCAGGGTGTTATTGAAGGGGCACCATCTTTGGAAAAGTTACCACTCCTGTGATATTTTTAGCTTATTAAAAAGTCATTTAATTACAGATGTTTCTCCAGGCAATTGTTGATTGTCTGCTGGGAGAGCACTGTCCATGGCTGTGTTTGTTTTATGTCCACAATAAAGAAGATTTAGCTCATTTTAAAAATGGAGAAAGAGCACTGTAATCTCCTAACTTATATTTTTTAACAAGCCACGATATTTCCACAGGCCATAGTACTTAAGTGCTCCAAGGATAGTGAATGGTTTCCTGTAAATCTGCAAACTGAACTGAGGTCATTTTGCACCTGAACTTTTCCAGGCATGTCAGCAGATTGCTGTTGTAGTTTCCTTAAGACAAAAGAAAAAGCAGAGCAGCTGAAAATAATTAATATTGAACTTGACACATCAAAAATGTCATTTGTCACTTGTGATTAAAGCCTTTATCTTTAGTTCTATTTTTATATTCATCATAGGTCTCCCTTAGCTATCATTAGGCTCCACATGGTTGGAGTTAGTCTGACCTTTGATCCATCACCACAGACAAAGGGATCTGTTGCTGCTAAATTGGAGCCTCGGCTAGTCAGCAACAGTACAGATCAACAAATGTAAGCTTGGTTAATGATGATCACTCCATTCGATTTTTAAGACTATGTGGTTAATGTAGATGCTGATCTGAAAAAGTTTAGAGTCATAACAAAATTTAACATTAGGAATTTACATTGTGCTAATTCAATCTGATGTAAAAAGAAAAGATAGTTTAAGTGATCTATACTCCTACACTATTCAGTTGAGAAAACAGAAAGAGATAGTTTTTCAAACTTTCTATTGTTTTTCTCATTTCTCTGAAGCCTTCCAGCAGTTTGCTGACTGCCACAGATACCGTGGGTCCTTATTTTCTAAGTACAAGGAACTGAAATGTTTGAGTCATTACTGTCCTACCCTACCATTGTCCTGCCACCACATTACCCTCTTTTATGTCATTGTAAACCCATTGTCATACTGCATACAAACTGAAGAGATCCTTAACAATATGAAAAATTAATCTTTTAATTATTAGCTATGTCTTCTTTTTGTCAGCATGGACCTGTGCAGCTGAAAGGCAGTAATATTTTTGTGAGTGACCATAGGTGATGTCTTTTCAGAATCAAACCATTATTTAATTCACTTTAGTTTACACAGAAAGGCTCACACTGCAGCAGTAAGTCACACTGCCTGTTGATTAAGCTGATTTCAGGATCTCAGTTAAAGCCAGGTAATGTTTTGTGCTACAGTTTATTGTGGATGTGATGTGAAACTCTAGCTCCTGACTCAGTGTGCTTACTGAATTGCTCTCCACAATAATAAAATCCTAAGCCAAACCCTAGTTTGGTCTCTGGTAAAATAAAGCTCCCTTGTGAATTGAGTGAAGACTATTAGATTTGTAGTCCCATTAGTAAGTATTTTTGTGGTAACAACTTCATTATTCCAAGGTCATTAACACACTTCCTCTTTTACTGCAAGTGATTGTGGGTTAAAGTCATTATTTTAGGCATCTATGTTTAGTTTATCAACATCTAATCATAAATAGCCTGCAGTTTCTGGAAGCTGGAACAATAGCAGTCTGAGATTTTTATCCAGGAGACCATTGCCTGCTCCTCCCACAGCCTTCAGCAAACACCTCCATGCCTGAAGCACTGTTTACTGTGGAAGTGTTGGTTATTCAAACCAGCAACCTGAGCATCTAAAGAATGAAAGTATCACTGTGTTTCCTCAATGTGCTAAAGCACGGGTGCTGTTTTTTCAGCAGTTACCCTTGGATTGATGAACCACCTAGCTTGCCATTTGCTGTAGGGTCTCTCACTAAGGATGATTCAGCCTAATGTCCTGTCCTTTAGCTTCAGCAATTAAATAATTTACTGTTGTTTTAGGTTAATTTTGGTGGGCTGTAAACGGGTTTCAGTATCATGTTTTCCTCACTGAAATTTCCAAATTTTCAGTGTCAAATTAGAATCTTACATTAAATTTTCTCATTTCTATGAGTTTCTAATTCTCCTTGTTTAAAAGGTAGATGTATTTCACTGATATGGGAAGAACTAAAAAATATTTCTTCTTTGTGGCCTCTAGGTTGTTTGTTTGTTTATGTGTATGTGGCAGAACCTTCACCCCTTACTTATGTATTCATTTCCTTGGGAATGTTGTTTTGAGCAAATCAGTGCACAAATCAGTATTCCATTACCATTTCCTATATCAAGCCAAATAACTTGGTAGGAATTGGCAAGGTCTGGTTTAATCTTCAGATATCCCAAGGAAGGCCAGTGAGCATTTAGAATGTGTGAAGGAATGCAGGTTTCCGACACATCATAATAGTGTGCCAGCATTTTAAAACACTATTAGTAATTTTTTCAAAACCCTATAGGACTTCTGTCAGTCACTTCAGTAGACCAGGTTCTTTCTGACTTATTTTTAATTTTTTTAAAATTTATTTTGCTTTACAGTTCTATTTACATAGCTTGGTCCCACAGCCATCACAAAATGACAGGATTTCTTCAGTAATGGTCCTGCACTTTCATATATTACAATATGAGAAAGGTTCTCCATCAATGAAAATGCTGCACATCAGATGGAGAATGAGTTTAGGATTTCAATAGCAGACTCTAATCCCATCCTACTTCTTTCCCATGCTTCTGTTGTCCTGCTTTTCAGTTTGTAGTTTTTGTTTTTTAATGAAAAATCAGCAATGGAAATAGATATTAGACAAAATGGAATTTCTCACCACTCTGATATATGTGAGGTTTTATAAATGAGATTTGTAAAATCAAGTTATTTTTATAAATAACATTTCCTCTGTGCATTTCACTCTTCTTCCCCCCCAAAACACTTTACAAAAAACCTAAAAACTAGCTTCTTGTCACACTTGTCTCTCCTGATTTTTGGATAATTTAATGGTTTGTCCTTGTGGACCCTAAGCGATTGTTTCTGCTCTGTGTAGTATTGCCACAAAACACAGATAACTCTCTGTTTTGCCATTTGCTTCAGATGTATTTCCATAAAAGTGAAGAGAAATTCCAGTTTATATTTTGTCACTGTAGGTCTTAAGTGTATTGCAAGAAAACTAATTTTTAATTATTCTTTTTACATTTTTATTAGGTGTTTTGCTCAGCCTGTTCCCTGCTTCTGTGAGATCAGTGCTGACAGCAGTGAGACCGTTGGAGACACAAGGTACAATTTGATGTGTTATTATTCTCAAGAAGGTGGTGTACTCTGTGTTTTCATTATTTCCTACTTAGCAAGTAAGGTGTAAGCAAGTCATTAGGGAGAAAAAGATCCAAGTAAAAAGAGAATGGACATACAGTATAATTCCCTTCCCTTGCACTTTTACCCATGTTAGGCCTGATACAAAGATAATATTTGTTTTGTTTTCAGCTGTTAAACCATGATTACAAAAAATGTTATGCAGTGAATCACATCATTAACAGTAAAGCCAGATAAGCCAGTTGTTTCCCAATTTTCATCATATTCTTACTATTCTGGTACAATGAGAAGTCAACAGGATCTAAAATTTGCCTTGTGTAAAACACTCTTACCTCTTCTCACTCCCCAGTGGCAACAATGGGAAGAAAACTTAAGTCATATTTTCTAAACAATGAGGTATGAAGTTTTCTCATAACCAGCAGAGTTTGTTTGAAGTCACATACAGTTACATTTCACACATGTAAATGCGCTCAGCGCTTATTCAGCTTTGGAAGTGTTGTTCCAGTTTCATACCAATAAAACTGTTCATTGCACACTGGTGATTTTTAAATTGAACACATTTCAATTCCATTTGGTTTGTTCTCTTCTTACTGCAAAGTGAATGTCTCCATTTTACACTCTTTACTCCTGAGAAGGGTGTTAATGTGCTGCTTTGGCAACTGGTGCTGCTAGCGAAATCCAATCTCTGCTTTCACAGTGAAATTGCCAAAGTTATAAAATATTGAGCAGGCATGTCAGTCTGGAAATAGTTAAATAGGCTGTTTACTGGGATATTTCATTGGGGGGGCAAGAATGAAGTGGTTTTCCAAGGTGGTCAGGGGTAACCTTCCCTGCAACAGGGCTGAGTGCCTGTGTTGGAAGTGGTGGCTGGATCTGCTTACTAGGGCTACATCCGTGCTGCAGTGCAGGCCTTTGGAGATAATTTCCCTCTGTGACTGGCCCTTTTAGGCTTTTTTAGCTCATTTTAAATGAATTGGGCTCAGCCATGCTGCTCCTCTGAGCACTCAGCTCACAAGGGTGCTCCCCAGCACCCTCCTATCTCATGGAGCTTTGCCACTGACCTTTACTGGGCTTTTTTGCACATCTGAAGAGTGGCTCTGGCTTTTCTTGGATCCAACTCTGACTGTTGTTACTGACCACAGTGAGAAGGGAAGGAAAATTTGAAGTGTACAAGTGTACTGGGAGATTTTATGGCTTTAGAAATTTGTGCTGCATCTTCCATTGTGAGTGTATCTTATCATGCTCTTTCCAGAACAAGCTGAACAGAGCTAGCTTATGGCTGAATAATGCCATGAATGAAAAACACTTTAAAACTCTACCTTCCCACTTCCTCCTCCCCACTATTTCCTTCATTCCCACTTTGAATTTAACTGTTTGGGTTTTTGGGTTTTTTTTATTACAAATAGTTTTCTTTGTTTTCATTACCAAATTGCGAAACAAAATTTTAACTAAACAGTTTGTACAGAAAACAATTAAAAGACAAAATGTTTTTCTCTTGCTAGCTGGGTAGTTATGTGTTGTCTGGCAAAAGAGCAGTTGCAATGTGTGTTTGTGTAGGAGGTTAAATCTGGTGTCAGGGGTTTGCAATGACAGATACAGTATGTTCCTGTGGCAGTGACAGTGCCATTAAGAGAAAGATTTTTCCTGTAAGCCTTTCAGTGGGTTGTGGGTTGCATTTTTAACCTCCTCAAAATACCAGGTACTAACTTATTTTGTGTATAAGTGGCTGAAAGCTCCTCAGAAAAACAGTAACTATTAGTCCCAAATACTGTTTATTATGAAGGGATTCAAAATGTTTAACTTCCATATAAGCTAGCTCCTGGAGTCAAATTGTACTGATTCATGAGGCCAAATACTCTACCGGTGTAAGTCACAGTAAGAACAGGGACCCCTCATATGGGACCTTCAGAGTTTCACAGAATCTTTTTGGTTGAGATTGGCCCTGAATTCTCTGAAAGGAAAAGTATCCTTTCTCACTTGTATATTTGTTCTTGTTTGTATGGAATATTCAACAAGAAGGTTCACAGTTGTAAATGTAGAGTAAAAAGGGGCAAGAAAGAAATTAACACCTCTGAGTGCTTCTCATGTGGAAATAAAACATACTGCTGCTGATAGGGCTCTGCATTGCAGCAAGTCCTGACCTGAATGAACTGTGCTGGCATTGAACCACATGAGACTATCCCACGCTCTTCCAAGCTGGGAATTGTAAATCTGTCTTTTTTGTAGCCCCTTTTTATTTGGAAATCTCTCCTCTGTACAGTTTTGGAAGCTGAGCCTTCTTCCAGAGCTCTCAGATGTGAGTCAGGTAGCTGTTGTGGGGCTGGGTCCACATCAGCAAGTGTGCTGTGCATGGTAAACTTTGTCTTGCCAGCTTGTAGGGAAAATGCATTCCTAAACTTCCTGGAGAGCATGTGGGGAAAATGAAGATGAGCAGAATTCATAGGAACTAAATAAACAGCTGTATAAACTGGCATTAGGAACGTTGATGAGTGTTTCTGCCTTTCATGGTTTTTTTTATGGCTTTGGTACCTAATTCTATGCTACAGAGACTGCTCAGAGAAGCTCCATCACATAAAACTGATATATATATTTTTTCTTCTGCTTTAAGGTCCATTTTATTTCTGTTGCAGTTAAAGATTTTGCTCTTAATCTTGAGAAAACTTGGCCCAGATAAAAGTTTGTTGCCTTAAGAAAATTGTCTAGCCTCTAGGAATATGGAATTTTTGTAATTGCACTGCTGCTTAGGTCTGGGAAAGAAAGCTGAAAGTGGGGTAGAAAGACTGCATCTAGAGCATAGAGGGTGTATCCCCTCATAGTGAATTGAATTTTCTACCCTGAAAACCAGTATTAAGCTGTTTGTAATGTTAAACTAATCCATACTATACAAAGCTTGCTCAAGACTTTTTACTCCCTTTAATGTCTAGGCAAAACTCCCCGAAATTAATTTGTCATTTGATGTGAGAATAAATACAACTTTCCAAGGCACTAAACAACAAAGCAAGATAACACTGTTCATTTCACCTCCAGATGAGATAAGGAATCAAGTAAAAAAATAATTCTTTTTACTCTTAATTGGGAAGATCTTGCTATTTGTCATGTTAGTTTGATATTTTGGATGCACAAACATTATAAATTACAGTGGTTTCATATATAGAAGAGTATTATTTAGGATGGTGTAAATCATTGCCTTTTGAATAGAGTTGGGCTTTTTTTCCTCCTGATTTGACAGTAAATTAGGGACCATGGGGATATTTGCCTTCAAGTCGCTCTGCAAAGTAGCATTTATCTCAACAAGTTTGTGAGGCAGGATCTGTTGATTCATGATTTCAAACATAATGGAACAACAACACAAGATAACAAATACCTATTAGGTGCAGGGTAATTTTGCTAGGAATTGCAGAATAGACAAGGTAACGTACAAAGCCAAAGCGTAAATGCCAAAACTGAAGACAGGAATTCAGGAAACAAGTAAACATGTACTGTTGACATGGTAGTGTAGTGGTATCCAGCCATGTTAAGTAGTTAACATGTACAGTCATATGAGGAATAGATGTCACTGTGGAGCTTTTATTTGTTATTCTGATTTTTATTCCATTGTGCTCTTACAGTGTTTGTTAGGGAGCACAGATGAAAGGAAAATAAAGATGAGGTTTCCTCAGGAAGTGACTTTTTCTTTGGTCTCTTGTGGAGGTGTCTGTCCATGCGTGTCCCACCTCTTCTCCCAGTTGGGTGATGTATACAGTGAAACATTGCTAGTTGTGATTAAGAGAGAAAAAGATCAGTGAGTCAGAAACAGTGGAAACACCAAGGGTGTTCTGGTTTGAGTCTGTATTGTCCTTTTAAGTGGAATACGGGAGTGAAATCCTGACCTCACTGAGGTCAATGAGATTGAAAATCTGTAGTCAGAACATGCTGCTGTTTTCTGTTAGCTGAGTAGTGTTTAAAAAAACTGAACAGCCAATAATCTGGTGAAACAAGGAAGAAAGACTAAACTTTTTTAGTTCACTTTTAGTTTTTGTTGGCTTCATCAGAAGACAGGCAGTGGTAAAGTTAGGCCTGCTAACTATAACTGTAAGACATATTTCCTCCAGCCTTTAGCTCACATTGATCTTCCTCTAAGTAGTAAAAGGCTTATGTACCAAGATGTGATAAAGATGTGAAGCAAGTGCTATTAATTATATTTAGTCTTTAATTTGTCCATACCTTCAGGACTCTGATCTTCCTGGAAGAGTGACATACTTGTTAACTTTGGAATAAGTTAGAATTTAAGCTTTTACAAAATTTGTGGAGATTGCCTATTGGAAACTTCCCACAATATTGAAAAGCATATACAAATTATTCAGAGAGCGCCTTACTTTCTCAGGATTGTCAGGTATGAAGGTGAAGCTGATTTAGGGGTGTTTACTTGTTAATTTTCTTAATTGATGCTCTTAGAACTATAACTCCTTTCTAGAAGGACATTGAAAAAAATCATTGAAATCCAGTTATATTCCTTTTGATTTTACCAAATGGAAATAATCTGTGTAAATTTTGTGCAGACTGAGTTTCTTCTGGTTAGTCACAGTGTGTGGCTTTACTTTTGCTGTGAGTTTATCAGTAGTTCTGGATCATGCTACCATGTCATGTTATTGAATATTCCCTCTTGAGCTTTTTCTTGAGTTAAAACATGTTTTAATCTTTCCCCTAGTTCTGATTTTTCCTTCATTCTTTCATTGCAGTTAAGCTCTCATGAAATTGTTTATTTTCATTCACAGCTCAGAACACTGCCCTTTTCAGACAAAAGGATTGTGTTTATGGCTTCTGCAATGTATTATATACATTATATACCATTCTTATTTACTGCAATAAAAGCCAATATACAGTGACATAATTCTTTCTCAATTCAAAAGTTACAACTTTGTGTTTTCTTGAGAAAGTACAAATATTTCTAAAATCATGGCCTAGAGTAGCATTTATTGTTTTTCTTGGATAGTAAGTTATAAATAAGTAGCTCATGAATCCATAGCTAGAAGTTTTGCTTCCTGGTTTTTATTAAATCCTATACTATTTGCTCCTGATTTAAGGCCCAGAAAAAACAATTATAAATTGCATGCACCAACTTGCTGAGTTACTGAGCCAGTTTACCTTTGTTTCTCTAAATAAAGGACTGTAAAGCATAAAAAAATTATTCAAGGAATTTTTGCATTGTCACTTTGAACTCTTATAACCACAGAAGACTATCACATCTCAAATTAAGAAAAAAAAGCAAAGCAAACATAATTTTGTTTTTTGGTGAGATTTTCTGTCATAAGAGGAGGATACTCTTTCTCTAAGAGTGTTCTGTAAAAACACTTAAGAGGTTTCTTGAAACTGGCACAAAATTTTGTTTTAGTCACCTAAGTTAGATTACAGCAAGTCAAACACTCTGGATGTTTCAGAAAAATGTGCTGATTGGTGAACCTATCAAGAAAGGATTTACCTAAATGCTGTTCTCTCAAGATGATAGTAGTAAATGACTCCTTTGTAGGATGGATATTTCAAAGAAAAAGTTATTACACCACATATATAATGATAATGAACTGTTAGAAAACTTCCTGCTCACAATGAAGTTTGGATAAATAGTTAAACCCTGAGTTATTTCTTCACATCATGTTACCTGTTCTACATAGGAGTGTGTACAGGAAGAGTTTATGGGTTTTTAAATAATTGTTTCTGTAACATTATGACTTTGGAACCATTTTCCTCCTGTTCTTGAGCTTCATGGGAATGCATGTGAAGGGTGGCTGTGAGTTACCCTATTGGATGTACCCAAAGCTCTGGATCTGAATTCTGACCCTGTCACTTGGGTCAGGCAATTGTGTAACCACTGTCATTTACTTATTGAGCATATGGTCATAGGGCTATCTCAGTGTATAATCAGAAAATCCACCTTTTAAAAAATTGCCTTAAGGATTCTGAGGACGGAATGGGGGAGCATTGAAGAAATGAATATGACTCCCTTAGGATGTGGACTAAGTACCAATGATGCTGTTAGACAAATACCTTTTTAGAAAATCAGCAAGTGAGTTGTGAAAGTATAAAGATGAAGTATAGAGAGATCATTTTTCTGTTATTTCTGTGGAATGAAGGGCAGAATTTCTCCTAGAAATCTTTCTCCAACTATATTTAACAACACTTGGAAGGTTTTGATTCTCTTACTCATGGTTCTTTCTGTTCTATTTGTTCTTGACATATTAATTTATAAAATACAAGGAAGACCTATTTATGCCTTTATTTCAATTCCAGTTCTATTGCCATACTTTCTGTTTCAGGAAGAAGTACAACTTCTGATTTAGGACTATGAAGAGTAGAATAAAGAGTAGCCATGTTGCTTTAATGTCTCTTTCCATTTTAGGGACAAGTGTTAAAGGCAGAACATTCTATGAGAGGCAGATAAGAAACACAGTTTTCTTCCACTGGGGAGGGATTTGCAAATTTAGCCTCTAGACCCGGTGTGAGTGAGTGCAAATCTCTACTGCTTGAACATATTGAGACCAGGTGTGAGTCTGATCCTTCCTCTCTTGTGGGTCATGCAAGTTTCTATTGACTGTTTGAACTTGTGCTATGGCTGTCATCAAACTATTACTCCTCATTATTTAAGGGGCCAGTCATTAAAAGGACTGAAAAATGCCAGATTTGTAGCTTGCCAGGCTATACAGCTGAGTGGTAGCACTGTTGTCATTTAGCACTAGTGAAATTTATGTGGCTGTGGTTGGAGATAACAATAAATAGCAATCTCTTTGTAGTGCCATGTGCTCTACATGATGTGGAGATTCTGGTTTCCTCTTTAACAATAGCAACAGAGCCTTCAGGTACCTCAGAAGGAGCTGTGTTAGGCATGGGGTGGGTTTTGGACGTATCAGTGTTATAGAAACAAAGTCGTTGATGTTACAGAGAGGTTTTTTAGGTGCATGTGGAATAGTGAGCCTCCCTGCCCAAATGTTTTCCCTAAAACATTACAGAAGTATTTTATTAAAGTACTAGGGAGGGAAACATTTGAATAATATATTTTTGTGTTGTGCTAGAGGAAAGCTCCAAAATTTCCCTTTTCCATCCGTCTTCAGAACCTTGGTCAGGATTTAACATTTGTGTTTTTTCTAGAACTTCCTCTATTAGACTTTCTGTTTAATAATTTAACAGTATTATATTAATGTAGCCTAGAGCTAGGAGGTATGCTTATCCTCAAGCACTATAAAGACATCTATCTCAGTGTTACATGCCTAATTTCACTGAAATGAGAGCTTTAGAGTAAAATAATAATGTAATTTAAATACAAGGCAGAAATCAACACAGTGCATGCTGCAGTATGTAAATTAACACCCACTTTTTTTTTTTCAATATTACCTTCCTTCTCCCTAGCTGTTGCCTGTAGAGATCTAAAGCTGATAAAGGCAAGGAACACATGAACAACATTTCCTGTGTTCCTGTACAGGATAGGCTGTTCTATAATTGACAATGTTTTCTCATTTTCCAACAATACTTCTTAAAAATTAGAGGCATGTGTCTTTCTGAACAGTAGATAGATTAAAAAAAGGAAATTTACTTAACTTGAATGAAAAAAATTTATGTCCTAAGAGCATAAAGAACATTGGTTGCTTTAGTGCCTCTAAGTTTTGATATTTTTACTTAGTGTTTTAAAACTCTGACTCTAAAAAATATTTTTGTTAGTAACATTCATTAACTTCATGTCATTAAACTCTTGCTTTTGAACAGTATTTGACTGAAGGAAAATCTTACAATAGAGTTTTCCTGATCAGTTTGGGAGATTGTTTCTTGTTAACCCTCATCAAATGTTTTGAATAATTTTGTTCATGCGGAGGACTTTGCTATTGCTAATATTCCCCTCTCAGTGTTTTTTGTTGTGTTTAGAGATGACAGTAGACAGATTTTTCTATCAAAAGTACATATCAATCCTTTGTTCTTCATAACAAGTAATTTCATGGACCTATATTTAATTTATATTTAAAAATAACCACCACAATGGCTCACAACTTCTGAGGTCTGAAAGCACTTACTCCTTTTGAAATTGTTTACAGTTGTATCTCACACCTATTAAAGAATTACAGCAGTTTTATTGAATGGAAATACCTTGTCAGTTCAGAGAGTCTGTCAGCTAAAGAGACTTAACTTTTTTTGAGTTTTCCTTCAGATGCTTAACCACCAGTATTTACCAAGGACACCTATTGCTTTCAACCTATCAGTCACTTGGGAGAGTCTGCATGGAATGGAACAGGCTGAAACAAGTCAAGGTGCAGATGTATGCTGCACATATGTTTGAAGGTCAGGTTCAGTGACAACCAACACCCAGATTCAGTTCACAGCAGAGTATCTTCTGGTCCTGGAAAAGTTTTTGTTGTATTTTTCTTTTTGTCCCTGTTTTGGAAAGCCGCAAATAACTATTTGAGATTTTTGAGATAGAGAATGGCAAATTTTTGCTGCTTAGACATTAATTTCTTAGGCACAAGATGTTGTAAAATTTCAGATATTTAAACAATAAGAAAAGAAACCAACTCTCTTTGGTTTTGACTCTCATAGAAAATAAACCTGCTGGGACTGAACCTGATATCTGTGAATGTCATGCATACGTGGTTCTCTTTTGGGGCTACTCTTGAGAATTCAGAGTCCTATAGTGGGAAAGCCAAGGTTGTATATTTTGTCACCAACCAATAATTGAATTATCAGGCATAGTAGATAACACCAGGCATTTCAGATGGATGTGGCTCTTACTTCAGAGTTTCTCATCATAGTAAAAACTGCTTCAAAAATCCTATCCTTTTGAAAGGTCATTAATTTTTGTTATCTTTGTGATAATTATCTTCTCTTTCAAGTATCCTGAGACAGAAAGCTTCCAAGTGAGAAGGAGGTAAATGCTGCATCTCATTTGCATGAAAAATAAAATATTGTGACGATATTGACAAAATAAGCCACATAGCCATAGACTGAAATGCTTGAAGGTTATGTCCCCCATATTCATCCTTGTATTTTGAAATAGCTAACTTTATCTCTGTCTAATACTAATTTATTTTGATACTGCGTTCAGATTTTCTGGAGCAGACTTGTTTCTCAGCAAGTTTTATGTGTTCAAAAGAGTCAGTAGTTGTTTCAGAATCTGGGAAAAAAATTATGGGTATTGACCTCAACCATAACAGCACATTCTGCACTATCAGTAGACTCAGCACCTCCCAGTATCAAGCTCTTTAATGAGATGTGCTTTGGCATAGCTTCTTACCAAATGTGAGTGTCCAATGGTACAATGGATATCACTGCTGTCAGTCAGTCTGCTGTGACCACAGGTACTAAACATGGGCCAGTTGAACATAGCAACTTTGAAAACACACGGTTTCTAATGCTTCAGGGAAAAGGTAGTTTTAGTAACACTCCGGGTGAGAGTTCCCTGCTATTCCATAGTCAGAGTTCATATTATTTCGCTTGTCAGTTGGTCCAGAATAGGCCATATATATTNGGGGGGGGGGGAATAATCCACATTCATAGTCCAACTTATTTCCTTTCAGAAGGTTACATGTTACCATTTTTTATATGTTATGTCCCAAAATTGAATTTATTACCTGTAATCAAAGCAATTTAATTGTGCTTGAATAAACAGAGGAAGAACCATTTTTATGTTCTCCTTCTTAGATTTACAATTTCAAAATGATGGCGATATTTTTCTAATAAAACTTTAACTCATTCCAAAGTTGTCCCATAAATAAAGAATATTTAGTTATTTCCTTAGATCTTCCCCACTCAGAAAAAAACTTTTTAAAAAGTTAAGATTTGTAAAATGTGAAATGCCTGTAGCTGCTAGTTGGTAACTAATATTTACATTCTCTCTATGCAGTACTAGCCTCATTTAGTGGGTCTTCTAGTATAAGTAATGCAGATCAAATGGCTTTCTGAGCTTTATTTGCTTTAATAACAACTTATACCAACTGCCACTGGAGGAATTAAAAGAAGTAATGATGATCTATTCACTGAACTGTTAATAGCACCAAAGTCTTTAAAATGTTTCTGTATATTTGGAATTCACGTGTAGAGCCAAGGAGCATTCGCTTAGAGCCATTCATGCTGCTTCTCTGCAGCACGCGTGCACCAATTGCTTGGGACAAACTTTTGCTTGTTTTGAAGCTGCCTCTGTTCCCAAATAAATATTTATATTGGCAGTCACCCCATTTGTTTACCAGCCATTCACAGATTGAACTGCATTTGAGGAATTAATTGTCTTACATAAAGATGCTGTTTATTCTTTGACAGCAGGTTTCTGCATTGCCCCTCTAGATGGCATTTCTAAAAACAATTCCAGATGGAAACATGCAAGGTATTTCTGTGTTCCCCAACAGCTTTAAAAATAGATGCCTCTGCATGTTTCACATTGATCTCTATGTGCACCTCTGAGCTGACCTGGGCTATTAACACTTTATTTATAAAGTATGCTAAAACAGTAGATACACGTTTTCCCCCATTTCATACCAGCTTGCTTCCCTTTTATTTTATTTTATTTTTGCTCACCTAAATTAAAAGAAAATCATGCTTACATAGAATTGGAGGACTTTAGATCATATCTTGCAGGGTTTCCTAGTATTTTGGTTTGGTTTTGTTCATGTTTTACCAGAAAGTTGTAATCAGAAGACATTAATTAATCAATCCTCAGTTGTAAAACTGCAAATCTCATTTTAATTTACCAGAAGATTTAACTCTGTAAAGTTAAAACATGTTATGTACAGAAGCATGATTTGTTTGCTGAATCTGGAATGTGGAAATGAAAGCTTTGTATGGTGTGGAACAATAGAGACCCACTACAGTCACAACTGTAGCCTGCAGGCTATAGGAGATGAGGAATCCTACTCCTATTCCTCTGCCATCTACTCTGTACTACTAGATACAAGACGTAGGAAGTCAGCCCTCTGCAGCTTATCTCGTGATTAGATTGAGCAAAATCATTTTGACACATTTCCCACCTAGATTTTAAACAGGCTGTGAAATCTCTGGCATTCTCTACCAAAGCGATCATCTGTTATAACATCATCACTTGTTAATGATTTCCTTAAATTTTCTGTTAAAATAAGGTAATCTGAGAGTCAGCATTGGCATCCATGCTCATAGCTTGTGCCCAAAAGGAATTCTTTAAGATGGATATTCTATTGAGGTAAAACTATCAGCCCTGAAGTTTTTGTTCTTTGAATGATAAACCTTAATGTTACTCACCAGCAGTCACTGTTACTCATCAAAATGTTTTATGTCTTTTAAATACCATAATAGAGCTTTTAATGGACAGTATCATAAAATGTGGAATATTTTCTCAGCGAAAGATAACAGTCCAAATTACAATATTGCCCAATCAGGCTGTAAGGTGCTGGCAGTGTTCAACTTTTCTGGTGGAGTAAAGGAAAACTGAAAGGGTGTATGTTCTAACATGAACCAAAATCCTTCTTCTTTAGCAGCCATGCAGTTAATGGAGTTAGAGATGCGTGAATGCTTCTCAGCTGAGCCAAGATGAGAAAAACAGAGTTAAAACTTATAGCGTGGTCTTCAGACAACTTTCAATTCTGACATTTTATGAAAAAAGTGGTGTAAAATCTAGCCTGTATCTTTCAATGAATGTGAGTGAAAGTGAGGCATGCTTGAACTGCTTTTGTAATAATAATAATAATAATAATAATAATAATAATAATAATAATAATAATAATAATAATAATAATAATGCAGTCATGAAAATCTCTTTTGACTTGTTTGAGGCTAAAGGACCCTTAGCAGTCAAGCTGAGGAAATGGGGGGAGGAGGAGGGGAGAGGGACAGACTCGTTCTCCCACTGGAGTTTTTCAGGGATCTTTTGCTGCATGACAGCAGACTGGGACATAGGAAAAAACTGTCTCCATCTGAATACTACCTGTATAGTCTACTGGGAGTAGGAGGGATCAGGGATCTACATGTCAGACCTATTCCATTTTGCTTTATAAAATATCAAGAGGGGAAAGGAATATGTTAGGTATTGTTGTATATTTTTAAGATAATTACCTTCTTGGGTGTCTTTGGATTCTACTGAGGGGGAAGATAGCTTCTTGGAAAACATACAGTGGGAACATCCAGTTGTGGATCATTCTGTTACTCTCTTGTGAGAGCTGCGTGCCCAAAATAAATAGCCAGTAGTTTTTGAGACCGTCTTGCAAGTTTTTTCTTCTGATTACTTTGTAAAGTTTACTAAGTAATTTAATTATATTCTCTAAATCTTTTCCTAAAATGAAATATGTGATGAAATTACTAAATAATTTAGGATGTTCTAGAATTTTTCTTTTGGTTTTGTTTTGCGTTGGAGTGGGGGGCAAGAGGTCCAGAAAGACTTCCTGCTGTCCCATTTACAAAATTTAATGAAAGTTTGCTACTTGGGTTCTGATCACTTTTCTAAATATTCTTATTTGCAAATGGATAATTCTGTAATTCTGGCATTACAGAGGTATAATTTTGTCTACAGAAGTCTGGTTTGTTTGGGTTTTTTTTAATTGTCAGAACAGTTTTTTCATTTTGAATATAAAGTGCTTTTTAGAAAACTAGAAAGTTTTCACAGCTCCAGACATCACAAAGATTTAAGAGGTGATGTTAATTTTGTAAACATCCAGTGCTTTACGTATACCTTGTCTTGCCCCATGCCCTGCCATAAAAGAAAGATACATGCAGTGTTACTTCCAAAGGAAGAAATATTTTTCCCTTATCTTTCCAAGCCTGTAAAAGCATCCCCTGAGATATTTTAAAGAAGATTACAGTCTGCACCACTGCAGACTTGAAATGCAGTTAACAAATGTCATGCTATCTGTTACAGGGGAGCTGGCTGTACATGCTCTATCATTTGAGCCGCATGCAAGTGGATCACTTTCATGGACTATTCCATAAATATACTCAGATCACAGGGATGAATAACTAAAGGTGTAAGAGAAAGATGCACAATCACACCTGGTATTTTTTCACTACAACAAGTATTAGAGATTAAGAGGTAAAATAAATCATACACAGACTTCCCTTGCACCCTCAGTATTTTGTTGAAAGAGTTGAAAGGCATGTAATTTTTTGTTTGTTTTTCCCCACTCAAAGCAGAAGATGGGGAGGGTGATAAGTTCTGTTAGTCCATTGTCATTAACTGCTAATGATGGTGATATGAGAAAGGGTATTCATTTAGATATTCACTCTAAGGCAGAAAGAACAGAGGTCAGCGAGTAGCACCCATTGAATGAACCTTTTGAGTAAGTTACTGATTAGTACGCAGGAAGCTTCATTTAAGAATTTCAGTGTTGCTCAATGGGATTCATCCCACAGCCTGAACAATAACCAGTCAGGAATGATAGAATAGATTTTGAGGTGATTGGGAAAAAAAATAACCAACAAAAAAAACTCCCAAAAGGAAATATAAAATTGAATGAACAGGATCTTTAATAGGCTATTTATTCCCAGAAGGCTTTAAGGGCTAATTTGGGCTAGCTATCATTTTGCCACAGAGCAGTCAGAAAAACTGTTCTTGCTTTCTCATCAATACAACTTGAAATTTTATCTATCATCTGTACTCTTGGCTGTTTATCAGCATTGTGAAAGTACCACTCACATCCTTCTCCCTCTTCTGAGCCAGCATTCCTGATATGCTCTTTATAACCCAAATGCCTCAACTGAATCCCAGGCAATCTGAAACCAGCTGAAAAACGTACGTTCATTGCAGGGGGATTTGGATCAGGCACAGCAACAAGAACATTGCAAATTAGGAATGATGTGGAAAAGTGGGTGTCATGGCAGAAATATGTGCGTGGGTGATTGTATAAAGCCTGTTCACAATATGCTTGTGCTGTTTTCCCAACTATTATTTCTTTTTAGCTGTTTATTTGAAAAGAATGCACTTTAAAGTTTTAATATTGATTTGATGCAGATTTTCATAAAAAACAAAACAGGGAGAATCTGTATAAAGATGGTTTTGCCTTATTCTGCAAAAGCAGAGAATTTGAAAGTCAGGAACAATTTGATGAAGTACTCTTGAGAGATGCAGGGGAATACCTTACTTTTGAGAGAACAGCTAAAGAGCAGTTCTGACCTTGTATCATTTGAGATGGATATATGCTGAACTGTTCAGTGCAGGCTGGCGAATAATTATTTGCGCAATAAACAAAGATTAGGCCAAACAAATCTCTCCTCATGTCGCCAATATAATTTGGCTGCACTTTTCTAGATTCATCCTAAAATCCCCCCTCCCCATGCCTCCTGTTTTCTCTTTTTTTCTGCAAGGACTTCCAAATGCCTCATGTGTGCTGACAGCACCAGGCATTCATTACTGAGAGACTCACTGTCAAGACAATGAAACTATGCAGGGCAGGATGGCATTGTCACTGTCTTCTTCAGAGTCTGCCTTCAATATGGGAAAAGTTCTTAAAACAGCTCTACCGTGGCTTCTCTCATGTCGTTGTGACCTTTTGTTTTTGTGCAACTGGAACTTCATTAGTTTGTTGCTGCATGCACAATTTCCAACGGCTACTTTGAAGACATGGTAATTATAGTAATAATTTCCAACTCATTTACTAGTCGTTGAATGTTTTCTTGCAAGGCAAAAGTGGAAATAAGATCTTGCCCAAACCACTCCTTATTGAACAGTAATGCCTTAAAGTCAAATCTCTATCTGGAAATTTTTTTCTCCAGTAAATTTTGCTAGAAGCTGTCATTTTTTCAAGGTCTGCGCTTGTAACTGCATAATGCAAACACTAATACTCTAGATCATTTCACACATTAGTAATAGGGAAAGCATTTACCCATCAGAGGAGGAAAAAAAAATCTATTAGATAGAGCACTTCATTTACTGAAAGCTAAATAAGTTGCTATTCTGTGAAAGTTTGCAGTTACTGTGCTTTTCCTTTAAGCTTGTGAACATGCCTTTGGGCTGCACTGCTTACTCGATCATCATAACCATCAGTAGCTTCACTGTAGAGACTCCAACAAGAACTCCCTGTTTTGGGGCTTGGTTCTGCAAGGAACTGAGTACCACCTGGAAAGTATTTTATGTCCACAGCTTCTGGCTAAGGCAGTTTGAACTGACCTAGGCCTTTGGCCAGGATTTATCATGAGAAATATAGGTATCTTTTCAAAAGGAGCCAAAGAGAGTCATGTGTGGACATAATTGGTAAATGCACAGTGCTGTCCGTTTGCACATGCAAATTTGCTAACATAAATACAGACTGGCATGTGTATTCATTAGTTTATGGGCTCTGTCTTAGTACTTGCTTGAATTTAGCCCTTAGTGTTATTAGTTGCTCTGATTGAATGCTGTGCTTTGACTAGATGTAACCAGAAGATCCGAATTCTGGTTCAGTTCTGGGGCTGTATTACCTGAAGCATGCTCTTTGAAGCCTGATTGAAACCTCCTCATCTGAGCAATGCACAAGGGAGAAACCCCCTTCTCCTAGCTGATCCGTGGGAAAATAATCATTTGTCAGCTACCATTCCCTTCTGCGGTTTGCGGGGCTGTGAATGAAGTTGATCTCTGTTTCTTGTGGCCATCCCTTTTGCAGATGATTGGTGTCTCAAGCTACAGAACAGCTGAGCTTCAGCATTAGCTGCTGCTCCACAGTGATTAACTTGAAAAGCTGAATGCAGTGGCATACTAGCTGTTGAGTAAGTTTTCTCATCTTTGTTCTCTTTGCTGCCTGCACCTGCTCAAATTGGAACAGTTGTGTTAATGGGATGGTAAAATGTTGCTCATGGGATAGTATTTAAGATTTACCACCAAAGGTGACCACTTTGGGAGCAATTCTAATGGTGGCAAGCCTGTTACTGAAACTGGGGAGATTCCTCCTTCAGCTGTGAAGATCCAACAGTGCTTTTGCATCGGGTGCTTGGGTAGTTCCAGTTCATGAGAGGTTGTCATGATTAATAGAGCAAGTACTCTGAACACTGATGGAGGAAGAGGAGCCATGGGTTTGGAGTGTCTCCAGCAGGAGCCCACTGCAGCTTTGACACTCTGCAGGCCCTGCACTTAGCAGAATACATTTATTTAGGCACCCTCTCAAACAAAAGGGAAATGCTCAGTGAGGCAGGTCATATATTACACATTTCAGTGACAGTTCATTTGTCACAGATCTGGTAACTGAGCAAAGGGTATAGCTCTCTTTGAAAATGAAGGTTTTTTCCTCATTTAAATTTTTTTTTTTTTTTAGTAATGCATAAATGAATATCCAACATTTTTTAGTGTGATTATTGGCCTGAATGCAATTTGTTTTTAATTGAAAGCATCACCCATATTAAATAAAGGAATTTCTAACACTTCCTAGTTCAACTGTGCCAGAAGCTTTTAAAATACTATTATCTTTTTTGAAATTTAGAAGTTTCTACTTTTTGATGATGAGGAAGAAGTGCAGATTGTTTTATTAACAGTTACTGAAAGCCAGTGTTGAGTTTATCCAGAATTTTAGGAGAGGATTGTAAGTAATTTATTTTTGAGTGGTTGGTTATTGTTTGTGAACAGGGATCAAACATGCATGAAGGACTGAGGAGTTGATTCTGTCCCTGTGGTCAGCCCTGCTGAGGCCTCACTTGCAGTCGTGTGTTCAGTTCTGGACCAGATGACCACTGTGGTCCCTTCCAGCCTTGCCAATTCTGATTCTCAAAAAAAAAAAGTTTTAAAATTATAATCTCTTTTCTCAAGTAAAAATTTTTGTCAATATTCTGACTTTACATACTTTTATATAAAATTGTTGATTGTATGGAGGCAAATTTCTTATTTTTTCAGGTACAGTTTTGTTTGTTTTATTTCTATATGGTTGTCCCCTCATTTTTTGGGACTTGAAAGCTGGGAGAGAAGCCAGGTATTCCTTTTCTCTCTCTTCAAAAGTGAGTTGACATTAGCACAAAGTGTGTGATGGCATAGCTGGGCCACTATGGCTGCTTTTGGTGAACTACAGTTCAAAGTTGCTTAGACCCAACTTCTGTGGATGGTGCAGGTGATCTTTTCTCAGGCAGAGACCTGACAAGGTGATGTCTTTACCTCTATGGGTAGAACAGTGCAGAGGTGATGGATGAAGGAAGTTTGAGGGAGAGGACGTTGTGTTTGTGCATGGCTGGCTCAGCACCCACCATCCCTGTGACTGTGGGACTTCACAGGAAAACAAATGAAGAAGCCCTATTTAGTTTCTGTGAGACCAGTTTTAAAAACCTGCAGTTTCAAATTTTAGTCATATGTATATATATTGATAAAGGGAGAGGGGGAAAGTGTTCTTCACAGTGTAACTTCATGGGAACACTTTTGCAGATCTGATTTGAGGTGTGTATATGAATACACTCCTTTCTTGTTGTCACAAAATAGTTTTCCATGTTTTCTCTGGTGGGAATTCATCCATATTAAATCACATCATAAGTGTGCAGTCATTTGGATTCTCAAGGCTGTAAGTTGTCAATTGCTTTGAGTGTTGTCCCTTGGGAACACCAAACATGGTGCTTGTAGCCTCATTTCTTCAAAGAACAGAGACGCAGTCATGGACAGAATTTTTTTTTTTCCTGTGCAAAAATGTATTATGCTATATTTTCCCTCCATATAGATATTTTCATCGCTGTCTTGGAAAACAACAGTCTGTTTAGATGGTTAAAATGTCAGTAATCACATAAATAACTTCCCACCTGTAGTAAAATTCTGGCCCAGCTGTACCAAGCTGTGCAATTTGACAAGGGAGTGATTTCAGTTTGCTACATAGCTAAAAAAAGAAGCCAGGTGAAACAACTGAATGCTGACATTTAAGTAGGAGTAATAAATCAAACTGGTGGGTGGGGGAAAGGAATGTTCCTGTCATCAGAAAGAGGCCTGTTTTTTTCATGTGAAAATGAAATGCATCTGCAAAGGCTGGCTTGTTCACACTCCATACCATTGCATATTAAAAAAAATGACTGAACAAACAAAAAAAGTATAATTACAGCCTTTTAGATAAGTTCAGTAGTTTACCAGTGTCACAAGTATCAAATTAATTAGAAGCATAACTTGAAAATATTTAACACGGTAATTGCCTTTTTTTTCTCTGTTCTGGTAATGTCTACACTTGTATTCCTGCCACAGGTCTTTGAGATCTCTATTTGTTAGTAAAAGCTTTCATTGAAAACTGAATTGATCAGTCTCAAAACTGATCATTAACTGGGAGATATCCCTAGGTCAAAATTAATTTAATCCATGTTTGTTTCTAGCATGAGAGTCAGTGTGGTGAAATGTCTGCAGGAAACCTGCACAGGTTGAGGCAAGAGAGAAGTGAGGGGTAAAAAGCTGTAATAACTTTGACGTGGGTAGCATAGCTCCAGCTTTTCACAGTGGCTAACAAGTGAATTTACCTTGTGGAATACAAATGATTTCGTGCTTTTGGAAGATTTTGTTAATCATGTTTCTGTTTGTGTCCCACTCTACTGCTTGCCTGGGAAGTCTTTGTTCAGTTCTTTTTTTACTCGGCTAGGAATTAGTAAACCTGTAATGATTCTTTAATTTGTTCTTGGCGAATTAACCCTGTCACAGTCCTAGGGAACTTCTTTTCCTGAACAGCTAAGTTCTTTGTTGGGCCTGTGTAGTGCATACAGATAATACCTCTTAATATTTCCCTCTCACAATTCCTCCTTCTATGCCCTAGGACCTGCAGTTGCGAATGAATGCTTTCCATCATCTGGTGTAGTTAAGAGCCATCTTAACTTTAGGCTTTTAGGCTGAATTTTCAAACAAAACCTACGTGTCTGTAGGAGTGAATAAGGACAGCTCTTTCAAAAAACATTCACAGAAAACTATTATTAGCAGTAATAAAAAATACTTTCTCATTCATAGCAGAATATTTGAACTCAGATATTAATTCCTTGAAATCACTGAAATTTTCTGCCTGACTGAAATTTTCTTCATGTTTCAAGTGATGGATCATTGAAGCATGTTCACAGTGTGTTGAATTTACTAAACTTTAGTGTAATTTTGACATGATTGCCCCTAGGTTAATTATTCAAAGGACATATATAATGTTTCTCATTTCCAAACTGGGCTTGTGTGGCTTTTGTAGGAATAATGAATTATCCTAATAGAAGCTATGCAAAAGGGTCAGTGAATTTATTTGTTGCTGTTTACTGGATTTCATAGAAGTACTCCTGTGTTAGCTGACTTGCTGCACTTCAGCTGCTGGCTCACAAGAGGATTTTTTTAGCTCACTGTTTTTCTCATGAAGAAGTTGTTGTCACTGAATCTGTTTGATAGAAGGTAACAGAGTGGAAATATACCTGCAGCCTTGCTTGTGACATTTCAAGGACTGATATGAATCATGCTAACATTAAGTCATGATTATTTTTGCACAGGGGCAAATGTATGTGAGCACATAGATGTTCTCTCTCTCTCTCTCTCTCTATATATATATATATATATATAAACTTGTGGAAGAGTCAAGTGACAAATGGGCCCCAAGATTACTAGAAAATATAGCTGAATACCACTAGCTCCAATTACAATCTGATGTTACATCCACCTGGTGCTCCAGAGGACTCCTGAAATTAAAATTTAAGTCTATTTCCCTTCATGTGTCAGTGGAGTGTGTGTGTGCGCTGCAGTTCATAGACTAATAACAGTATATAAGGTGATATTTAAATTTTGTTTTTAATGTGAGTCCTACATGGATTGTAATACTTATGATGATGATAGAAATGAGAGAAAGGTAAAGGGAAAATGTCTTTTTTACAGAAAGCTGCATATCTACTCTCCTAGAAATAATATGGGAATATAATATATGCACTACAATAACACTCTTCCCTGATAAGTAACAGATGAGATGCTATAGTGTTGCAACTGTGGTGAAAGGAGCTTCAATGGCACTCTTTGTTTGACTCTAATAAATGTAGATCCTCTGGGTTGGACTGCTTTACCAGATTTTCATCTAAGACAAAGCAGGGAAGAACTGCTCACAGAACTCCCCAGACCTGTTCCAGATCCTGGCTCTGAACCTCGTCTAGATCTGATAGAGATCTGGAATTTGTTAGTGTGCTCAGAAAGCCAGAACAAAATATGGTGATTGATGTATTTTGTTCCATAAACAGATCTTCCTCTGAGCAATTAAAGGAATCTCATTGCACTATACCTTCTTCTAATTCTCTTTAGAGTTTCTAAGTTAACTTGATGTACAGATAGCATATGTAGAAATAAATATATTGAAGTTGCCTAATATTTATAATAGTCTATCTTCACTTGATTATAATATTGCTGAAATGTTGTAATTTCCGTTATCATTTTCTGCTTCAGGCTTGTTTTGGAAAATGCTCAGCAGAAATGGTTCAGTCATTGCTAAGAAGGTACCAGGAGGGGCTAGTTTACCTAGGTTTAAAGATATGTAGATAATGTATTGAAAAGTTCTACTGAGTTTGAGCTTCTACAGGCATGGGAAAGTCAGAATTTGGTGGTCATTAACGTCTTTTGTCATTCTATGAGAAAACCAGTGAGTTTTGTTCCAATTGTTAGCTTCATAAAATTGTACATATGTACATATCCTATTGAGATTTGACAGAATTCAGCAGCATCATAGGCAGGATCCTTTCACATTAAGCATATCCTGGCCCCCATGTTTCTCCAATCTGCTAACCAGACTGTGTATTTCATAACCATAATTTACATTCTGGTCCAGCACTCTAAGGGGCAAGCAGGATTTTTCCCTCCTTTTTCTTCTGCTCTAGCTGCTCAATTTCACTGTAATACAAGTCACAAAGACATAGATTTTGCTCTTAGTGAAAAAGACCCATTTTGTGTTACCAGTTGTCTAGCAGATATTACAATGTTATGTCCTAACTTGACTGGGCATATTTATTAGCAAAGTTGCTGCATATGAAGCTGAATTTCAGCCTGAATTACACTTGTTTACTCCCGAACTTTACATATAAAACCAACCTGTGCCCGTAATTTTTTCACACAGTGATTTGCATGGATAAATATGTGTTGCTTAATGTTACGTTGATTCATTGCAGCCCTTGAACAACCATGTTCAAGGTGAACGACTGAAGTTTGTGGTAATTGTACCATCTGGTAATCTGAATTCACAGGCAAGAGCATGCCTGGAGCATTGAAGGATAAATCTTCTCTCTGAGGTTTAAATAGTTTATATAGAGCAGTCTGGCAAAAATACAAACTTTCTATCCCAAGCCTTCTCCACGTCCCATCTAGGCCTGGGAATTGAGAACATGCTTTACAAGTTAACTACTACTGATTTCTGTGTGTTTTCCAACCCACAGTGAAATTTTGATTTTAATAGAAGGAGAGAGAGGGAAGAGTTTCATAGTGAGGTGGCTGTTTGCTGACATGGATAAGGGGCAAAAAGGAAGCCACAAATATTCTGAAAGCACAAATTAATGATCTATTTCCTATAACTACTCTTCAGCATGCTGTTCAGCAAGTTTCATGTTACAACTCTACTCCTGGCAACGTTGGTTCCATTGTGCCAGCAGACTTCTTTGAAAAAAGTATTAAGCAGTCTAAATTTCAGCTGAATACACAACATTAACAAAAAAGAAAAAAAAAAATCCATTTGTTTTCTTTCTTAATGGCCAGCCATTAGTGATTCTGAAAATAGAATGCTTTTCGAAAGTAGTTTAAGAGCTACTTTCATCAATCTTTATTATTTATTGGTTGACACAGATGACAGATCTGAGCTACTTTATAGTTGAAGGTGTGGCTGATGGTTTGTGTGCCCTTCTTGACCTTGTCAAGGGCAAATGCAGTTTAAAGTTGTTTATAAACTATAAATCTCATGGTAAAGAATGATGTATGCAGTATACTTCTTAAATGATTAAAAGTATATTGTGTAAACAGGATACTGCTGTGGGGAAGTCCCTGAAGAGTGTGATTCTGCTCAGACTGCTCTGAACAGACACAAAATGCAAGAGGATCATTAAAAAAGGTTTCTGTCGCTACACCTGGTGACCGTGGCAACAGTTTTGTAGGTATTAGCAATGAAACTACTACAAGATGTTAATGTTTACAGTTTTAAAGAAATTAGGTTAAAATCAAGTTCCATTAACATTACAAGAGAACTGCTTGTGATCCAAAATGACCGCTCTGTTCCTCACCTCTGAGAGTTTAGAGGTGTATGGCAGGAGTGGGCTGCAGCGGCTCGGGTGCTCAGTCTCAAATTGACGTCTTTTATTAATTAATATGCCTGTGGCTGTTAGACATTTGCCCTTTAATTATACTCATTCCAAGCCCTGCCTTGCCTGTGGCCAGGTTCATTCATTCTGTAGCCCTGGACACACTTTTCCACGATTTTCGTACATTCTACAATGTTTGAATGAAATCGGTGTATAAAGGCTGTGATACTCACTGCTACCCTGTGCTTAACTTAGACAAGGCTGAACAGCATTTGAGTATTTGAAAGAACTATTTGAAATGCTTTTCCCAAAGCAAAGGCTAGCAATTGCAAGATTTGCAGTTCTAAGAAAAACAAACCGTACAGAAGACTTCATGGACTTGCCATGGCACGCAGATAAATCTGTTTGCTTATTCATGATTCATAAGCTTATACAAATTCCTGTGAAGGTATTAGAAAGATTTGATCCTAGAGAGCTTAAACTGGTTGCAAGGTGGTATAAAATGATACAGTTTTGGCACTCTAAAATTACCATGATTAAGTAGTGAAAAAATTTGCATATTTGGTGGTGTGATAAAATAGAAAGAAGAATGACTGCCTGTTGACGTTGATTTTGTAAGATCACATTTCATCTCAGCATAATAGAGAATTTGCTTCCCTACTTCCTGCATGAAGTTTCAAGTCCTCTCCTTGTGTAAGATTTTCTACTACTGATTTTTGAATGCCATATTTTAATCCTGTACAGTTCCTTCCCACTCTGCCTCATTGTCAATTACTCATTAGGTTTTACAAAATGTAGAGGATAAAAACTCAAAAAATTCTGGCATTGTGGAAACCGAGGGTAATTTTATGGCCCACTAATTTATTTGTTTAATTGCAACGGTAGAACTAAATAGCGGAGACCTGTAAACAGTTCCTAGTACACGGCTTAAGTGTTTTTTTGCATATTTTGAGTATTTTTCTGGTACATAGATCTTTAACTACAGAATTAAGATGTGAGTCTGCATTTCCTCAGATGAGTAGAGAATTGGGATTTAGACTTCAAACATTCTCGCGTTATTATTTTACACTTCCACATATGGCTTTTACTAATTTCTGGAACATTTCGATAGAAATAGTTTAATTTCTCAAAGGCAAAATTATATTTTTACAGAGATTCTTATCAAAAGTGTATTGGACATCTTGCTATGATGCAGTTCTAGACTTGCTTACCTCTAGCAAGCAGAGGTGAATGCTCTAAGCAAGACTTTTCCTAATTTTGCTCTGTAAATATAAGCTTTAAAAGACAGGCCAGCCGTGAGAGCTGATCTGACCTTGTGCACAAGGGGTTTTTTCAAAACTAGAGAGCAGGATCCCTTCTAATTTCACACAAGCAATGCTTTTCATGCAGTGTTTTCAACCAAAGTGCAAAAAGACAGTAGTGAAAATGAAAAACTAATTGGATGCTGAGTGTGTTTCAGCATGAGCAGAGACTGGACTGGAACTTTTTAAGCCAATTACATGAATAGCTCCTCTTCCACATAGTAGCTTTATTTAGGTCTTGCCAGCTTCAGTTATCAATATGTCAGAATCCAGATTATCTTAAGTAAGGTAATAATAACTAAGAAGACAAAGAGAGGAATCCATTAAATCGGTATTTGGAATTTAGGGCAATATCGCACAAGGGGAGCAGAAAGGAGCAAGAAGTGATGGAGGAAATATATAGAAAATTATAGAGTGGCCAAACATTGCTAATTTTCTTTATTTTTTGTGTGTAGGGTGGTGGAGGATGGGGAAGGGGAGGCATCTGATCCCCTGTGCTTCATTTGAAAACTAAGTTTAGTATAAAACTGTTAATGCTCCAGGTCTTACATGGATGCTATGAATATTGTGAAACTTCTGCGTTTGGGATGCACATTAGTTATCTAGCTTATGGGGCTAGTTTGGAATTTTGTCTAGGTGTTTATTTTAACTTATGAACTAGATATTAGAGAACCACTGCTAGGCTCAAGCCAAAATCAACACTTGAGAGCAAATTTTAATCCATAGCAAAAGCTTTCTCATTGTCTCAACTTAGCTATTTTTGAGCTATTTTCAGCTAAACCAGAACTGTATGATCAAGCAGCATGGCTTTTTATAATATATGGTGGGCTGCAGAATCTGGTTCCACACTAGGATTTTGCAGCTTGGACATATTCTGGAGCCAAAATAGGATTTTTCTTTTCATCCCAAAAACTCCCACAGTCCAAAAGAAGTACATTGACTGCTACAGATACTATATCCCATTCACTGTGGATGAGGACTTTGGAATCTGCCCCTCACTTTGCAGCAGCAAATGTGCAGGTATGTGACAGGAATCACCTCAACCAAGTAAATTTATTTCATCAAGGTCTTAGGTACTGCACTTCTGACCTTTAAGGAGCAAGAATGAATATTAGAAGTGGAAAACCCACAAGAGGATATGATTGATCTCCTTATAGCTCAACTGATCCAAAACATATTTTTGCAGATGCATATTCCAAGAACCACCCACACAGTCACTGATCTGAGCAGACTAAGCAGCATTAAATTGTAATACTTTTTCCTTCAGTATTTTTTGATGGTTAGCAGAGTTGCCAGTCTGCTAAAGAACAGTCCTTTTATAACCACCCTAAAGTTGCCAAAATGTTATATAAATTGATGAGTACATAATATTTTTTTATTCTAAGGAAATATTACAAATCTTCCTAGATAGCTGTTGGTTTTCCCTTATTCCGGTCCTGTTTTATAGCTACTTGCCCAAATATCTCTTGGTTTTGGTGATAAAGAGGAATCCATATCCCAAGTACTGTGGGTGTATTATCAAGATATGCAGGATCTATTCTTTATTTGCATGTAGCTGTGGTAAAATAATGCTGCTATTAGAAAGGAAAGCAGCAATATATAAGTGCTAAAAAATTTAGGCAGTGCTTTACAGGCTATACATAGGTACTTAGGCTAATTTTAACAGATGATATACCTGCAGCATAAATTTTAAGTGGCTTGTCTGGGATGAAAAACACCTGCAGTTGAGTCAATACAACTTGAAATGCTGACTGTTCTAACTACAGTTAAGGTTTGTTTCTTCTAGCTAAGATATCTCGGACATCATCTGGAGTCTGTGACAAACTTTTCATTGCTGCAGAGCAGTGCAGCTGATGGAGAATCCCATGAGTAATCTGAAAAACCTCTGGCTCACTGATTTTTCAGTAATATTTCTGTCAGATTGAGAAAGTGGGCCCCATAAGGACAGATGTAGAGGAAGAGGCTGTGTGCTTTGCTTTGCTTTGTTGCTTTTCAATTAAGAAAATAATCAGACATGACATGAGGACATTTTGCTGAAGATTCAACCCATTGAATCACTTGAAACTTTTCAAGTGTCTAATTTTCTAGCAATAGTAGAGGTGATAGTACATTATGGTGGCACTGTATCCTCAAAAAACCCACATACTTTTCCTATTGAAGATAATTAGAGTATTCCTCACCACTCAGAAGGATTTCTAACCAAATAGAAAATGCATGATTTTATCTGATCACATAGTATTTTAGATTGATCTTGGAATTATTAGCTTATATCTGAGTTTAGAAAACTGTAGTGATGACAGTGGATTAGAGTTAAAATCTCAAAGTACTTTGCACTGCTTATATCTTAAATAATGGCTTGTTCCCTGTGCATTCAGATTATCAGACTCCTATCAATTTCAGTGATATAAAGCTGGAGCTGCACATTTTGCTCAAGCTACCTTTCCAAATAGTGATGAATTCCTAGATGAGGATGAAATGTGCTGCTGATTCTGTCCTGGTCCTTCTATTCTTTCAGTCTGAAATGTTCTCTTTGTATATTGTACTATTTACTGGGCTGATTATGACTTAAAAATAGAAAACTTCTGGAGCTGGTAGGACTTCAGTCTTTGCTGAGTAAATTCACTCAAATATACAATGTTACTTTATAGTAGCACCTCCAGGTTCAATGATTTCAGCCTCTACTCAGAGGGACAATGCTGCATCCCCCACCATGGTAGTGGCCTCCACTGAGATTATTCCCATTTATCAGCATCTGTCCTGCACTGGGGGCCCAGAGTGAGGACAGTGATGTGATGACACTCACCTGTCACTTGCTCCACCTTTTGCTCATCTGCCAGAGCAATTTCAGCCATTGTCCCATGTGTCCCCATCACAGCAGCACTGAGCAGATCCAGAATGTTAAGATCATATGCACAGAGCCAAACACAATCTATTTTTATGGTAGGTAGAAACTGGAGACTCCAATTTTCCACAAGAAACCTTGTGCTACGAGTGGTACGGCAGTACAGATTCCAAGAGTTCTGTGAAGTGAGTGAGGTCTGTCCAGACATTCCAGCAAAACCCTTTCTGGGGGGGGAGTGTGCTATACTAGATATTAAAAAAATATGCTGATTCTGCTTATTTTGCAGAAGAGAAAATTTCCCCTAAACTTTCTCATAAAAATTGTTTTCCCTTAAAGACATAGAAGAGGATTAAAATATTCACTCCAAGCCAACCACTGATACTTTTTGACCTCTAAGCATAATAAACAGGAAAAATGTTAACTTTAAATAAAAATTCTTTGATTATTAGCATAAAAATACACTAAGCCCATTGGATATTTTAAAAATATGGCAAACCAGCCAAGGTCATAATAAAAATTAGTTGCTACCATATGTGAAATAATTCTACAGCATTCTTAATATGTGTGTCTGTGTATTACCATTGTTTCACTGTATGGAAACATCTACTTTTGATCCTAATTACAGGTATTTACACATGGATGCTATAACAGAATAGGTCTCCTTTGGGTGCTGTGAAATAGAGTGTCTTGACAGATTCAAGATCAGCCTGGCATGTGAGCAAAAATATTGGAAATGCCTGTGGTCCAAAGGCTGTGCTGAAACTGGAATTACAGAATGGGAAAGGTTTAATTAAGATGAAATTTAAATGAAATCAAGTTAAATCTGTAGTAAGAATAAAAGAGCTAAAAAGAGTAGAGGAATTTTGAAGAAAAACTCATTAATTGTGAGCTGGATAAGACAGATATCTTTTACAGAGCTGATTCCTATAGACAGTGTAGATTATACAAAGAAGTAGAGGTAATTATTCCTAATTGTAGTCAATGGTATTGGTAATCCCAAGGAATAAGTGAATGGATTATTCTCCCAAAATCCTGAAACTGAATTAATATTTATTTTTTTAAAAGAACCCCAAACAAACCCCATCCCCATTCCCAAAATGGAGGTGAAGGAAAGGTGATTTCTTTTAATTTTGTTGCTTTTCAAGACCTTGGAANAAAAAAAAAAAAAAAAAGTATTTGAATTACATGGAAAAAACTCACAAATTAATAGCATTTACAGAACACTAGTTTTCTAGTTTTCTATTTGTTTTCAAGCTTTCAATTATTGATTTAGGGTAAGTGTTCTACAAAATGTTATGACATATATCTTTGAAAAATACCAGGTTTTGGTGTTGCAACGAGATTTGGATCTTCACAGAGCTGTAAGTGCTGCTTCCTTCAGTTGTCATCTCTTTGTGGTAGATGCTTTATATCAAAGAACTACATCTTTCTGGCTTGTGTTTTAAATTGGTAGATTTTGGGAGATAACTTCATTATTTGCCAGGATTAAATCACAGATACTATTTGATGAACACTATTGATTTGGTAAACTATTTTTTCACATTTAGGGAACAATAAGCAAAATTATGCATAGTAAAAAAGGCAGAGGCAAAACTAGAAATATATTTTTCAATGCCACTTTTATATGCCATCTTTTCTGTGGTGTGAGAATCAAACTATTTGGGACAAAAAAGTTAAATGTGTCTGGGTATGTTTTAATTCAGTTATTTGCATTTTGACTAGAACACCCATTTTATTGTTCATGTTCAAGATTATTAAGTTGTCTTCAATTAATTATTCAGAAGAAAATAATATTTCCATATTACTGTACAGTAATATGCTTATTAATTTCCGGTGGTATTTGTATACTTTTGTGATCTATGTTAAGTAAATTAAAATATCTCCCTTTTTGGTTTAATGAGACCAAGTGTGCTGCTGGAATTAAATTAAGGTGTCAGCCTTCCTGAAAATGAAACATTTCAGACAATGAAATTTCTCCCTATGAAATAATCTAATTTCTAATTTTATCCTTTGTAGTAAATAAATAAATGAATAACTAAAATAAATCCAAGCAGTAGCAAAAATAATAGTAAAGCAGGGGAAAAAGAAAAAAGGTTAACTATGTCTGAAAATTATTTAGTATTGGAAACACTTTCAGGACTTTCAGTAGGACAATGAAAAACTTCCCACCAGAACATAAAAGAATCCTGGGAACCTCTTTTTAATATCAAGAGGCTCTGTGATCCCAGTACATACTTTGTCTTCTCTGGGCACCCTCTGCTGCAGGCTGCTCTCAGACAGACTTTTCTAACGTGATGTGCCAGACTCTCAGGGCAGCGCAGAACTCATTTTTCCTTCCCCCCACTGCTGTGATGGCAGGCCAATCAGTCACTCCAATATCCCCATAACGTGCCCTGCATGCCAGCAGAGCTTTGGAAACTTTGAATCGAATTGCTCTCTTACGTCTCCCACTGAAAATGAACCCATGGCTCTGGATAGCATTTATTTCCAGCCCAGTGCAGCGGACACAAGGCTTGTATTAGTGGTTCAAAGCCTTTGGAAAATACATAGGAAGTTGTTATTTTCTAGAGTTACTAAACATTCTTGCATTAGCCTCTTGTTCCATGGACTTTTCCAAGTTAAAAAAAAAAAAAAAAAAAACAAACTTTTGTAGCTGAGTAGAAATGCTTTAATTTGGAAGGTCACTCATGTATCTTTTTTGAAAAGTAAAAATATTTCCTTACACAAAAAAAACCTCTGAAGATGAGCTCTATTGCATCACAATAGCCCTAAATGTGTGTAGCTCAGAATTCTTCCCAGCCCTGCTTTTACTGTATGTATATACACTGGATAGTAGTAACTGTAAAATTTTATATACCTCTAAAGCCAGATTACTTTTCTTTTTTTGCGTTGCTTTACTAAATAAGGTCAGTAGTGGAAAGCCTGGAGAAGGAAGAGCTTTCTGTGGTTAACTTTTTGTGAACCTTTGGGGGGGCCTGCAACTCTGTTAAGAGATCCCCATTGACAGAAAGTCTTTATGAAGCTTCCCTTCATTTACTGGAGAATAAGCAGAAATGACAGGATAGGTCAGGCCCTGCTGAATTTTGATATGTAACAGCTTGGCATTTTAGTCAGATACTGTTAAAATTTAAGTTTGCAGATAAAATGCAGTTGTTACTGAGTAAAGTAAGAGCAAAATAAGAGTCCTAAATGTTTTAAGATTCTCTCATATCACTCCCTCTTGCCCCAGCTCTAATTAATCTTTCTTTGCCCAAAGGATTCAGTGCTGGAGACAAGTTTGCCTATTTGCCCAGGAGCTTTGCATTACACCTGGGTTCTCACACTTTCTAGATGGGGCTTCGAACTTCTGCTATTTCATTTTTGTGCCAGGAAAACCAGATGCTAATCTGGTTTGTTGCCCTGGACAGCTGCAAAGGAACCATACTAGAAAGCTAAAACTGAAAGAAACACCCCTGCATTTTACTAATTCAGTGCAAAAACCCAGACTTTACTGGAAAAGATAAAATGACAGAATCACTAAAACAAGATGACAAATTGATGGGTCAGGTCCTTTGCTCATTATCAGGCAAAATTTGCCAAAAAAGTTAAAAGTGTTTTTCTTGGATTAGAAGATCATAAAGATTCTACCTGGTGTTTTAACAATCGCAAATCTGCACTGTACATGAGTTTATTATTTTTTAATAAATATTAGCTAAAATAAACTTGATCACATGCAGGATTTGGATTAAAATCAAATTTGGAATATGTCAGAATATAGGGTTTTACTTTGGCCCATTGCTAACTTTTATAGCTCCCAAGATACAGTTCAGATTTTCAGAGGCTGGAGAGGGAGAAATTAGAAAATCAGTGTTAAGAATGATTAATAACAAATGGTAATAATATTCAAATAATTACAAAGTAGTTACAGTATTGCCACTTGTAAAAACATTTTAAAGTGGATAGCATTTTACATCATTAGAAAAATATGTTAAATGCAGCTTTGAAGGGCATGTCTTTAAAACAATTTCAGTAGAAATATATGACAGGTAAGGTTTAGAAAAAAGTATTCAACCTTACCAATGCCTGTAAGTTCTTTTAAATAGATGTTGCACACTCTGATTCTCAAAGAACATGCCACCGACATTTATAATTTAATTTATGATGTAACAAATAACAGTGAGATTCACAATAATTATGTAGCTAGGATTCCATAAAAATATAGCAAGCAAAAATGTGTATCTATAAATACTGGCTTCTCCAACAGCTGGGAAGAGGAATTTTTTGAGTTTAGTTAAAGAGACTCCTCTTTATTGTGTGCTTCAAGTCAAAATTAAATCAGGACTCAAGTTCAAGTAGCCATATGGTGCTTTTGGTTGTTTTGAGTAAATGGTGTTTGTGAAAATAAGAAGTTAGGTGGAAAAGATGCCTTGGCTAAACAAAAGATCCTTGTAGTCAGAAATACTACAAAAAATTTCTATAAAGGAATATTTTTAAGATGTGGCCAACCACCATTCAAACAGAACTCTTTTGTTATACAAAACACATAGCTGTTAGTTGATCTGAAGCCTTATGCTTGTGGTTCAAAAGGAGCATGGCAAAGCATGATAGAGGACAATATTATTGTGAAAATGAAATCTCTGAAGTAGGATGGCAGAATAAAAGTGAGCAGTGTGCTGCTATAGCAGAGAAAGCCTGGGGGATGCTGGGTTGCAGCAGCAGCAGATAAAGGCATTATTCCACTCTACTCAGCAATTATCAGGGCACACCTGGAACCAAAACTCTTCTTTTTTTTTGTCTTTACTGTACAAAAATGTTGTGGAAAGGGCTGTGAAGGACCGAAAGAACAGGGACCAGTGACAAGACCCAAGTGAATGGCCTGAAGTTGTGCCAGGGATATTAGGACAAGGTTCTTCACCCAGAGGCTGACTGGGCACTGGAACAGCTCCCCAGGGAAGTGCTCACAGCACCAACCCAGACAGACAAAGTTCAAGAAGTGTTTGACAATGCTCTCAGGCACATGGTGTGACTCTTGGGCTGTCCTGTGCAGATCTAAGTGCTGGAAAGTGCTGGACTTGCTGATCCTTGTATGTCCTTTCCAACTCAGAATGTTCTATGACTCTCTGAAGACATTGGCCTCAAGTATTTAAAAAAATGTATTCTTATAGAATCATTTAAGTTGGAAATTTCACTGATCTTAAAGGTCTTTTCTTGGAAAAGGCCCTTAAGATCGGTGAATCAAATCAATGGTTGTTTAATCAGGTTTCACCTCACAGATCAAGCCACCTGAAACAGCCATTGAGTAACTGTTGGTAATAGCTGCAGCTTTAATTGCTGTGGAAGAGGAGAAAGCATCTGTTTTTTTCACTGTATAGGGAGGAATTAATACAGGAAATTAATATAAATGGGAAAAGCTTTTAGAATGGGGGTTTTTTTTTGTGTGTGTGTGTGTCCCTGGCCAATATCTGCTCTTAGGCACTAGTTAATATTTCAAGTGTAAAAAATCACAGCTCATTGCAACATTTTTCTGGCATTGACTGAGTTTGTTCAAGTGTGAGAGAAAAGATAGACTTGCTGTGGGGTTATTTTCCTGATTGGTCCCTTGCCAAGATTAAACTGTTCAGCTGAGTTTAAATGATAACGAGTTTGCAGCCTGGGTTGTGGCCAGAAGCACTTCAGTTTTACAATGCAGGGCAAATAACTGCTGCGGTAGAGACAAAACCATGTCCTGCAATGTGCTGTGAAGCCGATGGCCTCCGGCTGGATCCATCCAGGTTGCATTTTAAGGAAGGGGAAAGGTTATGCAGGCTGCAATGGGGAAGGATTTCAGCAGAGTACAGCTGCTGGAGGGAGGGAATGAAGGAATCCTTTAAAGCAAACAGAGTTGGTTAAATAATGCCATGAAACTTCCACTTCTCAACAATGATCGGAGATCAAGCTGTGTTTGTATATACAGGGTTGAAGGTTAACCAGTAACTAAAGTCTTCCCTGATTGCCACAGGTTTACATTTTCTGTGTCACTGATGTTTGCCAAGTGGGATTTTGTGAGATTAGAAATAATACAGCTGGGCAAGCGGGTATATTATAGGGCTTACCCAAACAGAGCTGAGAGGGGACCACAGTGATATAACACACATGGTGGGTTCAGACCACGCCAAGAGCCCCATGGCTCCTGTCACAAGCATGGCTGAATGAAGAAAATTTGAAAGTGAACTCCATAGCTGAAAGACCACTCTTCATTTCATATTTCAAAGAAGTTACAACAGTACATAAAAACATTGCAACTAAAAGAAGTTACAAAGGGATTCTTTCTGTTTTCCCCAGTGTATTCTCCGTGTGGTTTGACAGCCCTTTGAACAAAGCTGGTTTCACTCTTTGCAGTCTTTTGTTCTCACACCATTTGCTGAAAAGCTGCTGATAGTCAAAAAGCAGTATAAATAACTTCTCTTGGTAAACAGTAGTAACAGTTTAATAATAATAAGCAGCAAATGATATGTAATTAAAATGGTTTTGTCTAGTAATTTTCAAATAACTGAAATGTGCAAGATTAATTCCCTGAAGGAAATTCTTTCCATTGGCACTTTGTTCTTTTCCTTTCTTTCAGCCAAGCAGAACTAGCTAATTTATCTCCGTTCTTTATGTTTCTGCTATCTTTCTTTGAGCTCTAATGAGAGTTTATAAAACTTTATTGATTAGATATTTGAACTTGATGCCATTTCATTTGGCTGTCAAACCTCTTTGCTCATTGTTGCTTACAGGAAAAATTATTTGTATTAATCTAAATTCTGCTGAGATAGAAATTAGTTCTGATACTAATAAATGATCTGGCAACAAAGAGCAAAAAAAAGAGTGCTGAGATGTATAAGTCTGTTTGCTATTGCAGCATGTCTGTGCATCCAGCACCCAGTACGAGGTGACTCCAGTTACCCCCTGAGCTCAAGGGATGCTCTGGGACTGCAGCTGGTAACAATAAGGTTTTGTGCAAGGGGGTGAACTTTGGTAACAATTTCTTACTCAAACTTCTGAAAGTACATACAATTTCTCATGTCTAACAGCAAGAATCACTAAAGGCTGTCTCAGTGTGTTCAGCATGTAGCAGGATAGGCTTTAAGACAGACTTCTGCTAAGGGCAATTTTGTTGCCTGGATAACGCTTTTCTCAAGAACAATCCACAAAATACTGACTCTTATCATAATACAAAGCTTAGCCTTGATATATTATATACATCCCCAGAATATGATAAGTTCACTTTCTAAAGCACAGCTTAAAACCCTGAGTAAGTGAAGTCTCCAAAACATGTCTGCATTGTAAATGTATTTAAGCAGAGAAATAAAACAGAAGGCAACAAGAGAAGTTACAATATAGCTGAATTCTTGAAGAATGGATTATTTCTTTCAAATGCTGTATAACATTTCTAAGATTCAATTATCTTCACCTGTGCCTACCCTTGCTGAAAAAATTCTTTGAAATCTCAGAGGTTAGCACTTGATGTAAATACAAGTAGCCCACACTATCCCTCAAAAACACCTTTAAATTTATTCAACTTCTTTTTCACGGACTGATTGGTTTGTAGAATTCTGAGAACTGACATGTACTATTAATTTGATTCCTTAACCCAAACTAAACTCCCCTCACTTTTGCCCTTTCTAGCTCCTGCAGACATAAAAGTTTGAATAAGGCTTTTTGTAGAGTGCAACAAAGGATTGAGCAGAGCCTGTACTGGTGCAAGGGGCTTCAGTTCTGTAGTGTCAACTGAGCTGTGTAACATTATCACCTACTGGGCTTCATGTAACTTGTGCATGAGGAATTTTTTTGCTTTATAGGCTCCCTTTCTTTGTCATAGCTTCAAAGATGAGAGTTTTCACCTCTGCACTCTATCCAAATCTGAATCTCAAACATTTTGATACTTTTCCTTAAATTACAAAACTTACTTACACTTAAACACATCTGTTTCTTTTCTTAATTTTCTTAATTCTCATGAAGAAACAGGTCCAGATGCTTAAATCTGATCCCTTGCACTTTTGTAAAGATGGAGTGCAGTCAGGACCTTTCAAGGGTGTTATGAAAATTAAATTTGGGTTGTATATATGGCTTCCAAAGGATGAAAGAGTTGGGCACATATATCTTTTGCTTCATATAGTAAATTCCTTAAAAATCTGGAGCTATACAATAAGTTTTCACTTAATTTTATTCGGTTACAAACCAGGAAAAAATTCAAGAACTTCAGAATTATAAGGACAAAGTCCACTTATTTGTAACACTTTATTTACTGACCTGCACACCATAGAAAGAGATAAGTAAGGGATTAAGGCTTTTTTAAATTAATGTGATTAAAATGCTAACATCTTTTATCCTAACGGTCTAATATATAGTCAGCAAAACAAAAGACCTATGAAAGCATTTAGCAAGTAAATATTTGTGCATGAAAGATTAAACAAAGATAATGTTAAGGTTTAGTTACCATTAACTGTTGCTTACTAATGAAAGTTAATAGGTAGTATTCAAAACCAGCTTTCAGAACACTTCAGAATGGCTTTCAGCATTGTCAAGAGAAAAATACCTTTTCTTTAGATACTCTGGCCTTAGCAAAGGAGTAGGAAGGTTTCAATGTTAGCACAGTTGGGCACCTTCTTTTATTCATTAGGAAAACTTTTATAAGAAATATTTAAGTTGTTGAGATCTTGAGACCATTGAGAAGGCTGTCACATATTCCTATAATGCCTGTTTTTACCCACTTGAGCACACAGCTGTATTTCTGTCGAGGCCATACAAGTGACATCTTCACAGAGCTGGAGTCAAGTTAATCAGTTTGGCACTCCATGTTTGTGTATTGTTGAATAAATTCTTGGCAATAGGATTTTTCATGAGCTGTGGTGCCAGGGGATCTCTTCCATGAGTGAGTGAGTCAATTCATATTATTAATATGGACCAAAGCTTCCATGTAAGTACTGGGTAAATACTGACCAGACTGACTAAATTACTGAGATAAAAACATGCTATGTCAGCAGATTTGGCTATTAAGTTATGTTTTTGTGATAATGACTTCAGTATTAGAATAATATGCATTAAACTTTTGATTTTATGATTTTAGTGTTAACATTCATGAAGAAAAAAGGTCAAATTTCTTAAGTTACTTATTAACAGTTTGTTCAAGGTGTTTCTCTGGGTGGTCAGGGAATTTCTGTGTGAACATTCAGTTTACCCGTAGTCTCTTACAATGGTCCCTTTATATTTTGTAAAACTGCTCAAGAATGTTAAGTCTCTTCATTGTAATCCAATTTACAAAATTATCCTGTAATCTCTTAGAACATGAACCATTCATTTTAACTTGGACCATATTATAAGGTAATAGAAACCTGATTGCACTATGTAGAGAGAAATGTGGCTGGTTACAGGTGGTTTCTTTTAATCTGGAAGTGAATTTAAAATGGAATTTACAGTCTCTTGCTAATTAGTAAATTATAACAAACACATTGGAGGGAAATTCATGGATTGTTCTGGGAGACTGTAAAATTGCTGATGTATGCTAGAAAACAATCACATAAATAATCCCATTGCTGTTAATAAGAAGATTCATGAATAAAGCTGCTTACATCATGCTTTACAGAAGTAGATCCATGTGCCCAGTTTAGTATGGATTTTACTCACGGAGAAGGCAAAGAGCAGAGCATCATGTAAGGATCAGAGCATATAAAAGAGCTGCAAAAGCCCAGTGGCATAGAAGCCTCTTGAACCTCTCTACCTTTTCACATTTCTACTGAAATCTTCATCTTCACAAATTCAGCTACTTTCAGGTCAATTTATTTTCATTTTGTGTGAGTAACAAACCAAAATTTTGCCCATTCTTTCCCCATCTATGGTTAGTAAACAACAGATTCAGTCTTATGTAGGCAGGCTCAATACCTGATACACCCCCAGAACAGGTTGATTGCTCCCACTTGCTTTGCCTGCACAGTATAAAACTGAGTCTCAGTCATCACTGGGAATTAACTGTCTGTCCATACAACCCATAATTTCATTTTGACAGCAACAGCATTGTGAGGTATTTTTGGCCACAACTGACTTCAAAAACTTCTGTGAGCTTGAGGTAACAAACTACTCCTGCATCAGGAGTGATTCCTAGTTTTAGGATTCAAAAAGAAAATCACCTGTAGAAGATGTAACCCCAAGTCTGAGAAACTGATTCCTGTGTTGCTTTTGTACTTTGTGTAAAGATGCAAGTGCTCATCTGCATTCATAAAATACATTTTACAGACAGCAAATGGAAGCTGAACCTTTTTAGACTGCTCAGTTTACTCAGATATTCTCTGGCTGCAGATAGTCCAAAGGCGTGTTTAAATCCCCTGTAAAGCAGTTTGGTTAACATTATACTGTTGAAAAATTTTCTAATGTGAATTTGAGGCAGTGGGAGATTTGGGAATTGGTTTATTAATTTTTTTTTTTTTACTCTTCTTGGAAATGTTGGTACATTAGGATATCTGCTTAAGTGTCTTCCTGATATTGGAGGTGAATGTTAGCTTCTTATAAAATGCTTTATTCACCTTGTTCACCTTTAGAGGAATCAGCTTGCAAGAGTTTAGATATTTTTAGGTGGCTTTTGTTCCTTTCTATTTAGTGGTATTTAAGTTTTATGTAGTTAAAGGTCAACCTTGAAACCCTTCTGAGATGTCAACATGAGCAGCCAGGGCATTTTTATGGCTCACTTTTCTCAGTGGAGACACTATCATTCATTACAAGTGGAAGATTCCACTTGCAACTAAATCATAAAGCACAAAGGCTTTTAAAAGATCAAGTCTAGCCTAGGCTGAAGTACACAGAATGCCTGTCAATATAAAGGAGTTTACCCTGCTTAAATAAAGAGCATTTTTCATAAAGTATTAGGTCAGAGTAGATAGCTGACAGTAAATCTTTGATCAAGCTGGAGCACGTAAGCATTTATGATAAAATTCTCTACTTGGATGTGTATGCTTAAGAATTTACTCCTACAGTTTTATCCTGATGTTAGCTGTTCTTTTTATTTTTTTTTTTTATTTTTTTGCTGTTATGTATAGGTGAGCAATTTTATTTACCTTCTCAAAGATAAAGAGATATCCCATAAAGGCACTTTGTTTTCTTTGCCTGGCTTTGATATGTTTGATTTGTTGGTAGTGGTGTTCTGCTGTGATCCATTCCATAATGCTGCCTATGTGTGTTTTCCTCTTCTACTGCTAACTCAGAGCAGACTGACCATGACAAGATTAGCTCAGCAGAATGATATGTTGATATTTTGAACGTAACATCTCTTATCAGTCTCTCTGATTTCAGAAAGTTTGTTCTGTGTTTGAAAATTCTGACATACTGTTGAATTACATAAAAAAACCCAGCTCCACTAGGTATGCAGCAGGTGCTAAGCAGCAACCTGTGTTGATGGAGCAAGGTTTTGATTTCATAAACATGAGAGAATTCATTCTTGTATTTCTGAGACCAGAAACACCAGACATAAGTGCAAGTAGTGTGATCTCTGTGACTCTGGATGGAGGTAATCAGTCATTTTCATCCTCTTCCAGCAGAGCACACTAAAGAACAGCACAAAGATTACATGTCCCCTGGATGCTAATGGAGCCTCCCTTCATTTAACATTGACACACATGCTTCTGCTTGCCACCACTTTTCTGCCTTGTATATTTTCTTCCTCAATATATACATAGATTTATGTATATAAATATATAATAAATTAGAAAGAGTTTCAAACCATAAGATATTATAAAATTCAGATGTCAAGGTGTAGCTACCCATTACAGTACTGGCATCTCTTCCACAAGACCATATCAGACACCTCCTTCTGCTTGGACATGCAGAAAAAAGAATCCTGAGAGGACATGCTTTTATAAATTTAGGAATATTGCACTGTGACAAATTATTTTCTCTCCAGTATTATTCTCAGTCTTTTGTTTTTATAGGTTTTAGTAATCCATTACATAAGATGAAAAGTTAGGGTATAGAAATGATCCTTTCAAAAAGTGTCCCTGGCAATCTAATTGGCCATTCTGTGGCACACTGTGCTATTGTGTGTTTCATTCTTTATAAGTATATTTTTTGGTAACTTGCATTAATAAAATAAAAACATATCAGAAAATTCTACTGGGGTGTTATGACAAAAAAAAATGAGACATTTGGTGTAAATTTCTAGCTAGTATTTATAGGGAGGGACATTTTCCTAGGAGAAAAATAGTTTTCTAATTTATGATCATCGTGTTGAAATATTCAAAAACAAATAAATGGACTTGTTGAAATGTAAAATCAATTTGAAGACACAAAATAATGATTTTATTTCTGTGAAAAACATGTTTTGGAAAGTTATAAAGCAGATGCAAAAGCCACAGCTCAGTTTCAACAAATAAATAAAAATAAACTTTAGCCACAAAATGAGTGTAATAGTCTTTAAATAATTGTTGTCATTCAGAATTATCCCTTAGGTAGTGAGTAAAATATGTATCAATAAGATGAAGGTAAGAAGGATACAGCAATGCCTGTCTCTGAGGAGGTAAGCACAACTTTATGCAATTAAATTGCTTTACCTATGTTACAACAGAAGGAAGATCTTAACATATTTATTTTACAAAATATTTTAATTTTGTCTTCATTTCTATATAGTTTTCACTGCTTTCTGGACAGGTGTTAAATGCTGTGTCCCTGACGTGTATTTTGGCCCTTCATGTTGTCTCTGAGCTGAAAATTGACTGGACAGTGCAGTGTTTGGTTTTGGTAGATTTTTTTTTTTTTTTTAAGCAATAAATCTGGTTTTAAAATGGATAAGCTGTAAGTTTGAGAAGGTCAGGAGAAGGAAGATGTCAGACATTTGGAGAGAGAGGTGGAAAGGCTTGTGATGAGTCATAGCTCCTGGTGGAACTAATTTTCTGGTTGGGACTGGCCTCCAAAGAACTTTATTTTCAGCACAAACAAGCTGTACCTTTGCTTTAGCAATACAGTGATAGAAAATTCATTAATATTTGCTGGCAGCATCTGTTCCTCTTCTGTAGGTGGTCTCTAATATAATCTTTGTCACTCATCACTCAGTGTTTTGCTAGTAAAGACCTTCCCTTGATTTCAAGGAGGATTTCCAGTGTAGAATGTGGAGAAGTTGTGATGGATTTGTTGGAACCCACGCTGATGAAGTGCTGTAGTGAGAGACACTTTAAATAGAATTATGCCTTGTTGAGGTGGACACAGGAGGTACCAATACTTCATGTAGCTATGAAGAAGTTGCAAGGGTTTTCTCTCATGTGAAGATGATAAATATATAAAGAATAGGTGTGACTGTACGAGTGTTTGGTAACAAAAGACATTCTGCAGCAGTCCAGAGTGTGTACTCAGACACCAATCACTGCCAATGGTGTGCTTTAATGAACACGGGCAGAGGTAGGTGCCATCTTCATGCTCCTGTAACATCATATCTGTGTTTTCTTACTTCACATCAATGCTGGAAATATCTGGAGAGCAGGTCTTTTTGACAGTATAAATGAAGAGTATGGGGATGGATGTGGTTTCCCGTTACTGTTGTTTGGAGGGAATGATTTAAATCTTTTCAACACTCTGCATTTGGATCTCTGCCATACCCTGGGACAGATGATGTTGGATTATGCCAAAAGATCAGGAAGATGAGAATGGATATCTGCTCACTGAAAGTAGATCTTCCATCAATCTCTCTAAATTATGTCCTGTCTTCTGTGCTGGCCTTGATCCCAAATGTGATGGATCAAGGGTATTGACTTCAACTGAGTGAATTATATTTCTCTCTGGCTGTCGTTTCAGACCTGTTCTGAGTTGATATACAGGGTAGTGCTAAGGCAGAGTTTCCCTATCTGAAAATTTTTCAAGTGTTCGTCCAAATACTCCATACCCTAAAGAAGAAAAGAATGTATTTTCCATAACTCAGACATGAGTTGTTTCAGGCATGAGTGGCTGCAGTCTCTCATATGACATTCTTCCATCAGCTAGGCAGGTAATACATTTACGAAAACTTTGGAGGAAGAATCCTGTTCACTTCTTCAGTGTTCCTTGAGTGGTTGTAGGCATTTCAAACGCTCCTGGAGCATAAGGGAGGAGCCAGACTACTTAAGAAACCTTGTGTGAGTGGTGATGTCACCAAAGTAGGGAAATTAATAATTTACAGTAATGTGAATGTATGAAATATCTTCCATTCCAAAAGATACTGTATACTTTACATCTCTCTCTTTACATTGGCAGTTAATCTTGAAGCTCTGGCACAGATCCAGAAACCTCTGAAATAAGAATAAATCTTTTCTTTGATCCCATTGGACTTGGTAATACAAGTTGTCCCAGTAGCAATGGTTTCATATGCCATGCACATGACACTGCTCCTGATATGGCTTATTCTAGCTCACAGGAGAGGACAGCAATAATGTGCACAATAACATGTTAAAAAAAAATTCTAATCGAAATTACAAAATAAATGTAAATAGGAAAATAGATCAGTAATCTCAAAAGCTGTCAGTTACCCAAGGCTTTCCTAGTAACATGATCTTCTTGAAATAAAATTCTTAACTGCTGATGAGTAGAATTACTTGATGCTAAAATGTTCCCTCATAGTAGAAGAAAATAACTTGCTAAATCACCAGTACCAGTTTTCTCACCATCATGTCATCTTTGGGTGTTTTTTAGTCAATGTCCCAGTGCACTCCTGGCTTTTCTCCTTTTCCACTCAGTTTGGAGCATGAGCTCCTGTTGCTCTAAAATGAGTGGAGGCAGTCTGTGCCTACTCAGCCTGTGCTGCCAGCTGGTCACAGGCAATTCAGAGTGGACATGGCAGGGTTAGCCACGTGTTGGGCTTCATAGGACAAGCCCTGCAGAGCCCTGCTACTTAGTGCGGACTCTGAAACACATTCAAGTTAACACATTCAGGAAAAAAAACCACCCTGTTTTGTTTCCAGTTATCTGAAGTGTTGATCAAATGGCTTCCTTGCTAGATCTAAATGTATAGACATTAACAACAGGACTTAGACTAAATTTGCTGCTTTCCTGCTTCTTCCTGCAGATTGATTTGTAGTATTTGTCTCAGCCTCGTGGTTAGCAAGGAGAGAAACAAATTTGTCCTAATAACACATTAACAGACACAAAATGTACCTCATATTTGCTAAACTCTCCTCTGCACCTCAAAAACATGTAAGGATTATGATCCTGTAACCACCAGCAAATGTTTTAGATGGGCAATCTACGTGCTATGATACATTTTGTTTTTACATTTTTTACAATATTTGCAATACATTTTTAAAATAATAATAATAAACTTGTTTTCATCCATTTAAACCAAAAGCCTCCCTTCAGGAAGTTTGTTTACTATTTTCAATACTCATCATTATATTTGGTTCTCTTTCCAGAGTACACATAATGTGTGCAGAATGTTCCCTAACCAACTGGAAACTGATTATTTTAACAAATGGGGCCTTGCTCACTAAATGTGACAGCTCATGTCCCATGTAAACTAAACACAGATGGGCAAATTCTCCCCCTGAGCTAGGTAAGCACAGCAACATCACAGGAGCAGGGATAGAACCTTCCTTGTCTCTTAGACCTAAATTTGATTTTCCACCCTTTGTCCCTTAAGTCCCATGAAAGGCAGAGAATGTTGTAGCTGTATCACTGCAGTGGAACTGTGTGTATGAGGGAAAGTGTGTGCCTTTGAGAACACATACTCAAATAATAAATACAGTGGAATTTGTTAGATTGGCTCTGTGGAATTTGGACCCTTTTGTCTCCATGAACAAAGTAACATTTAGCGCTGACATATTATTTATACAACAATATCCATATTTTTAAGGCATAGAGTGTTATTGTTCATTGATGCATTCATATGGTTTTATGTTTATGGATTGTGTCCATAAAAACCAGTTAGGGTTTGATTCAAAGCAATATGTTGATCTTTGTACTTTCTTTGTGGTTTTGCTGGAAAGCTAACGGAGGTGTGAGCCTGAGTGTACCTGGTTGTCTCCAACTGCATGGTGAGGAATGTATTGGATTTCTCACTCTTCAGAGATGGTTGAATCCCTGGGAAGATGTCTTATATACCTGAACAGGCTGGGTTCCTTGTCCTAGAGTTGTTATAAGCTTTGGAAACAAACTGAACTGGGTCCCTCTTTGTCTGTATTCATAATGGGTTTTACAGCTTCAAGACCAAAGCTGAAGAATGGCTGTGAGCAAAAGCTGGCTTCTGGGGCAGGTTTGAGGGTGCAGATGTTTGTGATGCAAAGAAGATGATCAGAAAAAGCATTGTATAGGCATTTAACTTGCAGTACACACAGGGAATTTTTAGTATTCTGGTCAAAGGAGAGAATCTCCAGAAGTAGATTAGAAGAACCTACATAAATTAACTGATGAAATACAGGAGGATAAAGTCCAGCTCTGGTTTGTTGCACTTATATTAGGAGAATAGCAACATACTAATGATCTCTAAATCTTCCTGTACATTGTTTATATGCCTATTTCCACAGATTTATTTATTTTTGTCCTATCATGAAAATTGTGTTTAATATGGTGGAAAGAAATAACTAAGGTAACAGTATTAGTGATTAAAAAAAAAATTAAGAGATAATAAAACATACAATAAAGCACATATGCTATTCAGAGCCATAGTAAGATTAGTTTCCACAGCAAAATATATTGCTAGTAAGGAATTAAATGATGAAACATGACTGTGGGTATGTGATGATGATCTTTTGTTCTTCTATATCAAGAAGCAATTTAACTGGAAGTATGTGTACGTCTATGACAAATACAGTTACCTCTAAATGCTTGCTGAGGTGACCATTGGTATTTCAACCACTAGAAAAGGATTTACATAGGTGTACAAACAAGAGTGTGTATTTTTTGCAAACCTTTTTGTGGTGCATTCCTTTGATCCAGTTAACAATATGCAGCTTTACTCATGGTGTGGCTGTTTGCCATTTCTTTGTAGTTTTTCTGAAAAGAAACAGGCAAACAGAATTTATAATGTCTAAAATATGCAGATTCTGGAAATGTTAACCAGCTCCTGTTTGCAAACAAATCTATCATATACTCTGCAGCTGAATAGAGCTGACAGCTTAGGAACTGGGATATGACAGGACTGAAATGAAAAAAAGAAACATACAAAGAACAGAAGGGAGTTTTAGTAAGGCTGTTTTACTTGTTTGGTTGCCGGTGTCTTACTGATGGATATTTTTTGCACTGTTTGAATCATATCGTTGAATATATTTCCTACAGGAAATAAAGCACTAAATTTATTTCTTATTTAGGGTTAGAAGGAAACCCAAACATGTTTTTCACATTCAGAGTTCAGTGACAGTTTTCTCACAATTTGAGTTAAATAAGGGACAGTGTTCAAAGAATAGGAGCTGAAACTGAATCACAGCATGAGTTGAGGTGGAAGTGACACTACAAGGATCATCCAGTTGAACTCCTGGCCTTGCACAGGACACCCCAAGAATCATGCCATATGCCTGAGAGCGTTGTCCAAATGCATCTTGAACTCTTGGTGCTGTGACAACTTCCCTGGGGGGAGCCTGTTCTGGTGCCCAACTCTGGATGAAGAACCTTTTCCTGATATCCACCCTAAACCTTCCTAACCTCCCTAAACTTCAGGACAGTCCCTTAAGTCCTGTCACTGGTCACTACAGAGAAGAGATCAAGAGCATAAATCAGGCAGGGGATGAGAGGGAAACATAAACATGCCCATAAAGAAGTTGATACTACTGGAGAAAGATATGGACAATTAAGGTTTTCAAAGGAGGAGCCATTGTATGGAGGTGAAGCTAGTAGCAGAGTCAGAAAATTTTAATTTCCCAAAATTATACTTCTAAACAGAGTTTGTTTTTTTTTGTTTTTTTTTTGTCTGTTGCAAGGGAAAATGTCCTAAAAGTAATGGAAGTGCATCCTGTATGTTTTTAGACTTTGAATATTGAACCATTAATTTTTGTTTGCTTGTTTGTTTGTTTTTTGGAGGCGTGTTGTTTTTTTCTAACATACAACCTCCCCATTCTTGGCATTCCAGAATGTCATGGTCACATCAACACTGAATTTGCAGTGAATTTCCAGTGTTATCCAGTCAGAGTGGTACAAACCAAACAGGAATGAATAATTCTTTCAAGTAATGCTATCCTGTGGGTCAGTGTAGCAGAAAGGGCTGAACAACTGTTTTCCATCTAAGATTAAACTGCTCATTGCTATGGTTCAGGAACAGCAGTGCAAGGGACAGTTCCTGCTCATTTGCCAGGACTGCCTTTGTTCATGCAACATTACTTTTTGTAATGGGGCGCTAAAGAAATGTAAAACATCAAGAAGGGTAGGAGAGAGCATGATTTCTTTTCAGTCCCTTCTTCCCAGAGACATAAAAACATCAGCACTCATTCTCTTACTGATTACAAAGAATTTAGTGTCTCTGATCTATTAAGGTACATCCTATTTCTATTTTCCATTTGGAGAAGCACCTGTAATCCTGCAGATTCCATGCACAGTGGTAAAGTTGCTAAGGATCATATTGAAAGTTAAGAAAAATTGTTTTGCCCTTACCACATGACCCTTTGTAGCACTGCAGTTCTGAAGAGTCAGGGAAGGATTTTGCCACTGATAACTTCACTATATCAAGGGAGCATTTTGTAGTGTATGTCATAATGACACATTTTCTCAGAATTACGGGATTTAAGTTTGTTTCTTCTGCTTGTTCTCAAATAATGAATATACTCTGTCTTATTAAAAGAAAGAAGGTATTTGACTAAGAAAAAAGTAGTTCAGCTGTGTGTATCACAAGGTCTCATTACCATTATGGAGGGGGATAAGAGTGGGCTTGTCCTAGAACATCTGAGCTGAAGGGAAGATGTCTGTGGTAAAAGAATTTAAATTCACAATCCCCAAGAAATTTATCTGGTATTTTCTTTCTGTTTTGTCTTCAAAATGAGGTGTGCTTTTTGTGATATTCATAATTTATTATTTTTATTGACATCCTTTGGACTGACAGCTGAAGTCTTACCATGCTTTTATGTCATGTCACTCTAAAAACTCTTGAGATGTATGTATGTAGGAATTTTTTTTAAAATAATGCATTCTTTAAACCCATAGTAAGTTTACTTTCTTATGACAGCTTTATTCTATTAGTTCAGCACTCAGTCAAGAGGGTATTTCCTTGTTTTAGTAATGACATGAAAAAATACCTAATTAGATTTCAGGTTTGGAACATTTCTTTTCACATACAATACCTATCATCATGATCAGTATAGGTATTGTCATGGAGCCAAGAGCTCTCAAAAGCAAACAAAATTCATTCACATTTGTACAAAGGAGGAGAAGGCAATAATAATAATTTTTTTTGTTAAAATTATTAGCTGTGATACCATTTCTTAAAGAAAACAAACTCTTTTGTCCATCGTTCACTCCTTAACTCCTTTTCTTGAATTGTAGGTTCAATTTTCTAGCATTGTTAAATATTGGTCAAAAGTAAGAATATTCCATAAGGTGGCTAAAGAGTTTTAAGACTATGTCATAATTTCTCTCTGCAGATTGTTTTCCCCACCTTTTATATGGTATGTGCATGTGAATCTACATGAATGATGAAATGCTCACATTTGTATTAGCTCAAAGAAATTGCATCTTAATTACAGTTAATGACATCTTTGCTTGCTCAGTTCTTCCTCTGGAAGTGAAATCAGGAGGCTGCAGTGAAACAGCTTTAGATAGTGACAGGTCTAAAATAACTATGAGATCTTCACCACTCCAAAGGACTGAATGTTCACATACTCAGTATCAAGCATGAAATGCTTTGGATTTGCCCTCTGTAGCCTTTCCTGGAACTGGGTTGAAGCAGTGTTAAAGATCTCCCTGTGTTATACAGAGATGGGAGGGGAGCCTATGCTTCACATTTATCCTGTCTCTATATCCAGGGAAAACCCCTAGATACTGTAGGGCAGCTGCACACAGCTTTTGGGTACATCAGTAGAACTCATGAAACAGAAATGAATTCTGCATTTTCTCACAGAATGTTGGATGCTGTTAACCTTTTCTGCTGTGTGCATACAGGCTGTGTGCCTTGGTTTCAGTGGAAAGACAGTGGAACAGAGATGGATCTCAGACCCCTGTGAATGATATGCCATCAGTAGGGTTTGAAGGCTGACATATTTTGTTATTTTAGTTGCCAATAGAAGTGTTCTGGACAACGATGAAATAAGCCTCTACTGAAAACATCTACAGAGCCCCCTTTGTACATCCAGTCCTTCCTGTTTGCTTCTCTTTAATAAATGGGGGCAATCTACTTGAGAGTAAATCTTGGCTCAGACTGTGAAAGGAGTAGATAAAGAAAAAAGCAATAACACATAAAAATTTACTGAACTTGAACTAAGGATGTTGGGATATGAAAAGAAAAAAACCTTTCAGGTTGGAAGAGGAAAATGTAGTGCTTCATATTATGCTTTCATGGTCTTGAGGAAAAGAAGCCCGGTCTTTGCTTATTAATCAGACTGAACTGAGGAAGACTGTGTTGTATTTGCTCAGAAGTTGCTAAGGGCAATCATTTAACTTAGTTACACTGGCAGCTGGCTGTAGCTTGTGTACATACAAGCCACTCCAAAAATTTATCAAGAAATCTTCCTATTAATTCATAGAAGTTAAATATTAATGCAAAAGTAAACAGTCTGTTGACTCGCTGTGTGGCTCATTAGTTGAGAGCACAGCAGCAGTGTTGAAATAGTGATAGTTTCAAGAAATGAATGCTAAACCTAGCTCTCTTTTCATACAGCAGCTATGTATCTGGAAGGGAACATAGTAAATTCCACAGTAATTTGCAAAGAGAAAGTCCAGATGAGATTCACTGTGTTATTTCTCTGATCATCCCAAGCATTTCTAGCTTTGAAATGTATTCTGCAGCATGGGCTATGGTGGTGCTTATTCAAAAGTTAAATTATGTATCTTGTTTCAGGTCAGTAGTGTTGCTGATGTTTTTCAACAGAATCACAGTATGCACCTGAGGCTGGAAATCACCTCTGGAGATGCCTGATCCCTAACCCCTCATCTCGAGGGCAATGAGAGCAGGTTGGATGGATGAGATGAGCAGTGGATATTGTCTACTGCAGCTTCAGCAAGGCTTTTGACACTGTCTCTCATAGCAGCCTTGTAGGTAAATTCAGGAAGTGTGGGTTAAATAATTGAGGTGGATTGAGAACTGGCTGAACAGAAAATCCCAGATGGCCATAAGCAGGATATAGTTGGTCTGTCACTAGTGGTGTCCCCAGGAGATGAAGGGGCAGGTGCCTCCTCAGCAAGTTCATTGACAGCACAAAGCTGGGAGGAGTGGATGATACCCCAGAGGGCTGTGCAGCCCTTCAGGACAGGCTGGAGAGACGGGCAAGAGGAACTCTCTGAAATTCAGCAAAGGGAAGTGCAGGGTCCTGCACCTAAGAAGAAGAAACCCATGGATGAGCATAGGCTGGGGGCTCAGCTGCTGGACAGGAGCTCTGCAGAGAAGGACCTGGGAGTTGTGGTGTACAACAAGCTGTCCATGAGCCAGCAGGGCCCTTATGGCCAATGGAATCTTGGGGTGCATTAGGGAGAACCTTGCCAGCAGGTCAGGGGAGGTGATCCTGCCCCTCTGCTCAGCCTTATCTGGAGGGCTGTGTCAGGTTTTGGGTTCCTCAGTAAAAGAAAGACATTGGAGCTCCTGGAGCAGGTCCAGTGGAGGGCAACAGAGATGATTAAGGGACTGGAGGATCTCTTATGAGGATAGGCTAAGGGAGCCTATCCTTCAGCCTCAGGAAGAGATGACAAAGAGGGAACCTCATCAATGTCTGTCAATGTCTGAATGGAGGTGTCAGAAGATGGATCAGGCTCTGCTCAATGGTGCAGAGCAATAGGACATGAAGCAATGGGCAGAAACTGATGCCCACAAAGTTCCACATGAACTTTTTACGTTACCTTGAACTCTTTGTAAGTTGTTGAAGGTTTAGGAGTACAACTGCATTGCAATTACATGTGAGTGCATTGCCAAAGGTTTTATCTGTTCAGATGCAGCAGGCCCAGAGGCACCATCTAATCCTGGAGAAAAGAGGAGAAAGAAATTGTAGCAAATATTTTTTCTTAGTTTATGCATTTAGGGTTTTCTTTCTTTACTCTCCAGTTTTATTGCTTTAGGGATCAAGATTTGAGATTCAAGATGAGACAGTGTCTATAAATGAGCCTACATGATAATTCCTCTTGTCCAACTTGTTGCAAAGAACCTGGCACTTTAGATGAAAATTGAAATCTTAATGATTCATTTCAGATCTTTAATTCAGTACATGTTTTTCAATATATTATTATTTTCTATACTGCTTTTACTAATGGCACTTCAAAAGAATTGATGTCTTGATTTTATTTTGATTTGTTATTGGTTGTCTGATATGACCTTATCTAGATGCTTATGTTCCATCACTTTACACTTCCCTGATTCTTCACTGTCTGGCTTGAGTGTAAGTCAGAAAGGACAAGGCCATGTGGGCAGGAGATAAATAAAAAGGAAAAACTCAGATCTTAATTTGATATTTTCCCAAGGGATTTTAATAAATTACCAGAGTAGGACTTCAGATACTTATGGAGTAATTTCATTTTCAGGGATAGACCATCTTTGATAGCATATTTTAAATATATATATATGTGTGTGTGTGTGTGTGTCTATATATGGCTCTGTATTATGGTAACTAGTCAGAAACACGAATAATTAGAAATTGAAATTAGAAGGTGAAATTAAGAATTTGGCTGCATTGACTGTTGATTTATGAGAAAAGTATCTTGCCTCACTGAAATGATACTATCTTCTGAACAATCGGCTCCAAAACTGGATTTATGAAATCATGGATCATTTTCAAATGTTAAAGATCTCCAGCAGTTTCCAAATATCTTTATGGATTGGAAGATGATTTGAATTTTATGAAAAACTACCCTCCTCTTCCTTGAAACAGATTATGTAAAAGACACTAGAAGCCTGTCGGACTCTGGAATTATTTTTTGTTAGAGAAAAACTTATCCAGACCAAGGCAATTTTTTTTAATAGAAAGCATGTTTTGACCTCCTGAGCTTTCCCCCACATCCATTGTCTTGGAAGAAGAGCCATGCAGAGCAGCCTTGCTTCCTGACCTCTCAACTTCACAAAACTTTTTGCATCAAATATGAGCAGGGAAGTTTCCTGAGCTGTCCTCCTAGAGCATCCCCCACCTGAGCAAAAGCCAAGACCTCCCAGGAAGCTGTCTTGCCCTGCCACCAGTGTGCTGAGGCTGTAAACAACTCCCTTGATTTTGGCTGGGGTCAGGCTCTTGGGGCAGAGCATCCTGTACAGGAGACAGACAAACAGGTGAGGCAGATCTGCTGTCCCTCAGAATGGTGTCAGGTTCACTATTTAAAAAAAAAAATCAACAATCAGACTTTCTTGTTCTGCATGATAAAGCTGGGCAAGCTCTGCCTTTGCACTGAGCTCCACAAGTGTAAGAGCACAGCTTTGGCGATTCTGCTGGCAGTTTGTTTGGTGCTGAGAACATAATCATTTTTGTTGGAAAAGACCTCTAGGATCAGCAAGCCCAACCATTAACCCAGCACTGCCAACACCACCGCTAAACCATGTCCCTAAGTGCCACACCTCCATGTCTTGTAAATTGTTCCGGGAATGGAGACCCCACCTCTTCCCTGGGCAGCCTGTCCCACTGTTTGACAACCCTTTGGGAGAAGAAATTTTTCTGATATCTAACCTGAACCTGTCCTGGTGCAATTTGAGGTCATTTCCTCTGGTCCTATCACTTGTTACTTGAGAGATGAAATGCTGAGCTTTGAGAAGTGATTTGTACAAAATGCAGCAGCAGTCCATTACATTGGTGGCTGGAGGAGCATTTATTTTGTCAGGGAAAACCCACAATGAGATGGTAAGCTTCAGAGAGAAAATATTTGCACAGCTAAAACAAAAAGTTTTCAAGTCTTTTGAGCTGAACCCATCATGCTGTTTAAAGATTTAATTCCAGTAATTTCTATTACATATGTTTATCCTGGAAGGAAATGCAGGAAATTGCATGTATTGTTCTAAAAATTGCTTTCTTAAGTATTTCAGTTGTCTTTCCTGGTGACCAAAGGAGATAATCTGGTTCCAGAAATCAGTATGTTTTGCTGTAACAAATCAACACAGTTAAATAAAGCACTGTATTATGAAGCTGCTAATGAAAATATTCTCCTGTTTGGTGTTGGGGTGGGTTTTGTTTGCTTTTACTTTCTTTTTCCCCCCTGTAAGTTCATTAAAAATGCTTACCTGGAATTGAAAATGAAACTTATAATCAAGTTTGAAGTATGAATGCAATATATTTAATTTATATTTAACATTTGCAAATACAGTCCTAAGGGAAGAATTAGTGCTGACATCATTTTAATTTACCTGAGCGCTCATGCTGGGTCAGGAAACCTTCTCTTTCCTCATATCTCATTAGTGTGTATAGCTAGATAAGCCAGAGGTGTATTTTTTAAATATCTTTTTATTTGCAACTTGCCAAAATGGCTTTTATAGTGTTCCATGCCTGCTGTGTTTCAAAGGTTTCTGCTAAGCCATACTTATTTTGTAAGCACAAAGCTGAGATAGGGTTTTTTTGCTCGTTTCCAAGTTACTGATTCTGAAATTTCAGCTTGAAGAGTGAAAGACAATCACATTTTTTTGTTTTGCACATCAACAATGAGGATTCAGGATACTGTTTGTGCCTTTAATAATGTCCATACATTTCTACTGCCATCGTGCTCTGTGCTTGGTGGCATCTGTGTGGATTCACTCTGCCCTAAATAGGCCCCACCATGCACTTAATTGTGAATTTGGGCAATGGTTTTGCTGGTGAGGTTTTTAGCTCTAATCAAACCCTTATCTAGGGTACTCTCTGATTTTTAGCAATGACAGAACTGGAAGTCTGGGCTTAATATATGACCTTGGTGCCCCAAACTTGTAGGCTTTCTGGTCTCTAGAGTGGAAATAGTGAATTCTTATTTATCCACTGGTGTTCCACACACAGGGCAGGGCCTCAGAGCTGAAACCACAAAAGGTGGTGGCTAACTAGGGAGTGTAATACTGCTAGCAAAAAATACCCCAATAACCCTCCAATCCAGAAAACAATGAACCCAACCAACAAAAAGCAATAAAGATCTTGGAGCAGTAGTAAAACTGAAAAGCCACACCTATACAGAGTTCAGATTCTGTACAGTGGGTCTACTTCAGACAAACTTTTATCAGGGTAAATATGTCACTTTAGGAGTTGATGTGGCTGTAAATAACTCCTTGAAGCTCTTGAGCTAATTTTAAAGCTGGATTAAGTATCTTTGAATGCAGCACAGTTTGCAGAACAGCCATGTTGGGTCTTGCAGAGGTCTTCTTTCTGCCAGAGGAAAGAGCACTCATTCTTCTTCCTTCTGAGACAGCTGGAGGAGAAGGAAGAATCTTAAATTGCTTAGTAGCTGTCTCCTTGGAGGGTAAATTCTGTCTCTGATGTGAATGGCTAAATTCCCATGACTCCCACATGAGCCAGGAAGGTGGAACAAGGGACAATCTGTCCCTTGCTTACTCTGGCTGTCCCATTTGGTGGTGGTTTCCTTCCTCTAGGAAGGCTTGGCATCAGTTGTTCAGGAGCAAAGGTTGGTGGTTAGGGTGCTGTCATGGGAAATGAGGCTTCTGGATGTTCTGTGTGCTTAGGAACCCGTTGAACCCAGCACCCTCACCTGTTGAGTCCTGCCAGCCCTAAGCTGCTCTGTGACAGGGGCAGATTCCCACCCAACCTTTGAGAAGACACTGAACGAGTCTGCATTTTCTAAGGAACCTCCTCTGTCAGTGTGCTCTGGGTATTATTCCATAATGATTAATGTTTGGGATGCCTTAGGGAAGCTAAACATTCTTTTGCCAAATTTCTAGATCCTATCTTGGGAGGGATGTGAGAAATAGGCTTTGAGCTATTTAGACTGGGGCAATTCTAAGCAAGTACAAAGCAAACACCTAGGAAACTTTCAGGTCAAATCAGGAGGAGAGCAGTAAGTTTAAACACTTTCTGGAGTATGGAAACACTGCTAAGAAATATTTTGGATTTCAGTTTGAACATCTGGGCCTCTCATCTGAGTCAATGTTCTAGAAACTTGTGTTTGTTGAATGTGGCTAATAGACACTGGAGACGCTTGTACTATTTTAGATAAACACAGGAAGCAAAATGTTAGCAAGTATGAAGATACCTAGGGTTTAATTTTCAATTTGAGATGCATTAATGTTTTTGCTGTTTTATTGTGAATTATGTCTATATGTGAGTAGTTACTGGGTTTTTTTGATGGACTCTTATTTTCTTGATACTCGGTCTGCAGACTCATTTTTCTCCTTAATAATGCAATGCTGTCTTCTCTAAACCAAACTTGAGCTGTCTCAGAAGTTAACTGAAAAATACTGGGGAACTGAAAAGTGTAAGCCATCAGGAGTTCTTAGAAAGGTAAAACATTCTCATGTAGCCATGTTAGAAAATTAATCAGAAGATACATAACACATCTTATAATTTGACTTTTATTAGTGTTTTCGTAACTATTGCTTTGCAATGAAAGTTTCACAGAATTTCACATACCACAGAGAAAGCAATATTAAGATCTTAGGATAGATAAGAAGATTGTTCCATCAGAACACTTCCAATTTTTTGAATCAGCATTTACACCTCAGACACTGGCAGAGTAATTTTAAATTTAATCTGGCTACCACTTCAGAAGCTATTCCCACGAATTCACACCCATTCACATTCACTCACTGCATGAAGTCTCACCTTTGAAAACAAAGTTCAAAGTTGAGTATGCTTTCCTGAGTGGAATTATTTGCAGCTCAGTTTCCCCCTGTTGGGAGATATATTATCACATTCTTGTCTACTTCCCACTGTTCTAAAGGTATCTAAAGAACTTTGTTCTTAGAGGTTTGTAGGGGTTTTTTTCTCTTTTCACCTTAGTGATCTTGTCTTTGGTCAGTGGAAATCAGGTGCTATTTATTCAATTTCTGTAACACCCACTTCATGGGAATCTGAGTGTCATTAGCTCTGCCCATGGCTTTAGAAAAACAAATCTATTCTGATTTGGGATTGCCAAATGAGACTGTCTGGGTCAGACATAAAGGAAGCCGGAAGAGAGCAACAGTGAACAAGGAAACATTAGTATGAAAACAATTTTACTTCTATGAATCACAGAGCCTTTGGTGAAATTAATTAAACAAGGTCCTGGGCACATTCAGAGAAGGAGTTGAAAGGTAAAATACCTCTATGAAGGTGAAATAAGTTCATGGTATTATTTGAAGTGTTCTCAAGTACATTCAGTACACAAGGAAAATGGGAAAAAAATTGAAAGTTGGGGTTTGTGGGTAGACACCACATATTTTATGTTACTGTTGCACGAGAAGAAAGCAGTTATACTTCTAAGCACATTAGCCTGACATTAGGGGATAGAAAGACAAACTTTTGGGACTCATGGATGGGAAGAATGAACCGGTACCAAAGATTTCCATTTTTCCCACCACATCAGAGGCAGGAAAAGTCTTTGCTACGAGCTTTGGATACCTCTTATATGCTTAGAGCAGGATTGCTACAGCAATTTCCATGCAAATATGGACAGAGCTTCCCTCCCTTTCAGTCTCAGCTATAATTTTAGTTCTATGCCCACAATTTTGACAAATAAGCTGTTGTCCAACACTTCTGAATGTGGTGAAATGAATCTTCTGCTCTGTAGCTTAATGAAGAAAAACCAAATTAAATCAACACAGTGATAACCATGTGCAATTTTGACAATGTATGTATTTTTTCTACCAACAAAGGTACAATGCTTTCTGACTGCAATCTGGTTTGCTTTTTCTATTCTAAAATGTATCTCCTTTTTCTTTTCTTGTAATTGTAGCTTCTTTCCCTGGCTTCTACACAGGTTTCTTGTCTTTGCACTTTAAATTGAGCCTAAGTTTTCCTCTGCATCTATTTTTTTTTTTTTTTGGCTACTATACAAATCTCATTTAAGCCAGAACTTTTTTCTTTTTTAATTTATCTATACGCGTTCTTGCCAATTTTTAATGAGTACATTGCGGCTCACTATTAAAATGAAGAACAAACAAAAACCATGTCCTAAAACATCCTGTTCTGGCCTGTGCAGGTTTGCATGTAAATTTTAGGCAGGAATCTTTCTTCCTGATCTAAATATTAGTTGCTGTAGCTAATTGAGAATGTTGTTACTTTTAATTCAGTAAAAGAACCATAGAACAGTCCCATATTTCGACATTTTTGGGGAAGTGGGGGAGAAAAGGATTTGAACAAGGATGGCATGAATGATTATGACACAGGCATATATTTCATTGTTGCCTGATAGGCAGGGAAGGAGGGAAAAAGGTGTTAGAGGGATGATGGGGCAAAGCATAGATAGCACATGGTTTGCTGGCAGATTAACTTTCTGCACCTAATTCTCTAGAGGTGTAAGAAAATGGGGAAGCGTTGTCTTCTGCCTCTGTATCACACACTGACATAAGTATTATTAAATGCTTGGCATAAAACTGTTTCAATAACATGCTATAAAATAGTATTTTCACTTTCTCAGAGTGTGGTAGGTTAAAAAAAAAAATTATCTGTTCTACCAGGAGAAAGCATTAAAAGCTAGCAAATTGGACTAAGTTAGAAACTTTCCAGTACCATTAAACCTGAATGCTTATTCATGAAACCTCAATAACTGTATATTAAACACTTGCCAGGCATGGTACTCAAGGAGTGCTTCTTGGATTTTTACTTGATTTTTTTCTAAAGCCAGTGACACTGACACAGCAGCGTGTCTTGGGACACTTGTTGTCTGGGACACACCCTTCTGGTGTCTCACAGGGCCAGAGACCTGGAACTGCTGGCAGCTGTTGGTGAAATGGGTGCTGTTCTCTTAGTGCAGAAGCTGATAAGAGATGAGGAATAGATCACTTGATTAAAACTGCATTCTGATGAACACTTCTCAATTAGTTGAGATTAAAGCCTGAATATTTCAGACTTTGTTGTTTGTTGATTGCTAAGTCAGACATGAGAAATTCTTATTTTTCTTCTGACTGTGGAGTAGCTGTAAGGAAAGCTCTGAGTTTACAAACTTTGCTCCTGTGGGAAAAACCTCATTTCCAATGAGCAGTTGAAAGTCAAATGTCAGAACTTCCTGCAGACCCATTTTTGACTGTGTGTCATTTACATGAATTGTCTGATTTTGTACCAAGACAGTAGGAAGGGATCTCTATCTATAGGAGAATGAAGTCCTTGAATGCTTTATTGCTGCATTGTGACCAAATGCAAATTGCACAAACATGAATCCCTCAATCCATTATAATTTGCAAAAGTCTCACTAGGTAGATTGCTACAAAATACTGCAAGCTTCTTACCTGTGAAATAATTTTCCCGATTTCTTTTTACTTACAGACTTTTGTATTGCAGAGCTGTTTAGAAGTAGGATTTTTAATTTTTATTTTAATTTTATGTTTATATATTCCCAGTTTTGGGGCTATGTTTGAATAAGAACTATCATATATACATTTCAAATTTTAAATTTGATGTTAACACTTGAATCCAAACTTTCTCAAAGTTTTTGGATGGTGGTGAAGTATCTTGGTGTTCTAGACCAGTCACATCTTTAAGTCAGAACAGGGAAATGAAAATTGCAAAGGATGATTTTCAGGAAATATTTTTCTAGCAATTGTTTTCTGCTTCTCCCCACTCCTCCTACCCCCAACCAGCCTGTAAGATCAAGATCTTTTCAATTTTCACTGTTTTAAAAAGCTCATGTCAGGCAATGGGGGAGATGTGCATGTGGAGTGTTTCACTACATACCAATTTTAAGACAAAGATAAATGTAGTATTTTTTCTTTTGAAGGCAGTATGTTTGAAATCTGAATCATCCACTGTCAGTGAATGGGACAAAACCAGGACAAATGATGGAATTAAAGCCTAACATCCTTAGCACAACCTTAAAAACAAATAAACCTGAAAGGGTGCCAACATGCACGTACTTGCAGGAGACTGTTTGCAGCTCCCTTGGTCCTATTTCTTGTGCTGACAACTTCCAGCTGTGTGAAATATTTAAACTGGACTAATATAAGCCTACTGCTAAGCTGTACAGGGAGAATAATACTATCAGTTACACCTTTAAAGAGAGCTGAGTAAATCGGGAGTAAAACACAGTGTTAAAATTTTTAAATTATGTTTAGAAAGTAAGAAGATTTTCAAGTTCTGGAAGATATTTGGCAGAAAGCCCTAAATCTTCTGTTCAGCACCTTTCTCTGCTTTCCCCTAAAGATGGTCTTTATTAACTATCTTACCAGCACTTCAGATTTTCTCTTTAAACTATCTATCAGTTATTTCTTTTACCAGCAGCAGTCCTTGAAGTTTTTGACTGCTGCTCTAAAAGTGTGTTTCTAGCCAAAGCATGTAATAAGATTTTACTATAAACTCAGAGATGGATACTGGGAGTCCACTTTCAATTCCTTACAAAGCTTTAAATTCCCTTCATTTCCTTTTATCCTTCAAAGAAAGGCCTTTATTGATAGATTTATTTTTTTGAGATAGTACCCAACTGATTTGGCAATTTGTTGTTGCACCCATGTAAATTTTTAAGATTCTGTTTGATGGCCAGTCTTAGTCTCAAACAGCCCACTAGATGTCAAAGATGACTCTGGTGGGCATAAATGTGTGTTCATTTATATTTTTATATTTATTTCTCCATCTTACTTCACATTTGCATGTGTTCCTATCTTTCTATATGTGTACTGAGAGATAAGTCTTTCGTTTTAAAATCTATATTAGGTTTCAAATCAGCACAAGAGTGTACAATTTCAGTAAGCCAGCAAAATGTTTTGCTGAAAGCATGTTTTACCTTTCAAACATTTCAGTTTCATTGGACACAATATTTTTTGGGTCTTAAATTTCAAATTAAGAAATCATTTCCAACATACAAAAGGGGTTATTTTATTTTGAAGCTGTCAAAACAGATCACTTCAGCAACTTTAGGAGCTCTTTTCTGAAGAATACATTAATTAAAACTGTCTTTTCCTCCTATAATTTCACCCAGCTGATGTTTTCTAGCAAAATAAATGAAGATAAGAAGAATAAATCATGAATGGGTGGCCTTTCAGAGAGAGCTCTGCAGTATTTTGTTAACTAATGGGCAAAATTGTATATAAAGATTAATTATAATTGTCAAATAAGTTAAAGTGGCTATTTTAACTGCAATATGAGACATTATTGAAGATACAAAATGAAAAACACACATCCAGTTTAGATAAATATTCATAGTTTAAGGGATTTAAACAAAACTAATACCCAGCAATGGATACATAATCAATATAATATACTTCTACACTTAAACCATTTTGGGTTATGGAAAATGTAAATATAACTATCATTTTTTTTTGTGGTAGGTTCCAGTCATGATTGGAACTTTATAACTATATTTATGTGGTGAGCTCTTGGTAAAAAATAAAATGTATATTGTACAGTAATGTCAAAATTAGTTCCAAAATGTGGGAGTGGTTTTTTTTATTTATTCAGATGTTTGAAGATACATTGGGCCTATGCAGTGGGAACAGGGTTATAATGATTGCCGGGGATATTTCAGGATGAAAAGGGTCAAGTGATGGGGCCCCCCACACACCCCAAAGAGTCTACATGTTGTCACTATCCTATTAAATAAGGGTGTTTAGGACAATGGTATGATTAGGAAAGGAGAATTGCTTGGGATTTTTGGCTATGGGGCACTCACAGTACATATTTTGTATGTTATTTCACATAATTATTCATTGGAAACATGGAAAATGTATGAGTGATGTCAGCAGAAACTGTAGAATGGATCTCTCCATAGCAGGCACAGGGACAGTGTCTTTGCTCCTCTTCTGATGAATGCTTCAGAAACATTTTGCACAACCTGTGAGTAGAAAGACAGAATAATTGCTGTAATTAGAACATCACAAGCAGGGTCCAGGCTCAGCAGCATCTTATAGAGACCTTTTTTGGTAGTTGTCTGGTATTTATTCTTTACATAATAGTAAGGACTGTGTATCTCACCTTATCTCCTTATTTAACATAACAGTATATTTAAAATGCACTTTTCCCCCCATTTCAGTAAGTACTTTCCAGAGACTTGTTTTTTGCATTTCAATCAACACAGGCTAAAATATTGCAGTTAGCTCCATTTTTCCAGTTTTTTGGCTTTGGGTTTTATTAACTAAAGGCCTTTTAATCAAAAAACTTCACTGTGTTCCAGTTTTGCCCAAGGAGCTTCTTCAGCAGGTCTTGTTGTTTTCCCTGAAAGGAGGGAAAATTTGTAATAAAGTTTAGTTTCTCTAATGTAAGCCTGCTTATTTACAAAGATTGTCTAAGGGCTGGTTTCTGTAAGCAATGGAAGAATCAGGAAAGCAAAAGATATTATTTCATTGTTTCCAGTGTCAAGGCTCTTTAAACTTGCAAATGTATTCCAAATATTCTCCAACTCCAAAATACACTCTCTAGACTTCCCTAACAAAAGTGTTCTTTGACTTCTCTGAAAAATAAGTTGGAATATTTCTTGCTTTAAGTTACTCCTGTGGCTTCCTGAAACAGATGCTTGGGTGAGTTATGTCAGGCAGCAAAGCCAGGCTTGATGTCCTCTTCCCACAAATAAGACAGTGACTTTGGCCCAGGGCAGTGGGAAGGTACTGACCTCCCCACGCTTCTGGGAAACAGGAAAAAGGGAGCAGGCATGGGAGGTGCTGCTGCTGCTTTCTGCCCTTTAGCACCCTGCTTTTCCCAGTCAGATCATCTTAGTAATTTCAGATGAATTTTTCCATTGCTTACTCCTTCATCACATTAAATTTATTATTTTTTAACTTTCTACACAATCAGGGTTCATTCGTTTTCAAGGAGGTTGGTGGAGAGTAGGTGGTTTTGACAGTTTATTTTCTTAATTTGTTGTTTGAGTAGCTATGTATCCTCTGTGGTGTGGAGATATTCACTGATATTTGATAGTGAAGTGCCTTTGATTGTACTCATGAAATTTACCCTGTTTGGGGTCATACATGTTAATAGGCTTTTACATTTACTATTTCCTTGTTTTGATGATGATATTAGTAATTTTCAGAAGAATTTGTCAAACAAACCAAAAGACTTGTCCATGGGATGATATAATTTGATTCTAACTTTATTCTGAATTAAGACATAACAGCTGAGAGACATAAAATTAATGTATAAACATATATAATGTAGAAATATCAGAAATATTTCATTTTTCCCAGTTTAGCTCCACAAGTACATTGATGATGTAAGTGTAAGAAGGTAACAAATGTATAAAAGGAGAGAAGATGCTGTTCATCATGCATAAAATTTTGTTTCAAGAAATAAACTTATGTGGAAAACTGATTTGGTGTATGCTCCCACATTTGCTACAAGAAATCTCTCTGCAAAAGAGATATTTTTCTCTGTTCAGTTTAGGAGAGATTTTTACAAGGAAGGATGACTATCCTTTTCCAGGACTGAGCTTGAAATGGATATTGAACAAATTAATTCTGTAACACTGTTTAAGCTGCCTTGAACATAGCAAGAATAATGTTGTTATTAATAGCAAAAAATGTGATGTATTGGTCCAAGAGTGGAATTAAGTGAGAATGAAACTCAGAGGTCTGAGAGCTGCTCCAGATAAGTCAAAGAAATAATGCAGTCCATCTAAAATTAATTCCTACATTTTTCAGGCCCCCTTGCTATTTCTTAACCTTTTAACTGAGCAGATGAACCAAGAACCAGCCTTACTAAGAAATTTCAGACATCTGCTTCCACTTAAAATACCTCTTTTGTTTCCTACTTTCATCAAGTTTCTTAGAGAGGGGAATTTCTCTCAGCCAGTGTTGTGATCTACGTGAGATAATCAATAGCAGCATGTGATAATCTGCAGTGTGATAGACTGACAAATACAAACTAGACCAAGCACAAGATGGATCTCTTGTTTCTATAAATATTTTATGCTTTCTCAAAGGACTTAACTTTATGGAGGCCTTGGAGACACATGCCTGCAAATACAACACTTTGCTTTGCTCAGTTCCAATTATACTTGAAAATATAAAAATTTCTCTGGCATATGAACTCTCACATGCTTTGTCTGTGGAGAACATGATCCATGAATTCTGGCTTTTTGCAGGGCTTTAATTCTCAATTTTTACTCCTTAGAAGAAGCTACAGTGAAGCTAATGTTAATCAAAACCAGAGATGTTTTTCATGAAGTTGACACTAAGGTATTTATGTCATCATAAATATTGGGGAGAAGGTTTGTGCAGGAGTGGGAGAGCAGCTTGGCCAAAGGGTTAATTTTATCTTTAGTCAGTTTGAATGAAGACATGTAAGAAACCAGCTTTTGTGACCATTTTTTTTCTCTAAGTAAGGCTCCAAGTTTAGACTTGGTTTTACATCAATGCCTTGTAGACATGGTGTTCTAAAAGGGCCATCAGCCTGGTCCAGTACTCATGGGACTTCTTCACCATGCTAAACCCTCCAGTCACTAAAAAGCTTCTTATGCAGCGTAAAAACAAGGAAAAGAAAAACCAATCTTTTGATTTTCATTTTTCAAATGTATTTCAATAGGAACTGTAGCCTACCAGCTGCATGATCCCTTTGATCCCTGCTCCTGCTGAAAGGGATGGTCTCATCCTCTCCTTACCACAGCCATTGCTCAGTTTTTCCACCATTGCTGTTTGTGCTTCCTTGAATTGAGCTAAATCATTGGAGCACAGACTTTTCTGGGGGAGTGCCAGGGATGGGGAGAAGTTGGAAAACAATGCTTTTTTACATAATGACTGAGAGCAATGTGCTGGAAATGCACAGCTTTGATACTTCATTGGAAACTACATCATGACAGTGGATGCAAAAAATTAATTCCCCTTTATTCAGATAAAAATATGGGCAGGATGAAGCCTAGGTAAAAGGTTAAATGATGAGAATGAGAACTGAAACTGTGTTAAATATGTTTAGAGAATGGCAAGTGAAATTAGGAAGTGCAGGTGCTAGGACTTGTTTAACTTGATATCTTTGTTGCTTACTTGGAAATAGGACTGAGTTACTGAGTTAATAAACAGCCCCAAAAGTCCTAGAAATCTAAAGCTCAGTCTAGACAATGATGTAAGAAAAGATGTCATGCTAAAAAGGAAAGCTTGGAAGCTTTTCTTTTCTAAAATGAGAAAGCAAACAAAACATGAGAAACTATCCTAGAGCATTTTGTTCTCTACAGAAAAATTATCTGGGGGAGAACTCAATACTAAGTGACATCAAGTTATGTCAGTGTACACCAGATTCACATGAATTTGTCAAACGGCATAGATATGAAGAGATTTCCACAATTTGGGGCTGCTTATGAAAATTCATACTATTGCAAAAACAAAAATCACTAAGGCGGAGGCAGAAATAGGGTTCTGGACAAGATCCTACAATAAAGACACTGTCACACTGGAAGGTGTTGAGCTATGGCATTTTTAAGGCTCTAAGTATGGCTTTATTCCTGAAATCTAAAAAAGCTTAAAGTATGCTATTTAGCATGACTTTAGAGAAAAAATCAATGCTTAAACACCTGGAGGAGATTTCTCCATCAATTGTTGTGGCTCCATTGACTTGGTTTAGCTGCAGTTATCCAGGGCCAAGGTCAAATTATTTTGTTGCAAACTTGGACAAAAGAGACGAGGAAGAGTTAAATACAGAGTAAATGGGCTTGAAGATACAAACACGTGAGATCCTTACAGTGTGATAATATTGCCTATGGAATGTCTGCTTAGAGAAAATAGAAATTGTTCTGTGCTTTTAAAATGATCCTGAGTGAAGCTCAGGGTAGCATGCTGAAATACAGTGATCTTCTACTGGCTGGAAAATGGGCTGTATTCCGTAATTTTTCCAAATACTGTTATTCTTTACAAGAAGCCACATAGGAGAAGGATCAAATTTAAGTATTTATATATGAAATAAGCTGTAGAGATTCCAAATTACTTTCAAATCAAAACCAGATTTATGAATGGCTGTTGTTTCTTGATTGAAGGCAGCACTTACATAGACTCTTTATGCCCATCCTTGAGGTTTTGACATCCAGATACTGTTTCATAAGCTTGGTAACACCTCTGATAGTAAATTAATGAATTGGCTTTTCAAGTCTATATAAAGATCATATTTGAAACTGTGGTAAGTTTCTGATTTTTTAAATATTTTTCTTCTTTTTATTAAGTCATTAAACTAATGTAGTAGTGTAGCATATCTAAAGGTGTATCTGAAAAACATCCTGGCCTAAACAAAGCTCAAGGAACACTGAGGATACATTTATAAATTTGAATGCTGTTTGCCCTAAATGCTTATTGGCCATTGCTCCAGTAGTTGTGCCCAGGAATTTTTTGGAGTTGCAGAAATATACATAAGCTCAGATTCTGAATTTCCTTTAGATACAGGAAAAGAGATATAGTTCTTGCAACAGGGTGTTCTGCACACCCACACATGATAAACAAGGCTAAACCAGAAAGAGAAAAACATGCTGCTTGGCAGGGGTACCAGTAACTTACATAAGCAAAATCTATGCCTGCAGCACCGTAAAAAAGTATTTTTTGCTTTAAGATTCCTGTGTTTCAGTTCAGTAAATAAGAAGCTAAAACATAAACGCCATTAACAGGATATCCAGTGTAAGGGTAGAAGAGGACAAAAAAAAATACACAAAAAGTCTTGTGTCTCTGTGTTGTTGCTTGTATTTGGCTTTGAGAAATAAGCTTTGCTTCCCTGATTTGCAGACGATTTCTAGGCTGCTAAATTGCACAATGAGACCATAACACCAGGCTTGGAAACTGGCAACACAGAGGTCATTCTGATGTTGTGTTTTGGTAGTGTTAGAGTTACTCTGCTTTAAATCAGAGCGGCATGAACCAGTCCACATGTGCTGTCTTTGGGTATAAAACAGCAGTCTTTTGTCAGATATTTGAATGCAGCAGATACTATCTTTGAAATTTAAGAGAATTCCCACTTTTCCACTCTAGCAATAGCCATAAACAGATGTCAAGGCTTGACAAATGAATTCACATGATGCTAAGTCTTCTTTAATTTCATCATGCCATGCTTAGAAAGGGAGAGAGAGGAAGCAGGCGGCTGATAACCACTCTCATGCAAACTGAGATGTGATTAGATGGAGAATTACAATGAAATATGTTGAAATTCATGCCTGTTTTCTACTACAGAATGGACAGCTAGGGTATTCTGCTTCTATACCAGTGAAATCTGTGTACAGAGGGACTAGTTAGCTTGTATCAGAGATAGTGCTGCTCACTGAAGAAGACAAGATGTAGCAGGCCAAAACAAACTGACCAATTACTCTGTTCCCCAGAGTAAGTCAAGTGTCTCTTGCTTCAGGGAAGTGGATTTTACTTGCAGATGAGCAATTAGGTTACACACAGGGCAAGTATCCTTTAATTTTCAATTATCTCCTGCAATAGTGTGTTTCCTAATTGCCCAAGAGAAAAAAATCATAAGAGGATGGACAGCATTTTCATGTATGTGAGAGAAGTCTCCATCTACTGCTGATCATCCTTTCTCAGGCCTTTCTAACAGCTGGACTGAACCTGCTGTTCCTGGAGCAGCATGGCTGTGTGGGGTATTAGGAGGTGTCCAAGTGCAATTTGTCCATCAGGGAAATTGTTCCCCTCCACAGCAAGAATTTAGTGGCTTCAGAAGATGTGAATAAAAGCATATGGCAGAGAACAAAGTTCTGTGGATTGTTTTATTTTAAAGACAAAAGCATTTCAGTGTTGTGGTGTTTGACTGAGTTGCCAGAAATTTGCTCCAAGTTTCATTGCTTTATTTTGTGTGCTTGTGACCACATGGCGTGTTTAAAGCAAAACCCAGGGGTGTAGTGTCCTGTGCTGTCCTGACAGAGTGACACCTTAAAAGCAGTGACAGATACAGAGCCAGTGCCTTGCTGGAGGCAGCCCAGTTATTACTACATGAAACAGCATCTTTGACTGGCAGCTTCAACTTTGGGGTTTTATTGTGATTCAGTGTAGAATTTCAGTTGTTTTCCAGGGACCTAATTGCACATTTTGCCTGTCTTGTTGAAGGAGGTGTCTGAACATTTGTGTTAGTCCTTTGTAAGTTAGCTAGCTGGGTCACAGAAGAAATTCTTCCTGGAGGTTAGATTTTTCCAGACTGCCTGCAAGTGAGGTGGGCAATGGCATTTTCAAGGTTGTGTCTCAATGCCCAATTCAGAAACGGGGACCAGGGCTCCAAACAGCTCTTGATCATTTAACTTCTTTCAGCAACACATATTTGAAGGCTTGCATGCTTAACTGAAAATAAGCTAAAGAAACTCCTAAACAACTGTGAGCTCTAACTTACCTGCTCAAATCCCATTACTGACTAGTGTGTCAACCTACAAAATAATGCTGCAACTGCTGAATGACTCCATGCTATTTTTCCATTAAAACTATCTCTCTTTTTTTTTTTTTTTAGTTTACACAGCTGTCTCTTGCTGTCTTGACATTACTGCTTGTCAATTAAAATTCTTGGCACAGAACAGCCTTTACTTGTGGGTCCATCATCCTTGTGATTATTTCTATTGCTCAGGGGAACTCAAAGCACATAATCTCTGATTTGTAAAGCAGGTTTCTTACTGGTGTCTCATTTTATAGTATTTATAATAGGGGCATATTAACATGTTCCTTTGATTTAAAAGAATATTTTAGAAAATATGCTTTCTAATAAGGTGGCTGTGAGATGGTTGTAGCCACAGACCAATCAAACATGGACATGGATTATACAGTACTCAGCTTCTTCTCCCATCCCAACATTTGGTTTGCATTTTCATTTCGATGCAGTCTTGTCAGGATGAAGTCAGTTCTGAATAACTTCTTAATGTACCTTGATTCTAGACTGGAAGTCACTAGAAGTCTTTTGAAATGTGTCTCTTGCCCACAGCCGGCAGTTTGGGCAAACTTTCTTTGTCCTGCCAGCAGAGCACAGGTAGAAGGAGATGGATTAGCATGCCAGCCTGCAAAGCTGCTCTGTTGGGGTGCTTACTTTTAGGTGCTTAACTTACACACCCAGCTTTAAGAAAGATCTCATTAGAATTACACAGTGAACTCATAAAATCTCTCAGGTTCAAAAGGTTGGAAATCAATAAACACTTTCCTTCTATTTAAACCAGAGGTTTAGAGTTATCTATGAAACAAATTATTACATCTCCGAACCTCAAATTTTTCATGTTAAAATATTAATTTCTTTTGCCATGGTCACGTTAGTCTACTTAAAAGTTGGTTAAATGGTATGCAATAACTACCATAAAATATGTGAAGGAAGCCACCTCATGTATTAAATTCATTTAGTCAAAGTCATAAAAGATAAAAATTAACAGAAAAAAAATGTAACATGGAACCATATGTTAATTCAAGTTCATAAAAAACGTCATTTTGTTGAAAGACAAATGTTTTGCAGGAAGCAATTATGCTTATGTGTCACCAACCCAAAAGAGTTTGCACAAGCATAAGGAACTTGCTTCGGTTTAATTTCAAGAGAAGCATTGAGAATTTCTTAGTTTCTGTTGCAGAGTACAAAACTATTTTTAATCCTGAAATTTATAAAGGATGTGAAATCTGATTCTTACATAGATGTAAAATTATATAAGTATATGCTTTCTTATTAGATTGTTTTGAAGTAAATTACTGCTTTAAGAACAGATGCTGAGTTTAGATTACCAAGCTGTTGAAATCATGGTTAGTAGTTCTTTTCCAGTAAAAAAGCTTCAGTACTGTAAACTCTGTTCTGCACCAAAAAAAACTTGGTTTTCTGTGGTGAAATCAACAGTCCTTGGATGAGAATATTATGTCCAGTTCTTGCTTTTAAAACTGACAAACTAGATGTTACAAATAGTTGTGAAATAGTTTTGTAGAGCCACTTAATTTACATGTTCTATCATTCACTTAATAAAGAGAGAATTGCAGCAATTTCTTACTACGTCAAGTGTCCATAGTGAGAAAATATTCAGCATTATGATGGAATTTAAGTAAGATAGAGACTATTTGCTAATGTGTTTATGGCAAAGAGCCATAACTGTATGTAGTATCAGCACCTAGGGAAGTAGGAGTCTGGACAAGTTGGAATGTTTGCTGTTCTCAGGGTGATTTTCCTTATCAAGTTAGCAACAAACTGGCATGTTGATGACATTGTCTTTGGAAATATTGTGATTAACGTTTTCAAAACATTTTAATTAAAGCTTTAGATAACAGAACTTGTTACATAGAAAACTCATTACTGTAGTGAATTAGCTAAATTCACTTTTGGATGTGTGTAGTGAAGGTCTCTTGAGTTCCTAGCTATGTCCATAGGGGGGTGTGTGTGTGTGTGTGTGTATATATATATGATGTTTGCTGTTGTAAATACATCCTGTCTCTTTAAACAGACAAATTTGTCGCCTTTGGAGCATCCATATTTGAGTTATTGGTATCTATAGGGGAAACAAAAGGAAAGAAAGGTGACAAAGTCCTTTAGCCATAGAAAATAAAAATTCAAAATAATGTTCACAAGCACATCGTGATCAAGTATTGCCCATTTTCAAGTGCATGTTGTTCTATGTGCAAATTGATTGTTGTTACATACAACAACAATAAGGTTCCCAACATAAATTTTAATTGTATCTAAACCTTAAAATATATGATCCATGAAATACAATGTCTTTTTAATCCATGCAGTTTTTGCCACAGAGGTTTTAACAAGGGAGTCTGGCTTTTTCCCTATAAACTAAATCTTCCTTTTCCTGAAATTCCCCGCCTTCCATATTACCATTTAGTCTTATGTAGAAAAGTTATGTGCAAAGGCTTATGTGCTAGGACTTGCACATAGTCTTATGTGCAAAGTTAGTTTTTCTCCTGATCAAATTTGCATTTCATTTGGTGTCAGAGTATTTTCAAGAGTCAGCAAATACGGTGTATTTTTCAGACCCATTGCCTACAGAATGTTCACTGAAAAACTGAAGCTCAAAATGGTAACCTCCCGAGGTGTTTATTTTACTGAATGACGTTGAACATGAAACATAAATGACTATCATATAATTAGCTAAAATCCCCCTGTGGTTCTGTAAGCTACAGCCAGGCTTTTCTCGCTTGCTTTTTCCAGAGGCGTTCCATTGTGTAAAGCTCTGCTATTGTTTTACTGAATGGAAGAACATGGAAAGAACACCCAGTGGGCAGCTTTAACCTCACTTCACCCCACACTGGTTTTAAAATTGAGCTGGTGTTCTTCAGTAGCAAAATGAATGATAATATCAAACAGCTTGGAAAGTGAAAGGAGTAGCTGCATCTACCAATTATTCAAAGTAACCCACTACATTTTAGGGGTAATGCACTATAAATCATGGTATTTAGTGGCCAGTTTCATTTATAGCATACTGACAGGCAAAGAGAGACAAGTTTTTAATGTATTTCTTCATATCTTCATGAAAACTGGGAAGGTCTTGCCTCAGTGTGAATCATGGTCAAGTCTTGCAGGTATTTTCTCTTGGAGCCTCATGTTGCCACTATTGAGGTCAGGGAGAGTTTAGTGATTGAAAACATGCTTGCAGCAATACCATCCTTCCAGACTCTTAATAATCAATTCTAACAGCTAATAGCTCAAAAGGAATCCTCTTATGTCTATCCTGCTTCCTCAGTTGAACATTTTGCTCAAATTAAAGTACTGGCTTCTTATCATTCTTAATTGATATTCTTGATCTCAAAGTAGGCTATAAATAGTACTGCTTTGCAGTCTGTGATGTGCAGTCCTGCAGTTCTCACTTTCTTTCTATGTCTGCTTTTCTTAAAAACACATTTTTCCTTTTATATATAATAATTATTGGATTCATTGATTGTAGTTTGTGGTGACATCTGGAATTTACTGGGTAGTTTTAAGTTTCAAGCAAGGTTCTTTATTTCTGAAAGTAAACTGAAAGCCTGCAGTGATTTTGGTGTTATGACATATCATAGTTTGCACAAAGGCAAGTGCAGTCCAACCTAGACAAGTTTGGGGCAGCTGACTTTGAACCATACAGGGCAGAACAATGTCAGTGGGGCATCAGGGAAACCAAAAAACAGAAAATGCATTTTTTTTTTTACTTCTCTGAATGATCTACAGTGATCAAAGTTTTCTAGATTAAATCTTACTTGAGTACCTTCTCATGACACTGAAGTCATTTGTGGGAGTGCAAGCAAATGTCATTTAATTTCCTCTAATATGCACATGAACTTCGACAGTTTTGAAAAAACAGCTCTCCCATTTTTCCCTTGGACAGGCATTTGCTGCTTTTGCACTCCATTCCAAAAGGACCAACCTGCTTCTGCATCCTCACTAATGCAGTGGCTCAAATTCTAGTCAAGTGTGAAGTCAGAACATATCCCAGTTCTCTTTAAATACACATAAAGATTTCACATTATTGTTTCATCTTGAGTGCCAGGGATGTGATTTTTAGGACAGAAACAAAAGAAAAAATAGGTTTTCAGATTATATTTTCTTCTTTTCAGCTTCATGGCTCTTCTCTAATGAATGAAACAAAAAAAAAAAAAAAAAAAAAAAAAAAAAAAAAAAAAAAAAAAAAA
>PYHW01009916.1:5766944-5831293 GCA_013186435.1 Turdus rufiventris
TCTCAGTTCAAAGGAAGTTGTCCTGAGCATCACAGACACCTTGGAATATGTCCTTCCCACGTTCCTCTAAACCACAGGACATCCTGCACCATAATAATAATAATAACAACCTGTGGGTTGTTCAGAGCCAGGAAAGAGCAGTATTAGAAGAGGAGAGACAAGTTGTACTTAAACAAGAAACTATCAGGCCTTTCTTTTATACTCCAAACTCTCAAACTGATTCCTGAACCAAGTACAAAACACTTATCTGTGTTTTATATATTACTTGAAACATACTTAAAGTGTTATGATGCATAGGCTAAAAATGCTGTGTATTTCAGAAGGGAATGGTCTCAGTACACTTTTATCTTGATTGTCCTTGAGGGTTTTTATGAGTCTCAGAACAAACCAAGCCTAAAGAAAAAAAAAAGTACTAGTAAAATAATATATCATTGGCAGTTAAAATGTATGTGTGTGCTATGCTATTTACTATTTTTCAGGAAGAAAGTGAAAAATGAATAATTCCGCTAAGTTCTGTCACAAGACCTAACTAAGGAGATGTACTGGGCACTTGGCACTGCTAGCATTCAGGGATCTTTTTGAAAAGCAAATTGTACTTCTCAAGACAGTGTGTACTCTGTTGCCTTTTACTTGCTTAAGAAGAGGGAACACCAGAGACTAAGGAAATGTACATGGAAATGCATCCAAATCCAGTCCTCCCATGTTTGGTGAATAGCAACTGTTTATGGGTGCTATTTACTTTGAATATAGAGTGAAGAAATACCTCACCATTAAATAACATCTCTCTGAGGTGTTTTCACGGTACATGAGCTGCACCACCAAAGTTGTACTCATGCTTTCATTTAAACAAGCATGGTTTTTATTCATTATTTAATTTGTTCTGTATTTAATGCTTTTTAGAAAAAGAAACATTTTTCCTTCCTCTATAGAGGGTAAGAAGTTAAAATAGTAATAGTAACTCAGAGAAAGAGGCAGCAAGCAAGAAATTTTAATCATGTCAATCCTTCATAAAGGGAATTAAGTATTTATCATAGTTTTCACATTCAGTTTTGCTTGAAATCTTTCTTATAATTTTATTTTTTTCCTGTTCCAAAGTGCTTTCTGCAGTCTCACACTGCAGGGCAGTCTCTGCTGTCCCTAATGCCAAAAGACAGTTTGACAGAATCAGAGACAGAAACTCTATGAGAGAATGCAGTATTTCACTTCACCAAAATGAAAACAAAATCCTTTGACTGTAGCAGAGTTTGGGTTTTTTTCTTACAAGGGCTAAAGACATTTTGGCAGCTCTGCTGCTTTTCTTATGATTTGTGGTATTGTTTATTATGAAAACAAATTGCCCATCTATTGGAGGATATTGAGCCAAACTTGCTGATGTCAGTGAAGATACCCTGCGGCTTAAATGAGCTTGTTATAGTCCATGCAGGAACTTAAGAGGCTTATAAAAATGCTGCAGAGAAACATCCCAGTTTTGGAGCTTTGGAACATTTTTAACTGGGAACCATTGGCAATGTGGGGTGAAAGTAGCATGTAGATTTTGGGTTGGGCTTCAATTTTACATGGAAGAGGTAAAGCTTTTCTGATGTCTGGAAGCAGAAGTCTCCAAGAGCAGAGGACAGGAGGCCGATTTTAGTGAATAGTGTCTCACCTGTAGTGGATCAGCACATTCTTGAACCAACCACAGCCCAGTACCTATTTCTTCTCTCAGCACCAGCATCACCAAAAATGCCAGGAAAAAAGTTCCTCCAATAGAGGGAAATCTCTGCTCCATTTGAGCCTTTTGTTCTGGCAGACAGTTGAGTGCTAAGAGAACAGCACGGACTAGTGACTCCTCTGTTTTTGAGACACAATGAACTCCATGCTCAAGTCTGATGAGAAACAAAAATTAACTGTTTCTTTCCACAGCAGTGCAGAAAAACAGATTTCCTAATGACTGGTAGTAATTGCTGCCCAATGGAGGAAGTGTCAGGCCATAAAAAATTGCATTAGAGCTTCCCCAAGTACTGAAGCGATGAAAAAAAAACATGACTGGGGAAAATTAGGGAAAGTTTTTCAGCCTGTTCCATATTATGCAGGTAATTTTGTAGGAGCTTCAGGTGAGGGGCTGCTTCCCAGCTGCTTGTTGGGTGAGGTTCTGATGTAATGGTATCAGGAGAAAACAACTCATCTGCATTGACAGTAAAACTTTATGGACCCCTTAATTGTGAGAAATACAATGTCTGAACTTTATTTCTTAACTAGTACTAGCGACTGTTGTGGGTTGAACTGCACCTCTGTGACCCAGCACCATAACTGCAACATGTGAAGAGAACATTTTTAGTGAGCATGGCCTTGCTGGGTATGCAGTTTTATTAGGCTGTGACAGTGTACTTTCACAGCACTTAGTTCAGTCAGTCCCATTAAATGTGACATGTTCCAAGCCTTTCAGCTTCACTCCTTTCAAGTCTGCAAAATTAACTTCTAAGATTGACAGAGTGATAAGGAGGCAGCACTGCCCTCTTTCACCTTGGAATATGGAAATGTAGAAACAATACAGGCTGTTTGTACTTCGTGTCTTATTAAGATCTGTATCTTTATATATGTATACACATCTATGTATGAAATTTCTGAATGTAGTGTCTGACCTGTTGGCTCAGTTTGGAGCCCATACAAGCAACAGGACTCCATTAGATTGCTGCCTGCTAGCTTCATGTAAGCCTTAGTCTAAATATTTTTTTTTTTAATAGAAATGAGCTTAGACCAGTAAAATAATTATAATTTCACAAGTGGACTCTCCTTGGGAAAATGGATTAGATATGTTTCCCTCTCTCTTTAAGGGCAAAATTTTTTTAGCTGAAAATTGCATAATTTTGTTTCTTTTACCTAAGGCAAATTTTGTCAGTGAGCCACCATCAAAGGTATGCATTTAAGCAGAAAACCAGCATTTCTGGCTGGAAAGAAAAGCACCATTATCTCTGCTTTGTTTACCTTAAGTGGGCCAGCAATGGTTTAGCACAAACATGAGAGTTCAGCCTTGATGTAGGTAAGGGGAGAGGGAGTTCCTAGGAGAGGCAGAGAGATGAAGTCCACATATTGGATATGGGTGGGTGTGTTTATGCCTGGCTCAGAAGGTTTCAGCTCCCTGAGCAAAGCTGGGAGATGTTATCTCCTCCCCAGTACATCAGCCTGTTTTGCTTGGGTGAAAGCTGAGCACCATTCAGAATACCAAATCTGGCTCTGTGTGAGAGGCAGAGGGCATGGTTGGTGGAGAGCTCTTGCTGGAAAAGCTCTTTCTGGAATGTCCTTAACCCCTCTGAATAGTTAAATGCCTTTAACCCCTCTGAACTTCATGCAGGAGAGGCAGAATGCAGCTGCCATTAGCACTTCCCTCTATATTCCCATAGGAAAACTTGTTCCATGAAATTCAACTGACCAGATAACTAGTAAGGGAGAAGAAAGAAAGTGATAATACATGCACTGTGAAACTTTATCTTAAATTTGCCTAGTAACATTGAGGAGAGGTACTCATGTTACTGCTTTTATAACTACTGTAAACAGGTTAAAGCTTTGTTGCTGAAACCATATGGAAAATGAATTCTTTGTCAAAGAAATTGATACTTCACTTGGCATGCTGCTACAGTTTAAATAATTTTAAAGTGAAAGTTGAGAGGGTATGAAAAACTTTCACTAAAAATATAGGATTCAGGTGATTTCATCAGAAACATTCACAGAAGTAAAATATGTAAAATATATTTTAAAAAACCCTTATTTCTTGGTATTCACACATAATTTACTTTCACGCTGTTAGCATAATGTCAAATGCAGTGTTATTTTTGTGTATAATACAGGCATCATCCAGATCCCTATGTAACTAATGGAAAGAATCCCACTGACTTCAAAGACCTTGGAGCTGAACCCTTACATAAATTGCTAATTAAACTTGATTAATGAGTAAGGTTCAGCAGTGGAAAAAGTTTACCAGATTTATAGCCTACCTGAATAATAGGTAGTGGAATTAGTGAAGGTCTTTCAACTTTATTGCTGAAGTTCTCTTTGGCCATACCACAGCATGAGCTACAGTCCTGTATTGCTTTTCATCATATTAATCACCTGCTTCATAGAAGTAAGGTAAATTTTATTTCTACCATGATTTTTTATTGTTTACATAAGGCAGTCTTCCTTTTCATGAAAACTTTTGTTACGTTTCCTTTGAAAAACAATGATACAAATTGAGGGAAAGGGAGTATAATTTACATTAATGGGATTAAATTTAAAAAGGAAGAATTATGGAGAATATCAGGGGGAACATTTGTGTCTTAGCAAAAGATCTGTTAGAGTATGGAATTGTCTCCTGCAGGAAGCAGAGGAAGCCATGTCACTTGAGGGAGTTTAAATCTAGATTGAATGCAACACAGAAAAACCCAGCATTTAAATGAAATTGGGAGATGGGCCCACTCACTTGTTACACCTTCTGTGTCTCTAATGCCTAGAAGATTTTTAAGAGTTCAAAATTTTAGGAAAGCCTTGTGTATGCCTAGGCTTAGCTGTGCTATTGATGCTCCAGAGTTTACAACAGACATTACATTAGACAGTTTTCAGTACCACATGTAAGACTAACCAGGAGAATCTTCAAGGAAAAAGAAATCAAAATAAGGTGAAAACCAAAGCCTTGTGGCTCTGAAAGGGTTCTTGATGTGCCTGTACCTTCTGATGTTTACCAGTTTGTCTCACTGTGGTGTAATCACTTGTCTGTCCAAGTGGGGGGTAGCACTCTGACCTGCTGGTATGAAAAGCAGAGCTTGAGTGAGGGCAAATTTGGCTGACAGTGCTCACTATTGACAGAATTCCCTGGTTCACAATGCTTTAGTGGACCAAACATATTGTATGTGCATTGAACTGACTGTAAAAAAAAGCCAAACAGAATACTTTTAGACATAACTATAGTTTGTAACCAGATTTTTGGTGCCACTGATTTAGTTACTTGAAGTCTGCCTGACTTATTTTATTTGGTTAACAGACTTTGCTGTATGTATTTGACCTCATTAAATGGAGGGTGTATGCAATAAATCCAACTAAATATGCTGTAGATAAGAATATTACATACCCCAAAAATCTCTCTTAATACACCATGAAAATATTATTTTCATTAAAATGAAAAATGCTGCTGCAGAATGTATATTGGAATGGAAAAAAAGTCATTTTCCTCATGGCTTACTTAAAATTATTAAGGTGTTCTGTGAAGACCATCACAGCATGGCTTAGAATTAATCAACAAACTGTTCCTAAACACCATTTGCCAGGAATAATCAAACAAGCATATGTTCAACACTCAGGAAACATTTTAGAGGATTAAAAGTCAGGGCATGGAGAGGAATATGAAATCTAAACCTTTCCCTGCACTCAGACAAGCAGACAGCCACATCATGAGCAGCTGAATCAGACTTCAGGAACTGATTGCACAAACTATGAAAATGTTTGGCAAGATAAAATGTACCCTCAGCTGGAAGAAAATGATTCAGTGGTCACATGATGTCCCATGGCCATAGCTTTAAAACTTTAATACTTCAGAAACTCGACACGTGTTGGTGATCACACAGATGAAAGTGTGCTTTGTACAGATGGGAATTCCAGTGTCCTGCACTGGGCCTTCAGGAATTACAAAAGAGAGCATTTATGGTATACTTTTAGGTGTACAACCTCAAAGCTGTGCAAACCTAGGAGGAAAAAAGTGCCATTATCAGTCAAGACAGTGGTTATGGAAGCTTTGTTTTCTTGCACACATTGAAGTACTCACAGGTACACATATGGAATTAATTCATCTGTCCCTCGATGCATTCCTCATCAATGAAATAGCAAAATAAAACAGAACAAAATGGAAAAGATTGCTCTGGAAAGAAAAGCCACATTCAGTCTAAATCATAACAAACAAAAAAAAAAAGTTGGTTGGGGTCACTGGATTTTTTTGCATGCCTGTGGACCTGAACTGCTCCCCTAAGGTATTTTGCCAAGCTTCATGACTTGGCAAAACAGCCCTAGATGTGTATTGGGTATATAGTTAAGAGATTTTAAAAAGCATGTGTAATACAGAGCCCATCACCAATACTTTTTGTCTTTTCTTTTCCCTCCCCTGTAAATTTATTTATTTCTTTTAAACAGCAGGGAGAATGTGTATTTTGATCTTTTAAATAATCTCAGTTTTATATATATATATTTTTTAATTTTTTTTGGTGAATTTGTATATCCAGGGTTGTTCTTTTATGGGAGGCCAGTTAAACCAGTTAAACCTCAAAGCAGACAAACAATTTCCTTGAGATTGACTGTAGCTTCAGATTGACATTCCTTAATGAGTCTAAGCCCCAAATCCTGCCTTGCTGAAAACAGTCTAAGTTCACTGAGGTTTCTAATATTTCAGTTCAACTTTTAGATGTATAACAAACCCTCAGACCAGGCAAGAAGTCAAAATAAGCAAAGATCTCTCTGGGGTTTTTTCAGTGTGTTCTCTGGAAACACATAAATCTCAGTGTAGGTTTTATCAGGCATATTTTCCCTTGGATCTAATGTAACTTTCTGATTTTTCTCATGAAGCTCTGTATTGCTATAAAGGCATGGATGCTTATGTGCAACATTTGGTCATTAAGCTCATAAAAACCTGGCATTCAAAATTAATTTCTTAGGTGATTTCTGTACGTTTTTTAAAAGTAGAATTGCTTAAATGCTTTTAAAATTAATGGTACAATTTGAGACAGGACCAATTGTCAACTGAGATAGGTGGAATTACATCAGAGTTTAAATTAGCACAGTGTTAAAATTCTTGATGTTGGGCCAAGGGCTAAAATTTTAAATGAGTCCTCATTCAGTCATTATTCCTGTTGATCTTTGTCAGGTTTTGCCTTGCAGAAGTGAACAAAAAAAGTGAGTTTGGCTCCTTAAGCTGTGTGTTGTTAAAGTAAAATTGTTAACTTTTCTGGTAGATGATCCCAGTGACAAAGTCAGGATTCTTTCCAGGTTGGATGGCTACAAGATTAAACTTTGAGGATTTATAATTACAGCAAAAATTAGTTTTGCCACAGCATCCAGCCAAGGACAGACATTTTCTATACTCTGTAGGTGATAAATTCAACCTGATTTTATGGCAGAAGTGATGATCAGTGTCCCAGTAAGCCATCCAAGGTAGCCACTTTGCTCTAACATATTTTAATCTCTTCAACAATGCCATCACAAGTTATAAAGTACCATTTAATTATGTAATTTCATTGATCAGATTTAGTGTTGCTGTCTTTGTTCCTAATACCTGTAATTATGCTTGGACTTAATGAAAAGGCCACAACAAAATGTATGAGGAGCTCTATAACCTGGTTTTCCACATTCCTGGCCTTTTGTTTGTTCCAGGATTTGTAACACAGTAATTGATAATGATAGGTGGTAGATGAGATAAGTGGTTTTACTGTAATTCCAGGAAATTAGTTTACTTGCCCTCATGGTCAGAAGCTTATTTCATCCAACTGTTTTATAAGTATTTGTTAAGGAATAAAAATAGTAATAACAATAATTTCTAAAAACCTAAACAAACAAAAAAAACCCCTAAAAAAACCACCCCACAACAACAACAAAATCCAAAAAAACTCTAAAAAGAGAGAAATCCTGCATAAATGAGCCAGGATAATAACTGATAGTGGTAAAAAACTAAGGCAAATACGCTGCTAGTGCAACTTGGCAGCACTGCTTTCTCTGTGCTACAGTTTCCTCTTAAATAGCACTTCCACAATTTTAATCATACTTCAATATTATTGCTTGTATGAACATGGCTATGGTGATTTTGTTTTTTTTCTGTAGTTTACAACATTTCTAATGTACATGTCAGGGTTTTACCATACCTTTTCATCTATGGTAAAGATCTGTTTGTGAGAAGCAGGGAAGGAATTCAGAGTACGTTTTTCATTCATTTAATTTCAGTGACACTCCTTTAAATGGCACTTTAGTGTAATCTTGGGCCATAATTTGTAACACACCCTTCTGAGAGCTGACTAAATTCCCATTGATTTTTCAATTCTGGATGTTGCCAGAGTGTTGCATGAAGCTGAAATTCCCAAGCTCCAGTGTCACTGGAGAGGCCACAAAACATTCACGATGAACACGCCTGTTGTGTGTTATTGAGGAAAAACAAACTGTTACGGCTTTGGAGAAAGAAATTTCTAGGAAGTCACTAAATCAGATTACAGAGGAGATGGAAGACTAATACTTGAAAGGCAAAGAACTTGTGAAGGATAATTGCAGAGCCAATATATCCCATTTGGAATAAGCATTTAAATGTGTCAGCAAGACTCGTGGCAGCATCTGCTGAGCACATTTTGATGCCATCCTTTATAGCTACTAATTTTTACAAGGCATAGAATGTTTCTGAAACATATCTGAGATTACAGTGCTGCGAGCAGCTGAAAAATCTATCAGTTTCTTGACGCCAAAATGAGCTGGACTTTTTCTTGTCTTTCTGTCTTTCCACCCTTTCTTTGTCTTTACTGAGTAGTTTTCAGCAGGGTTATAAAGCTGGATTGATTCAGGGAATGATCCAGGTAGCTTTAGCTATTTGTCTGTATAGACTTTGTAAGAAAACATATAGGATGGAGATTGAGTGGAACCTCACTCTTTCAGTAAAAAATGTGTTGTTAGAGCTACTAACTGCATTTTGTGGATCCCAAGAGATGGTGCTAGCTGAAATATTCTGGGTGCCTTACACTGATAGCAAGATGCAATGTTAAGGTCAGTATGGGCTGATAGGTAAAAAAATATTAGACCTGTGTGTGTCAATTCCTTCTGTGGCATTGTGCCCTGAACCTCTGCATCCATTTATCTGGACTACACACAGTCACCAACTCACTAACCGTCTTGTGAGATGCTAATGATGTGTTTAAATGTAAACCACACAGAAGGGCAAGCTCTGGGGCTGCAGGAGATACCTCCAGCTCACTGGGGTTATCAGAGTGCAGAACCCTGAAACATCTGTATGAGGTAATGGAGGGACAAGATAAAACTGAATTGCTTCAAGCAAATTATCAAAACTTAAAATGCCTGGGATAATGGAATATCAAGCAGAAAATATATAATTGGGTTAATGTGCAATTTTCTTGGGAGAAAGAGATATTCAAATATTCAAATATGCAGTGAACTGGTCAGTCATCTTCCTCCTGCTCATTTTCACAGAGGACATTCTGAAAACTAACAAAGTACAGTAAAAACCATACCATAGTTTCAAGCAGATGCATTTTGAGAACAATTCTTCTGCATGGAAATGTTATGAAAAAAAGCATTTGCAGACTCCTTTTTCTAAGGGGGTTGGAAGGTCCTTAGGAAATGAGTAATCCTCAGACTAAGCAGGAATTTACTTGGGAACTTACTAATTGCTGGAGACTAGAGAAGTACTGGCACAGCCACTATTCCCTGGTCATCAGCACTCCTCAGTAGAGGTCCATGTGATTAATGGAGTGAGCCTGGTCCAGACAATGAAGAGTGTTAACAAGATCTTTGCAGAGCTTGTGGAAAGTGTCTGGTTATTAGAGTTGCACAGAGGTGCAGAAAGTTGAAGAATTTTTGCAGGTGTTGATGTTTCTTGGGGGATGTCCATAAAGAAAATTCTGGAGGTGTGAGAAGACATCTGATATATTAGAACCTGCAGATCAGATGCAGAATAGCTAAGAAAGGAAGGAAAACTCTATTTAAGTCTAACAGGTTACACTTAGGCAAGAAATGACAGAGCATCATTCAGGTTGTGAATAAATCATGTGTGTTCAAAAGGATCTTGGACTTTGGGGAATGCTTGTGGCCCTATCACAAGTGAGTGCATGTGCTTTAGTTATAGACTCTAGTTCTTGTGGGCAGGCTAAAAACCTGTATCAAATACCAAGATGATGAAAATGGAAATTTTATATGTTTATTTCAGGTAATGTCAAAAACATGAGGAGGAGAGAGAAATCTAATATTGCTGGAAATTAATATGTGTTTCCTAAGAATCATGTTTTAATATGATTCTCAAAAAAAAGCATATTGCTTGTACTTGTTTTTGTTTACTTCAGTAAACAGTAAAAAACAGTAAAAAAATTCTTTTTAGCAGTTTATCTTTCTTAAATTATTTTTGTTGGCTCTTAGATAGAATATAATATGCATAGATACAATCATAGATACAATAAAAATATGCATATTAATTTGTGGGAATAATATATATACACATATGGTGTGCTTGTCTTATCTAAACTAAGTCAATTGACAAATGCCTCCAAATTTCTGAGATCATATTGATTTTGGTGTTTATGCTAGGCTCCTCAGTATGAACTGGGACCTACACTTTTGAGTATATGTCTCAGATTGTTCATTTAATGCATTTAATTGAATCCTAAATGCTTTTTAAAAAGAACTTGTAAAAAGGTGTAAGCATTATAACACTTTAACAACCCTCTATACCTCTGAAAAAACTGGCTCTTCAATATCCCTTGGGTTTCTTGCTGTACTGAATGCCAGATGACTGGCATTTTAAGCATGGTTCTTTTTGCTAATAACTTAGTGGTTCTATTCATTGATTTCTTGACAGTCTCTATTTCGTTAATTTTCCTATTGATTTTATCTAGACATTAAAAGAGCATAAACAGTAGATATGTATGTACCATATATGTACTTGGTGGTTGTTTTGGGTGGTTTTTTTGTTTTTTTTACTTGTATGCTTTTTGTTTCTTTGCTTGGTAGTTAGCATTATTTTCATGCATTAAATCTATGGATAAATATACGAGAACAAAGTTTCAGACCACTCTTAAGACATGTTTGCAAAACATTTTATCACATATTTCTACCCATGTAAAATTGCATACATCCATGTGAAATGGTTTTCCTTCTATTCTTCTGCCTTTTAAGCAAGCTTTTATTTTTTCTTTAAAGAAGGTAACTTCTGTTTAGAAACCTAAACAGCAGAAATCTAGGACAAATTCCAAGACAGGATAAAGAACAGCCTGTGTTCTAGGGTCATCTTTGCTTTTTTTAAATTTTGAATCATTTTTACTGTACAGCTATGTCTTCTCAGAGCTAAGATTTACAGCCCTCATTAATGTAATTTATAAGACAAAATGACAAGCATACTAAAGGATCTGCAGCTGATCCAGCCAGTAACATACAGATAATTCAGATTTGTCCAACCTGGTCTTGTCAAGTCAAGCAATACAAGATCAATCAGTGAACAGAAGTGGGAGTACTTAAGCTGAAAATGAGAGTCTGTTTCCTGCTAGGGAAGTGGGGCTGGGCAGCCTGGGCCTCTGCATTTCAGAGAAAATAGTGCAGGAACTGATTTGGGGTTTTTTAAGCATTGAAAAACTATGAACATTCCCTGAGAAATCCCCTTCTTGCTTTCATCTGTGCTCTCTTGAAGAGTGGAATGATGGCAGTCCTCAGGAATCGCTTTCTCAAAGAGAGTTCAAGTCAGAAAATTGCTATTTGTCAGAGAATCACATTTCCATCTCTCAGCCACTAATAATAACCTACAAAAGTGTTCACTTTCAGTATTCAATGACCTCTTGTACTTGCTGCTGCCACAGAAATTGTCAGTTGACACAACTGGTATTTTCCCTCCAGCTGAGAACCAGCTATGACTGTGAGGCACTGGTCAAGGAGAAGAAAGCTGAGTCCTTGAACAGGGAATCTGATCACCCAGGCTGTGGGTTCCTCCCCACCTTTACTTCCCATTTGCCTGCACATGCATTACCAAATAACACAATTTCAAGCCTTGGGTCGAGCTGGGGTGGAGGTGTGGAAGCTTAGTTCTGCTACCAACATTGAGTTTACTACACTGAGCAGGGCCTGCCTGCAGACAGCTTTCCCTGGAAAGGATGCACCAGCTTCATGTCCAGTGAAGCTGCTGAAAGCTGTGCTCTCACTGGAAGGACACTGGAGAGTCAAGAGCCCTGGCCTCCCTGCCTCACATGCACTTTAGCTGGCAGCTCTAGCATGTGTCAGTGTGCCCAGTGCCATGAGCAAGGCAGAGACATGTAAGCCTGTTTGAGAACAGTTCATTGAGCAAGGAAATGGTTTTTGCTTTACTAGCCTTGTTTTCATGCTTGTCTGGAGTGATATCCAGTGAAGCATTTTCAGTTGAAGAATTTTGAAAATTTGTAGTAACAAAATCTGGTTTTCTCTAAGTAAAAGCAGGAATAATGTGCTGCAATTTTGGTCTTAAGATTAAAAAAGAAAATTCATAATACTATGTTTACCTCCTGGCACAGAAAAAGAAGCAGAAAAGGAAATATCTTCATGAGCAGCTGCTTTGGCTCCCTTTGCTGGTGGCTCCTTAGAATGCTGTGTAACCAGAATCTATGCAGGTGGACAGTTAGGAGCCAAAAACCTTAATGAGTGCTTTTTTATATCTATGTACCCAATGATCTCTAGGAGCTTGACCTTTGGCCAGAAACCAGTGTAATGTTTTAAGTCATTGTGGACCTGCAAAGATGCTTGTCTTGCTAGTGAGTGATGACTTGTTCTCTCCACAGTTAGTCATAGTACTGCAAGTTTTCACAGTGTGAAGTGGCAACTAAGAGGGGGGAATAGGGCAGAGAAAAGGATGGGGAAGAAAACTAAAATGGGAAACATTTATTTTTATACAACCTGGACTGAAAGAAAAAGAAACAAACTAACCTGTTAGATATACTGTAATGTGAGGTTCAGCCAGGTAAACTGCCAGGAACTGCTGGGGTTCCAGGGACTTGTGAATTTTTAAATCAACATTATATAGTCAGAAAGAAACAAGAATAAAAAAATGCCAAGACCTAAAATACTGGTTATCATAAGCACCTTATCAATGAATTTTTGCTCAGTGTATCCATGGATCAAGCAGCAAATTCTGTATTTGAAGAGCTCTGGTTGTGCTCTCTGAGTTATGGTGAGCCTTTCTAAGTAAGATTAGTTTGGTTGCTTTTGGTGATGGTCTTACCAAAGTATCTGGGAGAATTAGAGAAAAATCCAATAGGATGTAATACAAATATTTGGACTGATAGATCTCAGAGGAGGAATTTTGAAATAGGAATTAGTGAAGACCAAAATGAGAAAGCTTATGGAGAATATTTTTAAATGGATAACAGTAAAATGGTTGTTGATTTATAACATGATGAGATGGAGTTTTAGAACTTTCGCATTTGACACTGATCAATAAAGCTGCATGAGGCTTTCATGTGATTAAAAACTTAGACATCGGGTAAATAACAAAAACACCATTTAATGCAACTGATGCTTTCTTAAGCCTTCCTTTTCAGGCTGTGCTCTAGAGGTGGTATTGTATTGTATTCCAGTACAGGAAAACAACATATGTTAAAAAATTTAGTGCTTTAGTTAGGTGTATCCTGGGATCCCATCAAAAAACCCCAAACTTTTGCATCCCCAAAAGATTCTTAGATTCTTTCTGCATAAACTGAAGAAATTCACAGAAGAGCCCAGGATAGAAACAGCTATGCATATATATATATATATATTTTTTTTTTTTTTTTTTTTGCTAGAAGACAGCTTGTTTCAACACTGCAGGTTTATGAGCATATACTGGAAACACAACAGCACAAGCTGGAAGCATTTTGGATGAAAGGCTTTTGTTGATTATATGTATGGAAGTGCCAATAGCTCTTCAAATGGATAGCAACCAACACTGAACCTCAAAAAATTCAGACTGTTCAGTTCAGATAAGCATCCAGAAATTAGTCTCTTGAACCAAAACTTGTCCAAACCTCTTTGGTCTGGAAGTCAGGGTGGAAATGTTACATGAGCAGACTTTCTTATGAGTTTTCCAGTGCTCATTTCCTTTTGCCTGCAAAGAGATATCATGAGAACAACTTCTCTAAGTGTGATGTGTCTGCAATTAGGTTCCTGCACTTGGCTGAAAAGCACGCCAGCACTTAACCAAGCCTGTTTTGAAGTTGTGCAGGGAATGGATTTTTATGCCAAGTCCAGCCCTAATAATCACATAGGAGAGATAAACCATATACTCTTATGCAATGAAATATACATAGTATTAATTCCTTTGCAAGATTTTAAAGCCACTTCCTTACTTCTTATGGCACTAAATCCAATAGTTTCATTTTAAAACTGAACTTGGACTGAAATTGAGTTCACTTGTAAGTGAACTTCAAATTAAGTCTAACAGTAGAAAAATTGCTAATCTAACAGAATTGTTTTTGCTCTTCCTTTTCCATGTCTATTGTAGTGTATATTCCCATTGTGACATACATTCCACATTTTGATCTATATTCCACATGATCCTTTTTGTGTAAAACAGAACAACAGATTTTTCAATGGCTTTGCTGTGAACTAGGCCAGAAGAACTGGCCAATGTTGGGAAAACATATGAAAAAGATAAAAAGTGTTATGTAGTTAGTAAAATAGGTTCCGCTGGCTCCTTTTTATTAGACTCAACAATTTCAAAATGTAGGAACTTACAGAACATTTAATTGAGCTGTTGCTATTGGATATCCATGTGCTTGGCTATCATTCACACAGTTGCCAGCAGTTTCATGCAGGCCTGTGTACTTCTTTGGAAGTTCAGTACCATCTGCAATTCAAACTTCTACCCACAAAAGAATCAAAGGTGTTGCAATCACTAAGGGTAACACTAGTCTATCTAGATATAAAATGTTGTCTTCAAAAGTAGAAAAAAATGGTCATTCCTAAACAAAGAAATTCTGGCAGAGATAGTGCTAAATCAGAGTAAAAATGTTGTGGTTTTTACATTGAGGTGTCAAATAAATTTTCTGTTACAAAGATAGAGGAACAGCAAGCTGGACAGGAGACTTTACCCATCAGCAGCCTTTCCCATACAAACCTGTACACCTTCTTCTGTTTGGCTTTAAAAAGGAATGAAAAATGCTTGCTCATGTTGCTCACGTTGCTTGCATAATGCTGTTTCAGTCAAAAAAGGGTGTTTAGAAACTACAGGTTTTCCAGAAATTTTGAGGTGATTTATACACCCTTTTCAGCCTAAAAAAGAGCTTTAAGCACCTTCAAGTTTGAAAATTGAAAGTAATCTCTTACATAACATTTGTGTTTTTCAGAATTTCCTATATAGATAAGTAGTTGGTTTCATTTGTTCAAGTCCAGGTCTCCATTTTCTTTGTATCTTCATTTTAATTCTGCAAATTCCTAAGAATGCATGTCAGTTTTATTTGTAGTCACACCAGCTGTTTTGTTTCCCAGAGCTTTCTGTAAAAGGGAAACATTAGGAGTACTTTATAGTTTACATTTTTTGTTGCCACTGGTCTGAATAATATCTGATAGACACATTCTTTGGAATTTGTCAGGACAGGGATTCATCTTTTATTTCAACTGATTTCTGATGAAATAGCCCACAGAAGTAACCCCTATGTCAGAGGTTAAGGAAACAGCTCTGTTAAAAAAAAAAAAAAATAAGAGGGAGTTAGACATTGAGAAATAGTTATTTTTTCCAAATACTCCCTCATCATTTGGTTTCTTTCTGATTCTGTTATACTTAAGTCTTTTAATTTTTTTCTCTGAATTGTTACATACAGTACCCAGAGTTGCTTCTGCCTCAAAAGCAGAAAATCATCCTGAAAGGACCATGGTTCATTAATGGAATTAATGATCTTATGTAGTCTAATCACTCAGGATGCTATATTCTGTGGAGTGAGGAGTTTTATTGAACTCTGAAAAAATCATTGCACTTGTAATCTACAGAATGTCAAGAGACTCTCTGCACTGTTCCCAAATGGATGGCATTTACACAGAGAGGAGGGATGACAAGAATAACACCGTGTGCTTTCTCCAAAAATGAAACAGCTTTAAACTAGTCAGAACTAACAACAAAGAAACCAAGGACAGCCAAAGATGGTTTAAGATGTGTCAACCCCAATGCACCCTGCATAGAGAGGGGCTGTATGGAATTTGAGGTTGTTAGGGTAAGTCCCACAGAGTTACCCAAATGTTCTTTGTTGCCTTCCCTAATTCATGTCCAAATGAAATTCTGACTGGCCACTTCTGTTGGTGAATTTTCAGTATCTCCTTGTGAATCTGCTTTTATGTTCTTTCCATATTGTTTTGGAATGATCAAAATATATCTTTAACCCTAGTTTCTCCAAAATAATCATTCATGACAGGAAGCTACACCAGATAACCCAGGCATTACAAAGAGAGATCATGGCATCCAGGTGAATCTGCCTTCCTACACCTTATTTCAGTGTCTGTGGCAATCTAAAAGCCCAGGGAATGCTTCAAACACATTATTTCCCAAAAATTATTGGTGCTCACTTAAAAATTATACCAGGCAGCAATAGGAATTTCAAGCACATTTTCTCTTCCAGAAAAAGAACGTCAAAGAGCAAGGGCACCATTCTGTTTTGTCATTTCCTTCAATAATAAAAGGAAGGGCCAACCCTAGATACTTGAATTTTTTTAAATCAAAACTTAAAAAATGTATATTAATCAATATATAATATATTTATCAAGCTCTGAAGCTTGATAGCAGCTTTCTTCATGTAATTGTTGCTTTTACTACAAATATGATTCCCCCTTTCATGTGAATAGAGAGAAGGAAAATATAAGTAGTTATCTGATCCCTTGTAAAAGTGTGTCTAAGAAGTTCAGTGATGGAAAGAAAAGGCAGGGATCTGAAGAGCTAATGATAATTTCATCATTTTCCCAGCCAGTTCTGATGAATATGTGATTAATGTCAGCATGACCCTCATTCTTAAATGCATTGGCACTTTGGTTTGCATATGCTTTCCTCCCCTACAAAAATCCCACAACCAACCCACCAATAATGACAAAAAACCCACCCAACCAAAACCCTTAAAACCAGCACAATTACAGGACCATTTTTTTCCGCAGGAGAAAGTGAAAGCTCAGGGCAGAACTAAGACCACCAAACCTGGGGAAGTTTAGAAATGGAAAAGAACCAGAGTGGCATTGAACAATCCCATCATACTGAAATATTGTATCTTGGTCACTAAATAGAATTGAAATTAAAACTATAAATTGCCATTATTACATGTAATAATTACCAGAGTCAACTTTGGTCAACCATATGCACCTGAATAATTGCAATGGACCTACTTGGGCCATTTATGTGCATTACAAATACACGTGGATATGCTGGCGGCAAAACCAGACCCATTAAATATAAGTGAATCTTTACACCAAGAGCTGTCAATTCCACTATATACAATTCCCCAGCTACAAACCACACTTCTTTCTCCCATACTGTTCTTTGTCTCCTGTAAAGGAAAATCTGCTTACAATGTGTATAACTGCATACATGACAGTTTTGTAGTGGATTTTATGGAGGTCCTCTACACATCCTCAGACCACCAGGACTACTTCCTTCAGCACTTTTGCCACAAAATCTCATTTGTTTTTGCATATGATACTGAAATAGGGGGAAAGGAACTATATGATTTAGTTGCCTGCAGCATGAGTGCATTGTTTTTGAATAGCCAGGTTTCATTTCTGTGCCCCAAAGTGCAATTCCACGTTGTCATAAAAACAGCATTTCTTATTATTTTGGATTCATCCTGATGCATTGAAGCAAGAATACTTTTTACATAATTCCTCTCTTTATTGTGAAAGAATATGAATGTGAAATAAAGAAAAGTCTGTCTTTATTTCATCAGAAAGACCTGCACCTTTTGAGATAGAGGCAAGAATATAGCCTGTATGTGTGGATGATGATTCAGATGAGAAAAACCAGCAGTTTTAGCAAATTTTTTCCTCCCAAACATAAAAATTAAGAATACTGGACTTAGAGGAACTGAATGGTATTCTTTCCTAAGAACTGCAATTTTCTAATTATTTATGATAACTTGTAAAAGAGGATAAAAAAAATTCACATTGAAAAACACTGGGGCATTGAAGTAAAGAAAATCAACTTTCGGTCAAAATTCTATCTTGACTAATTGATTTCTTTCTGTTAAGAATTTAATTTATAGCCTTATTATTTTTCTTGTCAAATTCTGTGACAAGGTAAAAATATTTCTTAGAACACACAGAAATAATGAAACTTTATATCAGGATATCTGAGACAGGCATGTGCCTAAACCTGGAGCTCTTGAAATCACATCCATTATTAGTAGTTATGAGTTATAAATAGAAGATACTGAAATATTTACAGACAAGAAATTATGGGGATAAAGCTTAGCTATGACAGCATGAGCATTTGGCAGCTCCTGAAACGTTGCTTTAAATTTGGAAATCAAGGTTTCTCACTGAAGTACAGGTGAAGTCACACAGGATTTGTAGGATGGAGTAGGATACAGGCAGGATGAAATGTCCAACATTTGCACTGAGATACTTCCAGGGGAACTCTACCAGGGAAACATAGATGATGTTTCTGATGGACTAACTCATGTCACATTACCATGACATCTGCTGTATAAATCATTTTGAGCAACATTACCCAGTGAGATTTATAATGCCTATTTCAGATCTAGACTGAATCCAGAGCCACTATGGCTAAATGCCCTTCCAGGATGATGTCTGAAACTCTGTTTGAGGTATGAAAGGAGACCAGACAACATCCAATGCTGCATTACTGTTGGCAAGCACTGCAGAAGGCTGCCCAGGGTGGAAGAGGTGTAGGGAAAGCCCAGATGTTGTGCTCCAAACTCAGCTGACTGAAGCTGCCACTGATGGGGTAGGACCTGTGCACTTTGAAGGTTTTATTTTTAAAACTTTCCCAGTGTCTCCAATATCTGAACAACTTCTGCTACTGTCACCTTCTGTAAGAAATGAAATTGTTTTACTTGTTAAAAAAAAATCAAAAACAAACCGTGGTAATGAAATTCATTGTTGTTGGAACTAGAACTGAAAATGAGGGTGAACTATCAACACCAGCTTAGTTTTCTGGCTGGAAATTATTTTTATTCTCACTGGGGGAAGTTTCAGTGGGAGAAAAAAAAAGATGAAAAGCGTAAATAGGCAGAGCACAAGGAATATCTAAGGCCCTGTTCTGCTGGATGTGCTTGTCTTTACATCTTTAACTCTTGTAGAGAAGGACCATGCTAGCAAGTTGGTAATACATGATTTTTCAGGCATGGAAGGTAGACAGAGAGCACAAAAAGCAAAATCCGTGTGAAAAATGTATTTATCATTCCTCAGAAGCAAAAATCTTAAAGGTCATGATTTGTTGATGATTTTTTCTATTTTCTTCTTTGTAATTTTTCATCAGTGCCAAATGGCAAACAGAATTTAAAAGAACTAATTCAGATTATTTGCACAGGTGGAAATGCTTTGCTATCCCTGAACTTTTCAAAATTTAAAAAATGCAAGAGCTCAGTGCAAATAGAAATACAGAGGGGAAAAATCTGTTTTGGAATGTTCCAAAAAAGTTACAAACAAAGGAGGAACTTCTGCAGTCAGTGTTTTTTTTTTTTCATATTCATAAATTCAAATTGAAAACTGGGCAACAATTCACTCCAGTATTTCTATGATCTCAGCCTGTAGTTCTGTTTCTTTTTCCATTCTTTGGCTGCATCTAAGCCAATTTAGTGCTCTGTGGAATAGAAAATTATGAGGCATAAAAGAATGAGACTATCGTGTCAGTTTGGACCAATGGGTGCTGCATAAATATTAATGATAATTAACAGGGCATTGGATTTGCCTTTAATGTCCTTGAAGGATGGTATGGCGATGATTTCCCTTCACCCTGGAGTGTAGGATTACTGATTTCATTTTGCATTTTGACAAAGGATTTGGTATCCTATTATCATACTTTACAAATGAATGATGTAAAAACACATCAACAAAAAGTAGCCTCTGCTGAAGACATAAATTTTTTGCACATTAACTGGTTTATATTAATTAATGACGATAGTCCCCATTTGTAGTTTCTACCAAGTGGAATTTTAATATTTTAATTGTGTTGCTTAATATTGGAATCACTCAGAGACAAAAGTAGCAATTCTTTTTCTCCAGATTTTTTCTTGATTTGACATCTATGTTTGTTCCATTTGAAAAAGTAGAAGGAAAACTCTTGGAATATTCTGTTAATGGGGACAGAGCTCTTGTCCTGGTTTGGGGAAGGACAGCTGGGGACCTCCAGGCCCTGCAAGTCCAAGTTCCCAGCAGCTTGCTAAATGGGCTGTCGACAGCCTGGACAAGGTAGCCAGCAAGAACCCAAGGTTTAATGCCTGCTTTGCAGTGAGGCTTATTCTGGAGGCTGCTTAGGGTCTCTCACACTGTCTTTGAAATTAAACCGTGTCTGTGAAAAGTTCTTAAGTGGCCAAATCATTGAATTCCAATGAAACACCATTTAGTAAGAGCTTTTTCAACCTGCTCTAATGAAAAGGAAATTGAATCACCACAGCCACCGTTGTGCTTATTTAAGTTCCCAACTGTAGTTGTCTCCAGTGTTTCAGTTTCAAATGATATGTGGATATGTATGCAGGTCTACAACATATTCTTGAATCAGGAAGTCACTCTTTCCAGATGGGGGAAAAAAGGGAAAAAAAGCCAATGTCTATGGCCTGTTTATAGTTCTGTTCACCTCATGATTTTTTTTCTGATGAAGGTTTTGGGGTTTTTTTGGGGGTTTTTTTTTGGGTTTTTTTGGGGTTTTTTTTGTTGTTTTTTTTTGGTTTTTGTTTTGTTTTGTTTTGTTTTGTTTTTTTGGGTAAAAGTATTTCTCTCTACACAGATTTTTTTTTTTCCTAAGAGACACTGTTTCCTGATGAAGAGTTTTTAAAAAGTCATGCAAACTGAAATGTTCAGCCTAAGAAAATTACTATTAAATATGTCTTAAACTTAATATTCCTTGGAAGATTAACTGCCTTATAAATGACATTTTGACAGATTATTTTAGCTATGAGGAGTTATGCATATGTACTGAATATTAAATTCTGCCTGTTAACTCTCAAAGTGAATTGAAAGGAGTAATTTATTTTGCTGATATTTAGTATGTTATGTCATTTCTGAAATATAGAGCTCTTCATCTTGGGAATATAAAAGATGCTGTAGAACCAGCAGTGCTTAGAACTCCAAATATGGCCACTTCCTTTGGACTGGGGTATCAAAGGAAAATCCCAAAATACTGAGATAGATTTTTAAAAGTATACTGAGTTCTTTAGTAAATCTGCCTGCATTTGACAAAAGACTCGGTGGTGCTGGACAGTTTGCAAATCGCCATCATTATGTATTAGATACATAATGGTAAATGAAGGGTTTTGAGAAGTTTGTCCACTGTAACACTGACAGGATGATGGCAAGATCCAAAACAGGAATGTCATCTTGATTCACTTGACTGTTTCCTAGAGAGAAACTGATCTATTTCTTTATGTATTTATTTTCTTGGCACTTGCATTACAGCTCTGGCCAGGTGGGGGATCCCCAGGGAAGGCAGAGTCTATAGGCAGTGTGTGTTTCTCCACAGAGAGCAGGGGCTGTGTTAACACCTGTGGCTTCAGCTACTCCCCCTCTGTCCATGCTGTGAGATCTCTAACTTGGGCAGTCTTTCAAAGGTGTCCTTTGAGAGAGTCATATCTTTGCAGATAAAGCAACACAAATTGTATGGCAGAGCCCTGGAGAGCCTGAATCTGCTTCAGATATGGACTAAGTAGATAGGAGATGAACCTCAGCAAAAGGAGGATGGTCACTGCAGTGAAGAAGAGAAACCCCTTGAGTAGGCTCAGGGACATTGTTTTCTGCCAGGGAACTCTGTACAAGAGCTCAGATGTAGAGGTTTTACTAACCTTCATTATGCATGCTTCAAAGGCTTGCTCTTTAGAGGAAAACTGAACTTGTTCTTTTTTCTGTTATTTTGGCTTCTCTCTACTTGACTTATTCGCATGTGGCACAGTCCAGAAGTTCTCTTGGGAGCCCCTTGCCTCGTAAAATGTCCTGGAGATTATCCTGTGCCTGATGTAATCACAGCCAGCTGACTGACAGCAGCTAGCCAGTTCCAGATTATGCATCTGTCTGCTTAGCAATGGCTAAGGAGTGCACAGCTGGTATGCATGGGAAGGACTGGCCTGAGTCCTAATTATTCTGAGAGGGAGAGAACCAGCCATTGGGATTTGCCCAACCCTCCCTTTATCCATGATGAGCTGTAATACTAACCCTTTTTGAGTGAGTCACTACAAAAACCAGCTGGGGAATACGCATTTCAGAGGTGAAGCTGGATGGGCTGGATGGTCTATGGTGTTCTGGGGAGTGATTTGTAAATTATACTGCATGGAGCTGCATGGATGTGTGTTGCAAATATTGATGGTCATCAGAATCTAGTTAAAAGTTTCTTATCCATTCCTGAACAGGATGGACCATCTGTTCATTGCATGTCTGAACAAAAACATCCCTAGAGCATTAGAGAGTGTCACAACTCTGTGTAGCTTCAGTGCATCTTCATGACTGTGTCAAAGTATTCATCTACTGCTTATGGCTAGTGTGGGAGCTGTGAAAACATCTGATGGCTATCTCACAGCCAAAGGATTTACAATGGGAAAGCTCAGTCCTATGATTAGGTGGCCCTGCCAAAAACAATGATGGGAGACCGCTAACACTGCTGACGCCCAACTGAGTATTACCTAACAGACCCTTGGAGACTCAAAATAGATCAGATCAAGATTCTGTCATGATAACAGCCTGAAGAAAGTAAGAAACTTCCAAAAAGTCTTCACACTATACAGGGCTGTTGGTTTGTGCGAGCCAAAGACTGATGACAAATGATTGCTTGCCAATGTGATACAAATATACACATAATATTCACATAAATAAATGTGACTATTTAGTATGCTGTTTTTGCTAAAGTCAGAAATATTTTTGAAGCCTCAAGAAATGTGTATCCCAAACAAAAAAAGAAGTCATAGCACTATGGAAGGTCTGATGCAGATGACCTATTTCCAACACAGTCTGGTTTTGTGCAAAACTCGGATCCAGAGGAACACATCTGGATTTTATTAATAAATAGCAACAGTCATGTGAGCTGACTGTACTTCATGCCAGACCTTTGCATTACAGAAATAATAACTTGCCATTAGCTGTGTACTGGGGGCATTTAGCTCCTGCCTGCCCACCTGGTAAACTGCATTTGTTTAGGTTCATTATCATCTGTGATATCTTCACTCAGTTTCAGTTTTGCATGCCTTTACTAACATTCGATACCCAGACTGGGAGGCATCTAGGAATGTGTTCTGGTTTCAGAATGCTTTCCTAGAAAAGAACGCTAGAGCATGTTTCATTTATTTAAGTAACTGATACGTGAAAATGTTGAGTAAACAAGCCGGTGAGCCAACATGAACAGGAAGTTGCAAGTTGGTCCTTAGCCTGTGTCATGTTGGTAGAGAGCCCTGCCCCAGCCTAGGGATGAACTGCTCAGATTAGGAAGAAAGGAATTGTTAGTAATCATTCAAGAAGCATTGGTTGTCTCTCTCCTGCAAATCAGGATTAGCCTGACCAGGCTCAGAAACTAATTTTTTTGTCCTGAGAAAAAATTAGGGGCTCTCTATAAGAATTCTGGAGTGAGTGCTGTCTGAAGTTTTGTTAAGCCTACTGCTTTATGAGACATTAGAAAGAAAATATTTTGTTTTCTTGGTTTATTTTGGCTTTTTCTTGCTTGGATCCTTTACAAGGCTCCACAGCAGGGAGTGTAGGATGGGCAGTGTGCCAGGTTTGCTGCCTGTACCATCCTTCAGTCCCAGAGAGTTCCATTAGCAAAGGTATAAATGTTTTCTCTGCTGAATGCCTGGCAAATGACAGGGGAAGGAGATAAAAGAAGTGAGACTTGTGTGTAAGCAGAGAATTCATCCATAGCCAGACTCACAGGAAATCTTTTAGGACAAGTCATGAACTGTGGTACTTCTGGTGATGTGAGGCCATAATAGAGCTGGGAAACGCACAGGTTTTCTTTCCCTTGGAAAGGGAAGTTGGGTGCATGACATGTTGTAAGATCTGTTGATCAGAGTTTCCTATTTTGCTGAGGGTCTTCTAGAAGGGGCTTTCAAATGTCTTACTTGATTTTAAGTTTTTAACAATGTGTTGTGTATATTTATAATATTAAAATAGCTGCTGTGTATCAAGACAGAGCCAAGGAAGAATCTTCCTACAGTAGTCACTGCCAGTGTAGAGAGGAGATAACATTGGAAAACCGTATTGTGAAACTGCCTTTACAATCTGCCGTGTGGCTTAGACCCACTCTTGGACATGACCTATTACTTCTGGTTCAAATACATGTGAAAAATAATAGATGTCTTTAACACTGAAAGAGATTTTTATAGTTTATGAATGGTTCACTTCATATGAATGTCTATAAGCAGCTTTATTTTGTTTATTTTGTGGATTAGCCCTGAGTCTCAATCTGGCATCCATTTTGGCTTTGAGGAGACATCCATGGCAGTCTATTGATGGCAGAGAGAAGAAAGGAAAGAGCAGTTTTTGTAGACATTTCAACATTACAGGAAGAAAACACTTAAAACTAGCCACATATGGTACTTGAGCACAGAACACAAGACTCTGTGTACTTGGCAGTGTAGAAATTAGTAGAAAGAGAAAATGAGCTGAAAAGATGACAACTAAGAATATAATTATGAAATGGAAGCTCTACTAGAAGGGTTTTACTAGAATAGCTTTGATGCAATCAGTCATATATGGTGAGGAAAAGCCACATGTGAACAAGGTTCTTTCTTTTTACTGTTCCTAAATCACACAGAAAACTGAGGACTAATGAATTTGAATTACTGGCCCTAGATCACACCAAATGGGCTTGAGTGTTAACTTATTTTTTTCCAAAAGCCAATCAAAGGCCTTAGAAACAAGAAGACTGTCTTTCCACTCAAATAGAATTTAGTAGAAATGTCATAATAGCCAAAATTGCAAACTCTTAAAAGATATATATATACTATTTCAAGTTTCAATAAAATCTCAACTGATCTTTAAGATTTGCAACTAATGTGCCAAAAGCCCCAGCTGCTGGGAAAGCTTTCTTCACCAAAATGTCACTGTGGTTTTCCTAAGTCCCAGACTCAGACTGAATTTCTTGGGAACTTTAGACAAGTGCCTCATCTTTCAGCCTTGATACTTCTCATTACCAGTGACTATTTGTACTGCAAAGTGAAGTGCAGTAATATCTTCATTATTGTCAACTATGCAAGATAATGAGAACTCCTTATTTCCTGTTTTCTGTCATGCAAATAGACAAGCACAATGGTAATGCGTAACTGAAAATGTTCTTGGATGTACAACTCTGGTATTATTTTTTCCACAGACATTAAAATCCCAATGCAGCACTTACGATGTCTTCTCTGTGGCCAAGTTCAGAGTTCTTATTGCTCCAGAATCATTACTGACAGTCAGATAAAGGATCCCAGTCAGTCTCAAAAGTTTATCTTAACAGCTTTCTTGCTGCTGGTTTTATTTTGTTAGCGATCCAATTCTAAGCTGCAGTTTTATGTTTCACTTCTTCATGTGCTCAAACTGGACTAAAGCTGTTACTTCTTGTCTGACTGGTTCCAGCAAAGGAACACAGTCTACAATAAAATTCATCTTTTAAGAGATAAAACTGGATTCTGAACTGAATTCAGCTGCTCAGGAGCAAGACCTTGATGCTGTGATAGACACCAAAATATCAACTCAATGCTCAGTAGAGTTTTCCTAGCAAAGAAAATGCTTCTTTAAGGATGGGGAAAAAATGGAAAGAGCATGCTGCACAGTTCATTCACAACCTGAATGATGTGTGCAGTTATAGTCTCCTTACATTCCTCTGAGGAATGATTATGTTGGAACTTGAAAAGGCGCAGAGAAGAGATGCAGTATGAGCAGAGGTATGGAGCAGCGTGCATAGGAAGAGTGATGGAGCAGGCTAGGGCTACTCCAGCCTCAGGAGTGATACAAAAGAGCCCTACAAAACCTTGAACAGCATGAGATTTTATAGTGGTCAAAACTGATCACCATTTTCTTCAGTGTCAAAACCAAGGACCAAAAAATGAAGCTGGTAGGAGATAACCACATAATACTTTATTAGCTAGAGCCCTGACTGTGAGGGCTGCTACTGAGGCTACAACTTCTGTAAGATTTTTTTTTTTTTTTTGTCCTATAAAATTGGAAGAAAATGCTCTCTTTCTTCACCTATATTGTAATGGGATCTGCAGTGTGTATGAGATGACCAGAGCTATGCATCCTACTCATTGCTAGCTTTCCAGAGTCTGAAGAGTCAGTTAGGAAATTCAGTTTTAACATCTGTATCTTCAGAAATTTATGATAAAATACTAATCTAAGCTGGTGCTCTAAAATAGAGAGCTGTTGAGGAGGAGTGGGTTCTGTAGTGTGTTTCTTAGCCTCAGAATTGTAACAATGTGATGTCCTGATATTTTTTCACTTTGCACACATTCTGAAAGGTTTTGGGAGTTTGGAGTATCTGTTTGTGTATGAAAATCTAAAAAAGTCAAGTACTATTAGAAAACCTTTCTTCATCTAGTTGCAAACTGAATATTCTTCCTAGCAAAGAAATCAACATCTAAAATTATCGTTTGGAGAGGGGAAGAAATGAGTTCCATATGGGCGTAATTACGTGGTCTTCTCTTGAAGGAATACAGAAATCACTACCCTGATGAAAGAGACAAAAATAACTTGTTTATCTAGAATTTATTTGGGAATTTATTTGGGCATCACAACACTAACACAGGTCAGAAGGAATCTGACACAGATGTTTTCTGTCTTGATTATTGGTTATGAATGTGAACAGTAACTTTCAGCTTAGATAAATTTACCATAAATCCTACAAACCTGTTTTCTGAGGCGTCACCTCTTATGGTGAAAATATTGTTCTGTCTCTGCACTCATCCTTGGTTTCTTTAGCAAAATATTTGGTAAAGGTGCCAATTGTGGCAGAGGTTTTAGTGGTGTGGATTCTTGTCCATGAGATCACCAGCTCATTGACCAACCATGAGTTGGTAACGACCACTTGGAAAGTGACCTACACTGGGTTTGAACTGGTGACCTTCATGTGGAAGACTCTGAATGCCACTTTTGATCTCTGGAGGTTTTAATTTCTGGGTTTTGTTCTAAAATAAACTCTGTTCAGCCTCAGACTTCTTCCTCAGGCAGTGTTATGACAATAATCTTTTCTCTCTTACATTGAACTGCTTTGTATCTTCTTCAGTACTAAGTTGGTCTTCATCATTTCATTCAAAAATAATCTTAATAAACAATTAATAGCATGTTAAAAAATGTATTTTTCAGCTATGGGAAACATTTTTATGTTTGTGGAAAGAAAAAGTTTTAACAGCTGTATTCAGTACCCTTGAGAAAACACCACACATTGTAGCATGGGAATGGCTCCGAGTTCCTTATTCCAGCAAAAGCCCAAGTCAACAAGACTTGTGCCTGATGAACTACCACAGGACTAGCCCAAATATTTTGATGTTTCTGGCTGCAGAAGTACCTAAAAAGGATAAACATAGAAAAATAATTCCAAATTTCTGAAAATTTTAGTTAGACCTTGCTTATGTAGCTTTTTTTTTTTTTTTTTAAATAGCTATTCTGGAAGATTAAGTTGTGTAGCCCTAATTGAGCCCGAATGTGTACTAGGTACATGGATTTAAAGCACATAATGGTCCCGTTGTTTGGAAGCATATTTTAAAACACAGTGTTAGATTTTAGTGGGGTTTTCCTTTTCAAATTTATATATTGACTTCAGTTACCACTTTTCACATGAAATTTTCTAATTTCATCATCAAAATAATAAGGAAGGCAAAAACTAAATTTTTACTGTTTTCAGTATTTATGAATTTTCTTAAACGGGCATTATTTATCAAGACATGAGCTTTTGTACTTATTTGTCCCTCTTTTCATGACAGAATATTTAGCTATATACCTTAGAAAATCCTGGACTTTGTAAAACCTGTTTTGGGGGAAAAGAGTGTTCAAATTTTAGTGAATATTATCAAAATATGAATAATTAGATTTTGTGTATCTCAGTTATTAGGTATTCTTGAGAGTTTTTCACTTCTATACATTACTAGATTCCTGGCATAGGGAGGGTAAAATTTTACAATGAGATCCTGCTTTATTGGCATCAGGGTTATGTATGCAGGAATCAAACTTCAAAATATAAGTGAGCAATCCTTTCCTGAAACACAGAACTTGATCAGACTAAATGTAATAAATCAGTGGCTCTTTAATTAATGATGCAGAAAAACCCAATATAAAATATTGAGTAAAACAACTCCCCCCGAGAAAGGAAGTGAGTTCTTTTCTTCTTAAATGTCTGCTAATTTGTTAAATACATTAAGGATCTGGGCATACAACCTTTCTCCTGTATATGAATTATAACATGAATGTAGTGACTTCCCAAAGATTCCAGTTCTGCCAGTTTTGTTACTAAAAATTCTTTATCTCTTTCATGAAAATGGCTGGTCTTCAGCATCTGGTCAAATACTTAAAAAATTTGTATAGCACAGCCGGGAAAACACATTTTTATTTACAGATCCATGAAACCCTTCTGATTAAAAAGGAAAAAGATTCAAAATTTTGTACTGAAGTCAATCTGGCTGACTGATAAAGTGAAGTGAGAGAGGAAATTAACAAACATATGTATTTAGTTGTATATCTGTATATTTTTATATATTATACAAAACTGAAGTTGGTTTTATAAGACTATTGTCCCTGACTTGCAAGACTGAGAAAATCTGGCAAAGACATGGACATATCATGAATTTTGTTTTCCAGTTTAAAGTCTAGGCATTTTTCCTACAACTTAAAATGTCTGTCCTATGAGGTCTGTGCTATGCTTTCAAAAACATTTTCTATCCTACATCTGCTATATGAACTTAATCCAAGTGTAGTAAACTCACAGGGAAACATTGCAATTTTTATTTCAATGTATTTTCAGAAAACAGAAAGGACTGTCCTATGTTACTTTTTTGTTCCAGTAAAATGTTAATTTTTTAAAAGGAAGTTTAGTTTTTCTTTATTATTGACTTGACCAGATAATGGCTCTTTGCTCCAGAAAGTCTCTTCATTTTTCTGGAAAAGAGAACTTTTATGACAAATCCAAAAACTATGGAAATTTTATGATAAATTTTTAAAATATATATTTGACCCTTCTTTCCAAGTCTCTCACTAAAATGTTCACTGTTTTATGACCAGCCCCAATTCTGTTTAATTCAGCTTAGAGCCAGTTGTTTTCTGAACCAACAGAGAAACTGCATGTGTAGATTCACTGAACACAAGGAGCATCACTCACTTTCATTCATGAAATTGTAAGGCTTGCTTCTCATGGAGAAAGCACTGTATTTTTCCTTGTTGTTTGCTCAGTATTTTCCTCCCAATTTTTCCTTATATAATGTAAGTTTTTATAACTCACTGTAGGAAAAGTCATAAAAATTTGCTTTCTGAGGGATGGGATGTTTACAGTGTCTCTTTTCTAGGTGTAAATATTATTTAGTCAGTGCTTAAGTTTCTAGGTTTTATTTCAGCCATATCACACCGAGCTGATAGTGGTTTAAGGGGTTCAATACAGAGTAAAGCTGAAAGCTGGCGAAGCCTCTTTTGAGCTGCTAGCTCAGGTGAGCAGTAGGAATTAGCTGTAACAGCAACTGCTGTCAGGAGGCAGCAGCCCCACAGGGAATGGACAGAAGGGAAGAGATTCTGAGAATTGGCCTTTCCACTCACAGAACTGATAATGTAGCAGCCACTGGTAGTATAAACCTAAGTGTTAGAGTGCCTTTGCTTCAACCCAAAGGGAATAAATTCACACAAAATCTTTGCATTGAATTAACTTGTTGAGTTGAAAGCATCTCATGTCACTTTGTGCAGCACAAGCCCTCTCCTGTAGGGAGAGCATTCTCCCCACACAGGCTGGATCAGGCTCAGCCAAAAATGAGATCCTGGTTTTCAACTTCATCTTTGCTTTTCCCATCAGACTGAGCAAGTTACTGGCCTGGTTGATGACCTTGAGGAACTTTTTTTCTCTTTCTCTGAGTCTTTTTTCCATGGGGAATGTGTAAGAAATCAGTGCTATTCTATAGAAATACTGAATGTATAATACATATTATTGACGTGGTGCTTCTCTACCAGAATTTCTGTATCCTCTAATTTATTTCAGAGAAGACAAGGCTTAGCCAGTAACATGTACAAAGTTAATGTATTTTTCATTTCAGTCCTATAAGGACAGCAGTCCATGGGGTGATCATATGTATAAATTACTTCAAGACTAACCCTAAGTCTGTGAAGTGCTTTTGGGCTCTTCTGAAGGAAATGTGTTGCAACTTGTACAGTGATATGTAGGTTGCTGTGGGACCCAGGAAGCCAAGGAAATGTCATCTGAATGCAGCTTATAGCAGAGGGTTGTACCTGGAAACCATTCTGTTTCATCTCAAGCTTTCCCCAGTTCTTCACGGTTGAAAATATTTCCACTGACTTGAGTGAGGCTAGATAAAAGGAGCATGTCTGTGTTTAAGATGGCTGGCAATGTAACAAACATATAAATTATGTGGTTTTCAATAATGAAAAAGAGTTTCCATTCAAAATATTACAAGCCTAAAGGTGATTCTGCTAGTGTTTATGTTTGATATTTCATATAATACAAATTCATCTGTTTATTACATTATATTATAATAGTTACATTTATGGTTGAGCAAATCAGAAAGGAATAAAAGAAAAATAGCTTGAACTAATTCATCATGTTCCACCAAAGATAGGTTGATAATAAGAAAAAAAATTATAAAATTAGTGTAATATTTTACAATATTAAAAATTATATATTGTGAATAAATACCATCTTTCCAATTATATTATAAATCACTCAAAACCTAGTTTCTTTTTGAGGAATGTCTGCTGCATTTGTTTCTGTGAACTGGAAACTAGATCCAGATAAAGCCCAGTTCTCAAAAGGCAGAAAAAAGCTGAAGGATTTATGTCTCATTTACATCACAAGGTTGTAAGTCAGAAAATGGTCTGTGAAATGGACCATTCTACTGGGAACCTCATCTTCAGTAGCTGCTGTCAATGTCTTGAAAATGGTGGTGCAAAGTTTGAACAATTAGATTTCTACTGCATGTGTTTGAAATATTTATAAAGTGATCATAGGGTAGCTAGACTGTTCTTGATATTGGCTGTGTAGTTCTTCTAACTTTTGTAGTGCTGTACTTGATCCTGCATTTTGTGTGGGATCTTTCAATTTGCTTGGTGAGAAGCCTGACTCTTTCTGTGATATTATTACAGAATTTGCTGCAACTTTTTTATCAAGTTCAGTTTTTCCAATAAGGCACTGCTGCTGCACAGGGGAGGGAAGGGACCCCTTCATTTTAATTCAGCTGGATAGCATAAGTTTTCCAGAAACTTCTTTATAAGGCCAAAGAAAGAGTGTAAGAAATTCTCCTTATTACTTGATCTCAATGAATAGTGATATAACTGATGTCTACAAGGCTGAATAAATTGGTTTTCCTCCATAACCTGAAGACTTTTTCCCATTGTATAATCACAAGATATTAATTTGTTTCTGCTGACAATTGCATACAATATAATTTTATAGAACACTTTTCTAAACATACTGGTTTTTTACAGACCTTTAAACTAATACAAATTTGCTGTATGACACTATTTATATATATATATATTCCTATTTTGTTAGAGAGTTTTATACCAGAGCTTTTAGAATAACAGAGACTTTTAGTATAGTTAATGTTTAGAATATCTAATTTCATTCTTGAAAACTGTGAGAAAAGGGATGTATTGAAAAGAAAATATTTGAAGAAGTGGAGGCAGACACAAGTGATCTCCAAGTACCTTTGGCAAAGCATTCATCCTCTTTTAAGGACCAGTCCTCAAGCAGAAAGTCAGAAGCTCAAGCACATAACCTCTCCCTTCACAGTGGTATATTCATAACAATCTGCAGCCTTATTGATCCAGGGACCTTCTAACTCCAGGCGGCTGGGAAACACCTGAGATCAGCTTTTCACATGCTTGATTTTCCCTGACAGTTTTCCATAAACCTTCAGTAGCACAGAAGAGCTAATTTCAAACTATCCTTTGTTTCTGGTGATTGGGGTTTGTGGGGATTAGTTTATAGGGCTTTTTGGGTCTTTGTTTCTTTTTTAACCAAGGCTACTAAATTATTTCTTTTGTGAAAAATCCATATAGCTATAGAGAAGAGTAGGTAATGTTTGGGATTTCTGTAGCCTTGATTTATCTTTGCTATGCACAAGGTAAAAGAGTGAAAATAATGGCATCCGACAGAGAGACATGTCCTTCGAAAGGCTCCATGGTTTCAAATCTGATGTTCCCTGCAGGGAGTTTTGTCATCTGCCTGCCTGCCCACCCATTTCTCTCTTCTGCTCCCACATGGAGTCATTGCCACACCTACCAGAGTTTGGCTCGGGGTCAGGTACCCCTGGCACAGTCCCATGTGTGGCCTCTCTGTGCAAAGGAGCTTCCTGTCTGATTTCTGATTTTCACTACTGAGTGAGTTGTGCTTTTCCTCCTCCCTCCACTGATAATCAAGGGTGACAAATTAGGATTTTCATTGGGCCACGCAATTGCAACTACAAGACCTGCTTTCCTTCAGGTATAGATGGGAGAGAAATGAGCTGGAAGTGGTCTTCACTCACTAGGAGATTCAGAAGACAAATTTGGCTCCTGTGCAGTGAGTTGCAGGACAAACCTGCACAGAGGCCCATCTAAAGATGGCATAACTTAAACCTATCCTTTATTAGTGCAAGCTGTGTCCATGGCTGAGATCCAAAGTGAGAGTCAGCAAAAACAGATGAAAGCAACCAGCACTGTTTCCTCTATGCCTTTCTCACTAATGAACTCTATTATGTTTATGAAATTGGTTCTCACATATAGCTTGAAAATGCAATTATAATTTGGTCCTTTTACCTCTTTCATATTCTTTATTATGCTGTTCCTAAGGCAGTTCAAAAATACCCCAGCATTAAAAAAAATGTTCTCAAAATGACTTTTATGTTGTTGGTTTTAAATGCTTTGAAAACCATTAGATTGTTCCAGGCTTACCAGGACATTTCCATGAAAATAAGCTGCATGCCAAAGAATCTGAGATTCATATATTACAGGATATGGTCTCCTCACACCCTCCGCCTACTCATTTGGAAGTGTCTCATGGTTTTCCTGCATCATTTGACACATCTGTAGTAATTTAATTGTTTAGCCTTTCAGACTGTATTGTGAAACAATTGCTTACAGGACTCATTAAAAGAAAATATAACAAAAAATTCCCATGCGTTGTACCTCCTCCACAGAAACTTAAGCCTTGGAAACTTGCGGGGTATCCAGAAACTTTGTGGGTTTTTTTAAACAGAACATTTTGACCTGTGTTAGAGTAGGCAGCCAGTCTGTTGCATGAGTATTTGGACAATGTTTCTGTATGTCTAAAAAAGTGGTGAGTGAAATGGGAATGTGTTACATATTACATGGTATTTTTTATTGTTATTTGCATATTTCAGTTTTGCTCCTGTCTCAGATAGGTGCTTAACCATTTCTCTGTGTCAACCCACAGCAAAGTCTTTTCTTTAGTCTTACTGAACTAATGTAAACAAAACATATACTGAGGGGTAAGCATTAACTTGGAAAGTTTTGCTGAATAAAATATTCTCTCACTAGTCTTTGAAAGTTAACCTGGTGGAGATGTCACTGGAGTGCATCTGTTAATCTCAATTAGTATTGTGTCATACAGAAAAAACACACGGCCAAATGCTTGAAATTCCACTGTTCCTTATTTCACTCCTTAGCAGAGAGGAGAACTCCCTACATCTCCAGCTGAGATACCAAACAAATCTCTAAATTCCTATCTGCCTCAAGGTCATGGAAGAAGACATGATAATGATGCTGAAATAGGTTTATGCAATGTAATGGATGTAGTTAGTTTTAATTGTTTACTATTGGTATGTATATTCAGTGGCATTGAAGCATGCATTATTGTAGAGAAAAATATGGCTTATAGGCTGATGGGAGCCTATTTGGAGAGTGCCACAAGGAATATATAAAAATGCTGCTTAGGATTTGAGGGAAGCATCACATCTGAATCAATCCAGAAGTAAATTATCCACTGACAGACCTTGATCTTGAAAATTATTTGGGTGCAATCTAAAAGTACCCACAGATCAGCAACCTTAATGTGAAAATAGCTTAGTAATAGGAAACTAGAAAATAAATGTCCTTTGCTTCTTACCTTCCTGTTACGGGGCTTGTGTAACACACCTGTTTTCTCTAAGCTGAAGTGTTTTAATTTCTCTGAGTTAGTGTTTTGGTAATATAAATGTTTTAGCAAGACTAGAAAGTCACATCACATCCATAAATGCATTTTACACTGACTTTGTAACAGGATACATAACAATAGAATCTATTGTACAGTACCTGGAGGTGGGCAAGGTCTGTGGTTTTTTAGCTTAATAAGTAGGTTCAAGTGATGAACAAACTTTTGCAAGAATGAATTTTAACATGTTTAAGGCACATGTATTGTACCGCTTCTCAGAGTACCAGATGAGTTCCTCTTTATTTCAGTCTGTCCATATTTTTATGCCACATTCATCATGGAGACTTGACTCTCCTCCATTTCAGCTTTCCAGGCCCTCAGATGTAGTAGTGATGAGCAGAGATGAGATTTTGTTGAAGCTCAGGCTCTCAGGCTTCAAGATCACTTGCAGAGCTCTCTGAAGCTCTGCCTTGAGAGCCAGGGATCCCAAATGCTGGCCTGGGTGTTCAGCACTAGCAGCAGGAATAACAGCCTTCCTGTCAAAACAGCAGAGTCAGGTGTGGTCCTGGATCAGATGTCATGAGATCCTATGAGAGACAAGAGGTATCCTGGTTTTTCGTTCTCTATCCCTAATCACTTCCTCCTTATATCTTCCATGATTTCTTCCCTTCTGACCCCAAGACCATATGATGGATTTGGCAAACACCTCATCAACTTTAAATGAAACATAGAAGGTTCCACAAGTGATCATTTCCAGGGTAACTTCATTTAATCAGAAAATCACTCACTTTCTCTGAAGCCAACCCTTGTCCTGATGAGAGGGAAACAGGATAACCCATAGCAGTTTTACTGGGACACATCATTGCCAAAGATGCTCAGTAAGTTTGCTTTACCTAGGGAGAAACAATAAAAACCGTAATTTAGCAAACACAGGAATAGATCCGTGATTAATGTGAGCACTTGCAGGTAAGCAGGAAAAGTTCAGTGACCTTGCAAATCACTTCTTAAAGGCTAGTGTTGTTTAATAACACAGAGAGGTGCAAAGAGAGGTGCCCACACTTAGTAGCTTATAAATTGTATCTCAGTCTTTCACTATTTTCATTGTAAGGCTTAATTCAGATTTCAGACTACATGGGGGAATAGTGTGCACAGCACAGATTTTATCATACTTTCCATCTCAGCTGGCTTTCCAGCAGAGAGGTGATGTAAGCACTCTAAGGAACAGTTTGGTTATATTCAGAAAACAGATTTTTTTTTTTTTAATAGTTTTTCTCTCATTGGGTTTTATTGGTGTATTAGAATAGAGGCAGCATTAAACAGCTTGTGTGTAACTTCAAACAGATCAGGAACTTTTGCCAGTTATAATAGATCTGAGACTATGCACGTATTTACAGAGAAGTATGCATATATACCAACATATACCCAACACAGAAATGTGTGTGCTTCTAGGTGAAAAGTTTGAGAAGAATATACAAGCTAGTGGAAAGCCACAGATGTGTTCATTCATATTGTTTTTTTTTCAGTTTGAGCACCAGTCTCAAGTTCTTTTCCAGTGCTAATTGAATGGAGTGTGTCTAAAGCACCAAGGGTTAGCAAAATCCAGTAGACTAGACTGGGCATCTTTTGCAGAGAGAATTCCAGATCTAACTGTGTTATAGTAATTTTCCTGTGGCCTGACACACAACATGTTTCTGTGCAGCAAATTTAACAGAGGTTATGCAGTTTGTATCGTCTTTTTTTCCTCTCTTAGTCAGTTTTTCCAGCTAATGGAAAGAGAATGTCTTGGCTTCATCTTTATTCCACCCTCATTCCATCAGGCCCAAACTCTGACTTGGATAATTCCCAATAGGATCAGGACACATATGGTCTCTTAAGTAATGCTTCTGAATCAGTACATGCATTTGCAAAATACATTTTTACTCTTTAATTTCTTTGGGAGATCAATTCATTGCTCGGCTTACATTTCTTCATGAATAAACAAATATGTATATGTTTGCATGTATATACATGTAAATGTATGCATGTTTATATATTAGTAAACCGATTTTCTCTACCTTACCAGCTCTCCAGAAGGTGGTGCTTCCAGCTCTGTGTATGTGGGCTAAAGAGAGACATTTACTTTTGTATATGCAGTGACAGGAAGTGGGATGAACCAGTTCACATCTGTTAGCCATTAAACAGTGAAATAACAACAACAATACTAAAATATGATTTCAGCCAGGCTGGCAAGAACAGAAATCAGACATAGAAAGCTGAAGGTGAGTCAAAAGACAGCCCACATCCAGCTGATTTCTTCAAAGACAAAATGCTGTGTACTTTTTCCTGGTTTTCTGTTCTGCAAAAACCGCCTTCTTGGATCATTATAACATGCCATCAGAATGAGAGGGTTTGAGGATTTCCTGTAGAAAACTATAGCAGCATTCATTCCTGCTGCAGTGTCTGAGAGAAACAAGCACGGGCCTCAGAAATTCTTGGATTTAGAAAAGCAGCACTTTTCTTAGACTTCTCAATTACCTCCTACACCTTGATGTGCTGATCTTTTCCTGGGACACTGCTGAAAAATTGTGAAATAGATAAATTAGAAATGCATGCAATTTTTTAATAGATACTACCTGAACCATTATCAAGGGTTTTTTTAATAGCTCTTGTATATGATGTATTGCTAACTTTTACTAAAATCAACTCAATGAGAGTAAAAGAGGCTTTAGAAGACCATGCTTCAGGACATTCCTTTGAGTGATAAAACAATCAATTCTTAAATTTAAATGTTGTTCTTTTGCTTATATTCATGATAGCTGTTCCCAGATAGCAGCTGTCATTGGAAAAAATTCTGGCAAGCTGAAGGAAAATCATGATTAATTGGAGAACTGGTATTCACAGAAAATGGCTGGCTGCCAATAGGCTGCAAAAGTAAATAGCATCAATTAAGCCAACATAGCTAATTTTCTCCTGAGCTAGTAATTACACTCTGTGCACAATGACCTCTTTATTAAAATAATGGAATATTGTAGAAATATAAGTGAACAACAGGTTGAGTATTATTCAAGCTATTTCTTCATGGTTTAATAGAATAAAAAAAGACAAGCCCCAACTTTTGCCCATTTTGTTCACTTTGGAAAATAACTATTTCTACTCAAGTTCTCTATTTTTACTATTTCTCTTTCATCAATCTGCTTATGTGTAAATAAAAAATCAAGCTCTTGGAAGAGTATTTTATAAACATTGATGTGCAAATATTTGGTACAAGTTTGATTCTTACTTTTAGGCTGCTTGTTTGGTTCAGTTCTCAAAGTCACAGTGTGTTTCTCAAGCCTGAGGTCAGGGATCATGTGGTGGTGATCCGATGGTGGTGTGTTGTTGGTCATGCTTCACTGGCAGGACAGCCCTGAGCCTGGCCTAACTCAAGTGTTCTTGTCCCTGTGTTTGGAGGGGCTGGACAAAGGGTGTCCAGGACGAGCTGTTCCAGGCTTGGAGGACCTGTTGATGCAAGCAGACTGGCAGGAAAGCCTTTACCAACCTTTTCTATTTCAGTAGATATCGCAGGGCTGTGACTCAAAGGCCCCGTACGGTGGATTGTGCTCACTCCCTTTTGGCAGAGCATGACAGGGGAGGAGGATACATTGGCCATAACTGCTGAGCTCAAATGTAATGTGGTGCTCCCTGAGGAATAGGGAATGACCACAATGACATCACACTATCTCCTCCAGGTGAGGAAGGAGTGGTCTCTTTGTATTTACGTTGTGTCAGATCGTGGCTGTGCACACACGTACATTCCTCGTTTGAACTGTCTTGCAGAGAAGGTCAACAAATTGTCTGAACTCTGGCCAGACTTCAAAAGTTCAGAGATTTGGTTCAGAAAGAGCTGCAGTCACTGATTCAAAGTTTATAAAAGCTGTCCAGATTTTCTGAGACTGTAAAACTGGGCTGGAGCAGCATTTTTCCTGTAGCTTTCAGCACTTCTGTTTCCCATCCTAGCTGGACAGAGGAATCGAAAAAACACTTCTTCAGAAATTCCAAGAGCTTAAGAACATTTGGTCCCAGTCTGGTTCTAAAAATGAGTAAGGATCTGGGAAGCTGTCTGGTGGGGTAATATCTAGCCTACCTAGTCAGTCCCATTGTGCCCGCAGCTCCCTTTGGACTGGGCGGTATTTTTGTAGCTGGAGTTTGGTGTGAAACTCGGCATGCTCCCTAACAAACTAGCTTGTCAACTTTTCCTAGTTGCTTACAGGTTCTTATGGATATTAAAGCAGATTCTGTTTAATCTTTGATAGTTAGCACTGTACTCTGGTGAATAAAGAGCCCAGTGGTTTGACAGCTGCAATGTTGCAACGTCAACAGGGAGTCTTTTATTTCAGAATAGCAGCAAACGTGCTCCTAATGCTTTGGGGTTTCAGATACAAAAAGGCTTTTTATAATGTCACATGGCCAAGGCATGGCCTAGTCAAGTCATGGGAAGGAAATCAATTTTCAGCTCCGGCTGCTAACTCTTTTACAACGCTACTTTGGGATTAGGATATGAGGACTTGATATCCATCCTTTTTCCTCTTGCTTGAAAAGCTTGGGGTATTTTCCAGAGGATATTTACAAAAGTTCTGGACTACTGCAACAAGAGGGTCAGTACCAACATGTTTCATGCGTGCCAGCAATGACCGCTGTAAGGGCAGCAGTCTAAACCCTATTGCAGCAGCTGGAAGAGAATTTGTCAGGTTTGGACATGTTGATTCCATTTGGCCAGGCTAAATAAAGGCAACTTAAGCTATTCTTGCCCAAATCTATGGCCCTTTGATTTCATTTTTTTTTATTTCACTGAGAAAACTGCACTTTTCTTGTAGTCCCGGAAAGTGAGGATTATTATTTGCATACTATTAATTTCTACAGTCAGAAAAAGAAAACTAGCCCTTCAAAATTATAACCATGTGAATTGAAGGGGTATTTGCAATAAGAGGGAAAGAATTGCTAAACCAGTTACAAAGAGAGAAGAAATTTTAACACTCAGTATGATCTAGGCTCAGACTTTAAGCTGTACAGAACATTTGGGGTCTATGACTTTGGTATGAGCTCACTCATGTTACTGTGTATAGTAAGAAACTTCCAGCAACTGTGATTATGGTTTCAGTGGGGAACAGACATTATGTGGGGCTCCCTGGACACTTCTGTGGGAGCAGACTGCAGTTGTGTGTAGCCTCCAGGGATACCACATTGTAGGTTCCCTATGAATGAGTTCTGAGATATAATTATTCCCACCAATACAGAAATCATCTTGTACTTTCCCAAAGGATTGAGTGCTGCCTAAATGTTACAGACATTGGAAAAATGTCTTTGAACCCTATCCGCAAATTTAAACCACTTGGTACCTTTGTTTTCATCACAGGAAGAATTTTTTTTTTTTTTTTTTTTTAGTTTTCTTTGCTGTATCTGGAGTCCAAGACAGTAAGTTTTATACCACTATAATGGTGGCTCTGTAGACTCTACCTTTCTCCATTTTTAAATAAGTACTGTGGTACCTCACAAGAAGGTCAAGCAAATTCATATTTATGTAGTACTTAGAACTCTTTAAGCTAAAGAGAGTGTACAAAGGCATGTTCATTTGATTGGGGCCATTTCTAGAGTAAAAATAGATTTCAAATTGTGTTAAATAAATATTATATTAAAGTTTTATTTTGTATTAATTGAGAAGATTTAAATTAATAGCTAGTTAATAAAAATAATATACAGTTTTATATCCTATCACAGAATACTTTTAGCAATTAAATTGGGGAAATAGAAAACATTGGAATTAGTACTGTGACTTATCATGGCCTTATAGAAATTAATTTGATGCTTGGTGGATATAATTTTACCCCTCTGACTTTTATTACATATTACATTGTACTCTAGTTTTGAGGTTCTCATGCTTGGTTAAAAAATAGGCTGCAAGATTCAGCAACACTTCCCACTAAACATATTATCCATATGCACTACATGTCAAATTCCACATTAAAAGAACATTATTAATATTTTTGAGGCAAGTAATTATGAAAGTGGAGCTTGAGGCTACAGGCACACTTTCAGTTCAGGTCACACATTTGCATTTTGATCATGTAGTTTGTTTTTTTAAGTCACTAGTCCCTTGCAGTTGTCAGCACTCAGGATATGTCTGCTCTTCAGATGCACCAGAGCTGTGAACTCTGGCAGGCCTAGTGCCTTTGGTTGTGGATTCAACGTCTTCATCATTGTTTGCATTAAGTGAGGCAGAGAACTGCTAGGAAAAAAAAGGATGGTCCCTTCCCATCTCTTCCAGAATTCCTGTGAGATCACCCTAAGCAAGGCACTAAAACCAGTTCTTATCAAAGCTGACTGAGAATATTTTGTTGCTTCTTTCTGGTGTTTATAGGTGCAGGAGAAGGCAGTAGGACCTGTACTGTGGGCACATAAATACTGTGAAAATTTCATTCCTGGGGTCACAACTAAAAAAAAAAAATTGCTGCCATTATTTCTGCTGCAAAATGGAAACTATATTGTGAAGATAGTTAATACATACAAAACACTAAGATACTAGTGTATTAAAAATGGCACAAAATTCTTGAGGAAATTAAAAGAGCTATCCTGAGAATAGCTTTTGAATAAAATGAAGCACATAAGGGCTGTGATTGAAAATAAGTCAAAACAGCCAGCTGAGCACTATATTTTTGTGAGCACTTTTCATTTCAATTCACAAAATGAGACAAAGACCTAAAAAAAAAAAAAAAAAAAGCCTTAAACCTGACTGTGTAATCGTTGTATTATATATTCACAGGGAGACCAAAGAAAGGTCAGGTATATTGTAATTTCTGACTTTGTGAGTGTTTGACTTGGCAACTTCAGCTCTTTATGAGTCACATATGTACTGGGAGAAGAGTGCTATAAATTCGTGGTCAGATCTTTTTTTTTAATATTATTCTTACTTCTCAATGTCAAAAAATAACTTGGTGCAGCTCAGTTTCACCTTCCATTTAAAAGAAGTGCAGTATTTTAGATGTGGTTTTGTACTTAGTGAAGAATTTAAATTTGACATAGAAGAACATTAGTTCTTTTCAGGAAAAGTTTCCTGCTATCAGTTTTCAGAAATAACTGGGTTTTCTCATCCGAAGCTAAGTAAAAATGAGATACATTTGTAAATACCACTGACCTTCTGTGAAGATACCAGCACGGTTTCTTCAATTTTTAAAACAATATTGGTCAGCTATGAATGAGAGCAGAAGAGAGCACGAAAAAGCTTCTCTTAGTGAGATGGGCAAAACCAGACCACCTCTGTGAGAAGTGCTGTTTTCCTCATACCACCAATATTTCTTGCTCTGTGTTAAAAGACAATGTCTCTTTCTTCATTCTTGGCCATTGTCATGGCCTGCTGTCAAGGGAGCAAGGAGAAAATAAGGCAAAGAAAATAAAGGAGATCTGTTAAGAGGAAGCTGATTACAACTTTTAACAATTTTAAAAGTTGAGGTTAAAAAAGGTGAATATTCTTACAGAAGTATTTAGGCTCTACTCAAAATGCTGACTATGCAGGGACTCTGCATTTTAATTACCACCCTGCAATTTTTTTTTTTTTCCTTAGGAAGTGGTTTCCACACAAAAAATAAAAAAGCAGGATCAGGCAGTCCTACAGCCTTCTGCACAGATATTCATCTCTTTGGTGAGAAGAGGTGACAGTGAGCAATTGCTTTGGCATGGTTTCCCCTACCCAAGGGGAGGTGTGGTACTGTTTCAGATAAGTGGCACACTAGGTTGAGCAGTGGGTTTTCACATTTCCCAAAGGAAAATCAAAAGTCCAGAGCAGTCAGCCTTGTTTACTTCAGGCACAAGCCCTGGAGATACCAGAGTCTGGGTGAAGAAGAGGGTGAGAGAGATTAGAAATTAATTTTCTTTATTGTCCAGTGGACATTTGATGATCTTTGTTGATTTTCTGTGACTTTCTCTGTTCCTTTTCCTATTCATATTTTTAGCACCCTAGCTTGGGAATGAGTAATAGCAGCACTAGGGTGTTTCCCACTGCTTCAAGGAGGACATTTACAGATCAGACAAGCGAAGAAGGATGTTTCCCTATCCAGAGGTATTATCTCTGAGTATACTTTTGTGCAAGTGACAAATACGTATTATTACGTTGTATTAGGAGTAGCGCTGGTTCATAAACTTTTTTTTTTTTCAGACTAAAAAATATCCACTCAGACTTTGAAGAAATGCTCTTCTGTTGTGATTTTAGAATGGTACAGTTTCTTCTAGGTGACTAGAAGCAAAGAGGAGGAATATTCATTTAGTTTGCTCTTCTCTGTTTAGTAAATAGAAGAAAAGAAGTGGCAGAGGTGCAGGGTTGGTGGCCTTGTTGAACTCTGGTGGAGAGGGTTCTGTAGAGGTTGTTTTGCTGCTCAAAGTAAGAAAATATCAAGGCTTACTGGTGCCAAATTCTTCTCTACTAGAAAGCTAAATTAGGAAAATAAATAAAGCATGCTCATGGTCAGCATAAACTTGATCCATTAAGAAACTAAGTCTTGTAGATAATGGATGCCAATGTCTGTGTGGAAAGCCAAAATATTGTACAAAACCAGATTATAGTTGACAACAGGCTGATGGTGGTGACAGGGAGCAGGTAAATGCTTCAGAGTGTGTGCTTATTTGCTGTGATTTCATCCCCCTGGCAATACTCAGTGTTTCTGTGCAGCCATTCCTATTACGTGCTCCATCCATTCACCAGCTTTGTTTCCTCACTCTGGCAGCTTCGGGTACCAGGTTTATTTTTGGTGGCTATTTAAGCTGATGAAGCATATAACCTTGGATCAACACAAAGTTTCAGGTTTCTCACTCAATATTGCCTGTTTTTCTTGCCCAGGAAAGCCTCGGGTAAACACTGCAGACACTAGTAGTGAGATGCAGTACAGATCGCCTCCTCAACAACTCACAGAATGTGTTTTGTTATTGAAAAAAATAAATACATTGGGCAGACAAGGAAATTGCTTGGAGCAATGAGTGGGAGTTTACAAATTAACTAAAGGGCTTTGAGTCCTCTGTCCCATAGTTGCACTAAATACCAGAAGATAACATCACAGCATAGCATAAGTTAAAACACTGAAGGCAACACATTTGTTTGTTTATTACTGCTTTGTTTGAATTTATTGATACACATGTTCTGCTCTGGGTGCTTATAGAGTTACATAAACATGGTTTTTCCCAGGTAGGTTGTTTTGGTTTTTGGGGTGGTTTTTTTTTGTTTTTTGTTTTTTTGTTTTTTTTTTTTTTTTTTTGAGCCACAAATTATAATGTTTATCATGCTGATGAAGCAATGGTTGGGGGACAAATATGACATTAAAAATAGACTTGGATTTCCCAATCATCTGAAATGCTGGCTTGCAAACACATGCAGCAATGTTGATTTGTGGGTAGTTAATTTTCTTGGCCATTGTTTTTCTACTGTGTGATGCTCTGAGGTTATTTCTAGGCAAAATGAAATATACAGTTATACATAGTAAGAGAATTGTATAGTAGAAAATGTTCTTGGCGTGCATACACCACTCAGAATGAGTACGTAACGTGCACTTGAATGGATGAGTTGTTTTTTGTTTGTTTTTCCACTGCAAACCAAGAAATAAAGCACAATCCATTTTGGACTTAATTTTTCCCTTTTTTTTTTTTTTTTGGTTGAGTTTTTTGTTTTCATTTGCTGTTTTTCTTTAAGATACAAAATCTTATTTTCCTTTACACCTAGTTCCAAGATTCTGGACCAAAAAACTTACTTAAGTGATATTTACATCATTTCACTGACTTTATTCACTTTTCAACCCAAAAATCTTAAGAGATTCAGATACTTGAGACAATAAGAAATGTATTCCATATATTTCTGTTTTCCAGAAGAGAGAGCATAAACTGGGCTTGGACTTGGGTTGGACTCAAAACCTGAGAGAATAGAAATAGAAAGAAAAAGGAGGCTTTCCTTTTATTTCATTGGTCTTTGGACCAGCCTGAGATTATCTGACCCTACCTCATTTGCTCAAGAGAGACAGAGACTGTGGATGCTGTTCCAATACATGAACTGAAGCTTCTGAATCAGAAGAGCTGTAACTTAACTCCCAGGTTGTTTTTCCTCGAGCAATCAGAATATTTGTTCTTTTAGAGGGTGACAGCAATTTCATTCACAGCAAATAAAAGAAAATTGAAGCATCCCTGGTGCAACAAAACCTAATTTGCAGGGCTTGATAAACATTCTTGAGCTTAAGAGAAGTTGTGGCACATCTTCTTGTACTGTGAGATCATTTCCCATTGTTCTAGGAATATATTCTCTTAATATTATGCCTTGAAATGGAAATGCTGGGAAAATGGATGCAAGTAGGATATGGTCTAGGATTTCAAGGTAAAAAGCCACGCTTCTTGGAAGAGCTGAATACTTTTCAGAAAAACCCGGCGCAGTTAAAGAACTAGAGTGACAAGCAATTTCCATATTTAATGTCATCTTTTTTCTTTGTGGTTTATCCTCACTTCCATGCATAACGAAATGGACAGCCTCTTTTTCCTTCCATCTAGATTTTTTTTTGTTTTTTCTTAATTCAATTTGCCTAAATACCTTCCCAAAGGCACTAAGTGTCTTTGGTGCACATGGAGATGGAGTCAGACTAGGTTCAGAATGCTACCTTTTGAATTCATACCCTAAGACTGGAAAAAAAATGGGTAATGAGTTGCAGAAAACAGATTAGTTTCCCTCTTTTGACGCAACAGAGATGTCTGTGTTGCTCATGCTGCCAATCGTTCCTAGAAACAGCAAACTGGTAAAGAAGGGGATTCAAAGAAAAGAAGCAGCAAGTTGAACAAGTTCAGAAATCCTGAGTGGACACCTAAAGAAGAAAAGTCATTGCATTCACATGTGTTCTTTCTTCAAAGCAATATGTGGAAAACCATAAGTTTTCTAACCAGACTGTGCTAGTAATTTTGTAATTCCAGGGTTCTTTTCTTCCTATTTCCCATCCATCCCCAGCAGTGCTTCAAAATTAGCTGTAATTTTCATGGTTCAGTTATTAGGGTATGAAATGCATAAGGTTTAGTGGGTAGCAACAATGAACCCTAAAATTAAGCATTTAGTACCAAAATGTCTATATTTCCATGGATAAATAAGCCTCTATTTTTGTTGGATGGGTTCAAGAGCTAAAGAGGCTGGGAAAACCTGAAATCAACTATAACTAAATGAGGGGAATGGAAAGCAATTATTTGCCTCAAGCAGTGGCTGGGGAGTGGGGAGAGCCATAAGAGGGAAACCAAGCAAGACACTTGAGAGGTACAGTAATAGATATGGGATACAGAGTTAATATCAGAGGGTTAAGACAGAATTGCTAATATGCTCTCTCTATATATTCTCTGTTCCTTACCTTTCTTCTGCATTCATATTTTCTTGACATACTCCACTTTTCCTTTTTTCACTCTTTGCCCTTTTTCCTCCTTTTTACCCTTTTTATCTTTCCTCACCAATCATGTTTGACCCACTCTAAGCATTCTGTTTCTATACATCCCACAGCAGCCCTTAGACCCAGACAAAGCCTAGACATTGCTCTGTGCATTACAGCAGAGGACTTTGACTTGTGCTGAAGGCCACAGCTGTTCAAAGAAGTACTTGTTTTAAATTTGAGGTGTGCACTTAGGTCCCACACAGAGTCCCATGGTATTTACTGGCAGACAAGGACGTAAATAAGAGGTTTGTCACTATAGGTGGAATAGTGAGTGCCTACATGCATGCCTCCAGCAGTCCTTATTCTGGAAACACCATTGTGGTGAACACTGAACTGGTGTTTTTGTCTGTGTTATTGTGGTATTCTGATGAAGAACAGTTGTATGAGATAATGTCATATGCAAAATATGCAGTCATTTGTAATTCTGTTTGCCACAAATGTTGTTTCCTAATCTTTTTCTATTTTAAACTTGCACTTTCCTTAGTGAGAAATTCAGCTTCCCTCCAATGTGATATTCCTGCTTGAAAGGAACTTCCCTTCACCCACACTTTGTTCTTCACCTGGTATTACTTTACTTCTTTCTTTCATCTTTTTTAGGGGCTTATCTGAAATAGAAAGAACCCCTGCTCTTTCTGTTCTTGCTATTTTCCTTCCCATACTCATTACCTCTGATCTCTGAAATATACCTCTGATGTATTTCCTTGTTCTGGCTATGAGTGTTGTTCTACCTTGGTGAATTAAATTTACTCAATTTCCCACATGTTCAGCATCACTAGCTGTTAGAATTTACTGGGGCTGTATCCTTTGCAGGTGTCCTTCATTTTCCACAAAACAAGGCAGGGCTCTGTTGCCTTCCCTTCTACATAAGCAGAAAGGCTGAATCCTGCTGAACAAATAAATTTGGTTGCACAGGGACTGCAACAGAAAGAAATTTCATATACTATTAGAAATGACCCACCAAAGCTGGTGGAAAATGTGGAAATTGTACTAGAAATGTTATAGTTGGCATTTTTGGAGAGTAAATGGGTAAGTCTGGTTGTAGAGATACCAGACTGAGTAGACAGCTGGAGAAGGGTGGCAAAAATGACAGCTGGATTAGCAGGTCATTGCGATCCTATCACACATGTGTGTAGCTTTTCAAGTCACCCGAAGTGGGAGACAAAGGAGAGTGAGTAAATCCTGATGACTCAGAGGTGGAACGGGATGGAGACATTAATCACTGTCATCCCCTGAAGCGTGCAAAGAGGCACATCTAAAACCAGCACCAGGCTGCCAGCTGAGGAAGGAGAGGAGACATGAGGGCAGTTGATATCTGACAGGTTCTCTGTGTGTCACTGCAGAGAAACCAGGAGAGGAGACCAGGATATGAGCACCTGGATGGTGCATGTATGCTGGGCAGACCACTCATGTGCAGCAAGCCTTGGCACTCATGAGTGGGGTGGGAGTATGAGTGTGTCTGAAATCAGCTGTGGTTTAAAATTTCCTTCTCCTACAAGCTCTTTCATGACTTTCTGTATTGTGCTACAGCAGCTTAGGGTTATTTTTTGCAAATGGGGCAACTCTGCTATCTTAGGCGTGGCTGGGAGCTGAACTTCCTCTGGAACAGAGGAAAAAGGAGGACAAGAGCAAATAGTCCTCTAGTACTCACACAAGGCAGAGACAGTGTGAGTCTCCACATCATAGACTTGGGGGCTGAAAATAATATTTGTTGAACCACCAGCTTCACCTTTTATCAAGAAACTGTAGGCTGGACCTAAGCCGTGACATCCAAGACTCTGATGTTACCCACTCTGTGCTTTCCTGCTCCTGGAAGTAGAAAAAGGATGTCTCAATGAATACTATTCCATCTAGGGCATGCTGCCACACTATTATAACTTATCTGGATAAAGCAGAAAGGAGAGACTACTATTCTGCATAAAGGGAGAAGCATGCTTCTCACTGGCAGACGTGTCTAATGCTGGAACACAAAGTACTTGGCAAAAATTGGAAATGCATGAAAACATGGCTATTGCATTCCCCATTCTCATTTGAGATATTATCCGTATAATCTCCTACTCCTAAGTGTCACATTCCAGCTTGTTTTCAGCTAGACAAAGCATTTGATGATGTCTGCTTGATGATTTAGAAGCAGATTGCTTCTAGACACTCCTGAAATGAGTTGGTGAGCTAGATAGTGTGGTTTTCAGATTCTTGACACCAAGATATCAGGGTTGCTTCTTTCCTACAGGATTTAAAGATTAAGATAGTTTGGACTTAATTCTTTCAAAGATAGATTACTTCGTTCTTCCAAAAGTGTCAGCATAATGAACAAGGAACCCTTAATAGGACCACAGTGTCTAATAGCTCATAAAAACAGTGAGCTGTTCAGTGTTAAGTCAGGGATATAGAGAGTTGTTTATGTTCTGCTCTGAAACCACAGACTGGACCCCTGTTTTGAGGCAGATGCTCTGACCTGGGAAGATAGGCAATTTAGCTGGAGTGGAATATTTATTATCTACATGGTTTATAGGACTACTTGTATTTTGCATCCAAGACAACTGCAATACCAAATTGCAATTTTTTTCTTGAAAAGCATGTGCCATTGGCATTTCACAAATCTGTAAACTTACACTAAATGGGTCTCTTACAAAATGCCTGTTAAAAATTAACTTAGTTTTATGGCACCTTTAGAGGTTAGTTAAAATCCCATTAAGAAACATTAGAGTGGGACAAAAATGTCATGACATGTCCAAGGTCACTTAATTGTTGAAACAGAATAGCAGGTAACAACAGGGAATGAGATGGTCTGGTTGTCTTCTGTATTCATCTCAGGCTCCCTTCTCTGACAATGTCCCATAGCTATTGTGCATGAGTTCCAGTTCTGTAAACACTTCTACCTAATTAGCAGCCTCTCAGTCAATGGCCTCATTCAGCTGTCTCAAATAACATTGGGATTTACCAGGTCCCTTTCCCATTTGGATTCAATAGAATATTTATATAAGTGAGAGCCTGTGATGGGGGACTAGCAGGACTTGTGTGGGCTGAGCAGGGTTCATGTGCCTTTGTAATGGAATTTTTTAAAGCATTTTCTTCTCAGACAGGTCTTCTCTTTCCTTTCTGTTAAGTTGGTATTCTCAGTTAATAATTCTGCTTCATTTAAAGTTAATGCCAAATTAGTGCTATTTTATAGGGTGTTTGCTTTGTAAATGGAGAGCTGGTAAATCAGTGTGCTAATTTCTGTTGTCAACCCAGTGTTTAATTTTGTTTTTGTCAGATGGTTATCTGATATGTACACAGCACTGTAGTTTCATACTTGTCATTTGACTCTCTCAGTTACAAGACTCTTGTAGCACTCCTGTCTCAAGGCTTCTTCTACAGATCTCTCACTGCAGCAAGCTTGCAATTGTTGTTTTAGAAGCCTAAAAGATATGAAGTTGTAAAAGGGGAAAGAACATTTTAAATATAACTGTGGATTAAGTATGGTTACTGAGTCATTGTTTCGGTTTTATGTAGTACATATTTCTGGCTAGTGTAAAATGCACTAAAAACCAAATTTTAAAACCATCTGCACCTCCTGTTTCTGTCTAAGACATTATTTATGTTTTTGGCTTTGTACCCTGAGCTAAATACAGAATGTGTAAAGACTGTTAATTAACCCTTTGAGACACGAGTTTCCCATCAATGTGTGCAACAGGAATATGTTTTTAATTAGGCAGTAAAACTCCCAGAATTTATACTCGATCAAAATTTGCTCCATTATGAAACTAAAGGGAATACATGTTACATGAATTAAGAGGGGAAAAAATGTTCTCTGTATTTAAGTAAAGCTAGATTGGTCTTGTATTCCCACCAAAGCCAGGAAATGTATATTTATATTAGTCCAAGATATTATAATGAATATGATCATGGTTAGATATAATTTTTTTCACCTGAAGGGGCAACCTGTTAGTATTTATTTTCTCTTTTCTCTATTATTTTTTATAAGATCCGTTTGTGCCTTGGGTATTTCTAAGTATGTCCAGCCCTCTCCCATTATGGTGGATGTGGTAGTCAATTAAAGAAGGAGTTCTGCATAAAGTTGAGCTCAGTTGAAGCCCAGAAGAATATTTGAGCACATAGCTAACATAAAGAGTGTGAAATCAAGTTCATTAGTCACATAACTGAAGCTATATATATCAGTGACTTGTAGCCCAAAGAAAAACTCTGGCAGTTTAATGATGAACTGGGGCAGTGCTCTTGTGCTGTGACATTGCTTGCCATAACCCAAAACCAGCTGAATGCTTTGTGGGGAGATAATCTTACCTGTAGTATTATTTCAATCCTAAGTAAAACTTTATTGAGAAATTGCAATATTGATACATGTAATAAAATATCCTATAAATGAAAGGTGCAGTGCTTGTGTTCTTATACTGCTGTATTTGCTACTCAGTCATTTCAATTTTAAATCAGAAATTCCAGAAATGCCTAATTCAAGCAAAAGTCTTAAGGGTCTGAAAAATATGTTTTAAATAAAAGCTTGTTTAACTTACACAAGCACGAGAGAGGGAAAGCAGTTCAAACTGGGAAGCCTGTTTGTTTTTCTTTGTGCATGTTAAAATTAAATGCAGTATGCTTATCTTTTTTTTCTTTTAAAGTTTTTTAACAAAACTCTTCACACTCGTATATAGTGTCTTAGAGTGCCAGGTTTCAAGCTAAGTGAATTTTTTTGGACAAGTGGTAAAACAACAGAAGTAGTAGTTCAAGGTAAATATCTCCAGACACAAGAGGTTCAGCTGTGGGGTCGAGAAGCTCCAAGGGCTTTCTGTTTGGTAGAGTGCCATGGATGATTTTTACACTTCCCTGCAGAAAACCTCCTCCCCCCCTTACCATATCATCTATAATGATCCTGAACAGATGCAGTGTCTGATCCTGCTCTCTTCATAGGAGAACAGAGACATTGCTTAGAGAAAGTTTGCAGGCTGTAGCATGTAAAAATGAAAAGAAAAATACATTTAATTCAATGAATTGGCTTGACCATTATCTTGTTTCTAGTGCTGATATTTGCACATATGCTACCTGAGTATAAGTGAATGACCTCCATATATTTGTTTAACCTTGTATTTCATCCAAGAGCCCCCCAGGTTCAAAAGCAATGGCTAACCTGGCTCCTAGGCTGGGCCAGGAATATCTCTGGAAGATTACTGCTCCATGAGATTTAAGGTACAGTTTCAGATACAGTTATTTAATTGGCGATGAGGTAGCATGGCTTTCAAAGGTGGCACCTCGTGTTCTTTTGCAGCAAAGCCACACAAAGAGCCACTCTGACAGCAAAGACAGTGGTGGGGCTAAGCATCCAGGGACAGGGCACACCGTGGTCACCTCTCAGCTGAAGAGCTGCTGTAAACTAGCTGTAGGTGAAACACCAGCTTTAGAGGGTAAAATTGCCATAGCACTGCTTGAACACAGAAGTACAACTGGGACAAATGAAAATCTTAAATCACAATTTATGCTATGTGCAGTCAGCACATTTTTTTATGCCTTCATATTAAAAAAATCCCTATTGTTTATATTTTATATTAAATAAGATCCCCATGTGTTTGATAGCAAAAGAGTGTATAGTTCACTTCATGCTCACTTGATACCTTCAGCTCCCCTGTCTGTTTTTCTTGCATATAAATATCTGAGATATTTAAATGCACAGAAATGGCAGTGCACTCTAACACTGGAAGACCTGTGCCTCTGCACTGGAGTTGTGAATAAATAACTGAGGAAGAAAGCAGGTTGGAAACTGGGGAATGCCTGTCTTATAACAAGATAATTGCCTGTTTTGATAGCTCCATCAACCTTCCACTGTACTTCAGGGTGCTCTGATGGGAGAGTAGCTCTGGTGACTCACTATTGTTGTTTACCCTTTTGGCCACTCTTTGGCCTAATAGTCTTGGGTCCCCTTAGCTTCATCTGATTTTTCTCTGATGCATTGATGAACTGATTCAGTTTGCTAACACAGAAGAATAGGATTTTGTGGGAGCAGGTATTTTTTTTTATATTTGTTTTTGGTGGCGATTTTTCATTTTGTTTTGCTTGGGTTTGCTTGGTTGAGGTTCTTTTCTTGTCTTGGGTTCTGCTAATTTAATGTTTTGTGACCTGTCTCAAAGGACTGGATGAATATACCGTCCTTAGGGTTCCTAAGTAATGTGCTAACAGAAGTAAAATTTTTAATACATCTTAATATACTTTTAAATCAGTATTTCTCTGATGTTTTACTTCAACATCTTCTGTGCTGCAGGTGTTTCAATTCTGGGTTTAAATATCAACACTTTCACCTAATGTGATCCTTTAGGAGGAACATGACTTTTAGTTGTGTAGTAATTAAGCTTTTGAAACACCTGAGTTTCTTTCTCCTCTTCCAATGTCTTTTACCTTGCATAATCATTTACACTTGCTCAGAGTGAGCGTGAAGTGGCTGCAAAATCCTACTTCATCAACTGGTAGTAGTTTACAAATATGTGAAAATATTCAATCTGCAAATCTGGGTGAAAAGCAGGGGTCCTTATCATGTTTGACTGGGAAGGAGTCATTACAGTTTTTAGAAGATGTCCTGCAGGCTGTTGTTCCTTCAAGTGGTTCTTCTCTTCCTCATATTTCCAGTAAGGCAGTAAGTGATGCTGAAGTTGGTGGGGAAGATGATGAGGAGGTAGGATGTACCCTATAGATGCATGATGGTTTATGTATTGTTAAAAAAGCCAGGAATTGCTCTAAAATCCACAGTACAGTGAAGGGCATTATAAATCAGGATCCTTCATATTGTAGCTACATGTTACACTTTTCAATTAATTAAAAGTCTAAAGTGGTATAATGGGAGAAGGACTGCAGTACAGCTATATACTCAAATGTTGATTGTTGTCCCATCCCTTTGCTATCTCTGGCACTGGAAAATTCGAGATGGCTGCAGAACTCATATCTAAGTATTTGAGACTTACAGATCCTGGCAGTGAATAAGTAAAGGAAATATTGATTTTTTTTCCTTTCCTGTTTTTTTGCTCTGTGTTGAGAAAACAGGTATCAACATAATCAATGCATGATTTGATTTTTTGGTGTGTCTTTTTGGGTATAACTAGGTCAGAATATTTTTTTCATATTTGAGCATAAGTGGACTACAATGATATACTAATATGGTTAGTTTGTCTCTGTAAGAAATATAGTGTCCTGACTTAACCTGCTGCTCTTTTTGTCTTACCAAATGACCTCTGTTTTACATTTAATGTGTATCATGTTCAGAGACCTTTACTACTAATGTAAACTGTTTCCTGGTATTTCCAGTTATTTTATTCTTCCAATTTGATAGGATCCAAGTATTCTATTATAATTCAAATGTTATTTGTGAAAATACAAGGTAAAACTAATCCTATATTCTGTGGTAGTAAAAAATTCATCTACAAAATCTAGGTAGGGAAGATCTTGTGTGTAAGTGTTGTCTTTGAAAGTTGTTGATTAATCAGAAGTTATGTAGTGTGGTGGAGAACACCAATCTTGGATAACTGGGACTTGAGAGGCTGGTTAAACATTGGATCCATTTCTCAGAAATTCGAGGGAATCCATGTCCTTGGAAGCCAGGTTATTAAAATTTGTTGGTTCTTAATGGTCTGATGCAACTCTTTAGCTGGCTGTGCTTTGGCTGAGGGCTTGAAGCAGTTGAACAGAAATGTGTGCCAGTCTTGGTTTTGCCTTTCTGTGTTTTCTGAGAAGTTCTATATATCTGCAGCCTGTGCTTTTAAGTCACAGGCTAATCTTTTTGACTCGGAGGAAAGCGGTTCATAAGGTTTGATGCCCAGGCAGTGATGATTTTTCAATGACAGGTTAAAGGACCTCAGCAGGTGACAGCATGCTGACAATTCTGTGCTAAAGTATGGAGCTGGTATATTTTGGAGGCCAAGAATTGAATGCAATGAACACGGAGAGCTGTATGTAAATCTGAAGTTTGACTCTCTCATTCATGTGAGTGGTCACTTCCCCAGCCCACTGAATTCTGTAAAAATCATCATCCCACATATTGCTCTCACTGCTTGCTAGTATCTTATCCATCTGTAGGAGAGATCTAGCTAGAAAATTCTTTATCCCAAAGCATTTTTTGGAACGTATATGATTTTATAACGTTTCACAACTCCCTGAAACTTGCGTCAGATATATTTGAAAACACTTCTTGTGGAGAAAGAGCAGCTGGTAATGTTGCATTTCTCCTAACATCTGAATTAGTAGAGTGTTTGAAATATTATTTGCAGAATTATTTTCATGTGTTTTATCTCTATGTCTATACAGCAACCGAAAGATAACTCCAAAATAGTTCACTTACGATGTGAAACTAGAATTCCAGGGCAGTGCTCACAGGCTTTTGAGCTACTTGATGTACAGAGGTGTCTAAGAACCAAGTGTGGGCTGCATTTCCTATAGATCTCCAAGATAAACTATGTGCTGTGTAGTTATTACAGTAGTGCATGGAAAGTCTGTACTAGGAAACTCAACAGGTCCTGCTCATAGCCTTAAGCACTCTTTTGCAGCTGCCCTATACTGTTTTAATTGTTAGCATGTTTCCTGGTGTGATTTCGATCTGTGCCAACTGGCAGGCTCCTAGGAAGTCCTTGGGTGATGTCCAAGGAGCAGCAAAAGTTGGGGCAACACTCCCCAGACAGTGAGGCACGACACACATTTAAAGTAGGGAAGGTTTAGCTGTATGGAAGATGAGCTGTGTCCTGCCACTTGTTCCTTGTGCCTTTGGAGCTCTTGAGCTGAAGTAGAAGAGACAAAACACTTCAGATTTTGCACTGTACTTAATGCTGGACAGTTTTGAGGCATAAAGTTCCCTCTTAGTTTTCCTCATCTCCTTTGAGGCAAGCTGTGCTCCAGGGATCTGCCAGCAAAGCTCTGCCAGTCTGCCTTCAAATAGGCAGGATCCTGGTCAGCACAGCAGTCCCAGCTGAACTGTCCCATGGGGACATGGTAGCCCTGTCAAATTGTTCTTTAATGCTCTAGCTGGTTTAGTTTTATCAAACTCTTGAACAACTTCATGAGCTGTACCCCTCCTGTATGCAAGAGTGCTGTGTTCCTGCACTCTGAGTGCTACAGCTAAGGATGCAGCCTTAGACAGAGCATGATCCAAAGATTAAAGTGATACAACTGGCCTACAAAGTAGTTTGCAGGTGAGCTCTGTTACCCCCCATCTGCCCCTGGCAGATTCTACAAGCAAGCATTCATTACCCCTGCAAGCTCTCCTGGAGGTTTCTGCATACTTCCTTCTTCCATACAAGCAAGAGCATGTTGTATGTATATTGATTCAGTTGCTGGAGTGAAACTCTGTTTCAACTTTTTTCCAATCCAAATGTGCAGACATTACTAACTGAAAATACAGTCTTAAGTCTGTAAAGGAAAAGCAGCTGTAGTTACACAATTTTTTGTTTTAATTTCTTCAGTGTCACACCAAAAAGATCTACAAAGATGTTTGAAGGAGAGGACCCGTAAAATTTCTCATTTAATTATTAATAGGAACCATTTTTTCAGTGGCTGGTATGCTGCTGAAACCTGGCAGAGCAAATTTATTTTTGCACTCTGTGGAACTAAACTCGTCTCTGGATTAAGGAGACTGAAATCCCACTGACTGCTACAGGAATGGAGCCCATGTGTAGAAGGTTTTTTTTTTCTAACCATAGCAGAAATTCCCAAACCTTTATGAATGCAGGGATATCTTATTCAGGCTAAAAGTAGTGTCTCCTCTGTTGAAGTTGATTCATCAAAGCACTCTTCTTTGCCAGAAGCCATAACAAATCTTCCTCACTACCTATGACACAAAGGATTTAGCAGGATGGTTAGTGCTGATCACACTATTGCACCATCGGACTCTGTGCACCTACTCCAGACAGTAGCCTGTGGATTTGTGCCCATAAAAGTGGGTGCTCAGACTGGGATTTAAAGCTGAATAATTAGTGGCCCTGCTGTAGCAATACCCAGAGGGTAGAAAGCATGGAAATGTGTATGTGATTTGATGACAAAGGATGTTAAGGATGTATGGTTTCTATAGGTCTGTGGGTATGGAAGAAGGTGCCAAATATGATTCATAATTTATTTATCCTTCTTTACTCCTGAAGTCTCATAATTACTAACTGTTAATTATTATATTCTCATTATGACTTCTATTCCTGACACAAGCTTCAGACCAGACAGGTGTCTGAAACTAAGGAATTTTTGCATCCTCACATGAACTGCTTTGGTGCATCATGCCTCACAGTTAGGAGTATTGCATTTGTAGCTTATCAGCATTCATGGGGTTAGGGAAGAAACTGGGTCTCAGGAAAGAGCAGCTTCTACCATTCAATCTTCAGCTGAACAGCAGAAATAAAAATGCTTCCCTATAAGTTAGTTCATGTCCTGTTTCCAGCAGCAACCTTGCAGAGAAAGAATGTGTTTTTTAGCTGTTGTGCTGTTCTTCCCTCAAGTAATGCCCTGTTTTCTCTAGTCCCTAGAGAGAGAGACCAAATGTAGTGAAACTAGGCTAACTTCACAACTAGAAGGTTTTCCTGTATTAGAAAAGTATTTTGCTGCCCCTCTGGACAATTTTTAGACACCATAATGCATCTAGAGCATGTTCTGTTGAGAATGCAAGGCAGTTTCTACTGCAACAAGGGTAACAGGCTTTGCTTTCCTCATGGGGGACTCTTAGTGGATGTATGTGCCCTGTCTTCCTGCCTGAGGCTGGGTCTGAAGAAGCTGAGAAACCTCATGAGAGACTTCAGAATGGGATCCACCTAGTCTGAATCTGCACTACCATCCCTCCTAGGTGCTCACAGGATGGCTGGATCTGTTGTAAACATTAATAGCCTTTTTTTGGAAGGAAGGCCAGTAATATGACATGGGATAGGATGGGGTATATCTAGTTTGGATGTCTGGGGCTGGGCCAGGTGAGACCTAAGCCAGACATGTCACTGCTAGCATGTAGTAATGAAAAAAAAGATGGCTGCAAGTGCTTGTCTTGGGATTTTTTTTTTTTTTTGTCAGGAATAAGAGAAAGCACACTTATAAAAGCAAAGTATTCTGAGACAAACAAGGAGACTGTGCTAGCCCATGTCATAGTTTCATTTCCACAGCTTCTGGAGAATTTGGATCTTAATTTTCTCTCTTGCTAGGCTTTTGTCTTCAGTATCTTGAATTTGTGACATGATGGCAAAGAGAGCCAGCTCTGTATTTGCAGTCTGGCTAGGCTGCTAAAGGAGGAGAGGCATATAATTCAGTAACAAAATGATTGTACTAGCGTTTCTTGTAAGTTTGTTTCAGAGGAAATATCATCATGGACAGATCATGTGGGTGAGATTTCCCATTTTTTAAGGCTGTCTGCCCTTTACATGTCTTTTCTCCCCTGGATAGCAGCACTGTGGCAGTATCTTTGGGAGTATGGGTGATGGGATAGATTGGAAAACTATTTCTCTTAGTTGTTCGATTTTGTTCTTATGGCAGTAAAGTGAAAAGCTAGGGGTAATTTTACTTTTAGGATGAAGTTTCCTCCTTTGAGTATGGATGAGGAATGGTACAAAACCAAAGTAATTATTAAGTTTCTGCATTTGTAGTCTGACAGATGATTATTTATACAGGCCATAGAACCGAATTGTAGTTCATTATACTTACTAGATGTATATAAAATATATAGGCTGCACACTCCTAAACATGAGTTCTTTACATCTGCAGTGTCATAAAACACAATAAATTTAAATATGAAGTATGCTTCTTAAATTTATGAAAGTAAACAGAACCCAGAGAGACCTCAAAAGAAACGTACAGATGAAAATGCAGATGAACTTGGACCTATTTTATCACACTGCTTTTCTTTGACGTAAGCCAAAAATAATATAACATTTTCCATGAGCCTGGAAGCAGAAATTTTTGCTGGAGTTATGATTCATTCATAACTGTAGTTAGATGGCAGGAAAGGCTGTCTGAGTGCCATATGTTGAGTTGGTTTTCTATACTCACAGAAATGTGTTCATGCATTCCCCACACAAAGATGCATTTGTAGGTGCATGTGGAGAGTGCTTGCCCATGCACCTGTAACAACTGCTGCAATTCTTGCTTTGGCAGTGGACAGAGACAGGGTAATGGAGTGATACTCTTGGCTTGCTTTTATTCTAAGTTTCTGGTTGTTAGAGTAGATCTAGAAGAACTTACCTAAGATATAAAAGCACAAGTATAGCTCCATTTACCTCATTTTCAGTCAGTGACTCTAACAAACCCCCACTCATGAGGTCCTAAGGGAGAGTGCTCTGCAGGATTGCTGCTAATAGCAGCACCTGTATGGAGCCAACAAACACAGAGGCTGGTTATAAGTCAGAAAAAATGATGTAAAGTGCCACTGTTGTTTCCCAGACCAAGATCCCCATCTGTACTCTGCACAGACTGCTCAAAGTGGCCACAGGAAGATGCAGCTTGGCTTAGAAGAGTAGCCAGTATGCAGAGACTTATTTTTAAACCAGTGAGGTTACTGAATCATTTTATTTAGAGGTGAAAATTTGTTTCATTTAGTCTTGGGAAAAATGGTTGAGAGGTGTGAGGCTTGAGAGAAGGGAAACCAAGCTTGAAGACTGAAGAGTGCTAACTAGAAGTCACTTTCTGTGCTCTCTAGAGTCACTTGCTCTTCGCAGCTGACCTGCATTTCCCATACATACAGTGTCCATAAGATCTCCATTGTCAGCTACTTATGGTTCAGCTAAAGGGAAAACCCTGGAGGTCTCTGGAGGTGAATTCCACAGGGAGCCAGCCCATGGAAGAAACAGTGATTTTCAGTCTATACCTTTCCATGAATCATTACAGCATCTCAATCATGGGCAAATTACTGCTGAACTGACCCTGAACAAATTGTTGTTTCTCCACTGCTGGAATATCATGACTTGGATTCACCTGAAACTGCAGATGTTGTTAAAATTTTCCACGCAGATAGTAAAAGACACAATATTTCCTGTAAGTAATAGAGTTTAAATTGAAAACTACCACTCAAGTACTGTTACTTCCCATCTATTCTAGCTAATTCTTCCTGCATGGCATATTTCAAATTGCTGAATATTATTTTAACTAATAAAAAGGATACATAAAAATGCAAAGAAACTACCAATCATGGTTAAAGTGATTTTTTTTTTCTTTTAGTTGGCCACAATGTTCCAACCTTTTCTAGGTTTTCACTGCTGTTCTCTCTGCAAGGTATCAGCTGTTTGCTTGAGTGTATTTTTAATATGATAGACATACTAATAAAGGCACAAATTCTAATATGTGTGCTTATCAGGATTACTTTTTTCTCCAGATATCTCTGCTCTTTAGGCTTGTAGGCCAAGCTACATAGCATTTGTTTACAATATTGAGCACTTATTAAGAGAAATACTCAGAAAATGTAGTGAGGTTGCTCATGTAATTACCATCCACAGAGAGAGGATAAATAACTTTTAACTACTCCATCTGTTTTGTTTTTTTTTTTTTTTCCTTTTTTAAAAATTCTCTTTCTATTAACTGAAATATTACTGCAAATCCTGGATGAATTTTCTTGTTTTCATCCTTGAAGAATGAGGTTCCTTGACCCAATGTAAGCTTTTTTTTTTTTCCTAAATGGCCCAATTTGATCAAGCCTTTTGTTTCTGTATTTTTAGGGAGCTTACAAAATTAGGGATTTCTTGACATTTTAATATTTATTTTTTTAAGATCACATCTGGCTTCAAATCTCTGCTTTAAAAAGTTCAATTGTTATGGTTTGGCAAAGCTCAAGCAGGTCTGTTTGGACAAAAAATAGCCAGTTTTTAGTAAGGAAATAAGCTGAAGTAAAATGAGTATAAATAAGTTGGTATGCAAAAATAGAGCTATTGTTGGTCTGTGTCTGGATAATACTCTTTTGGGCATATAAGCTCTCTGGCCAGTTTTGATGGCTCACATATTTTGGACAATCCCAGGCTGGAAGAGAGTTAGATTCCAGGTTCCCACTTCCCAGGACAATGCTCCCACCACTGAGTTCTTACATTAAACCTGGCTTGTGGTACCAAGTGTCACTAAAAAGGCTAACCTCTGCTTGAGTCTTTGAAAAACAAGGCAGACTTGTGAAGGGACATCCCAGGCCGCTGATCTCAGGGGAGGATACAGGGATGCTCTCAAATGGGGAGTGACAGGCAGAAACCCTGTGAGGGGTAAAGATCTGGGGCAATGCCTCGCGGTATTTTCTCTCGGGCAGTTTCAAGTAGCTGCATGCTGAACGCCCTTATGTCAGTTGTGTCTCCTCCTTCAAAGGCTGCTTCAGCTTCTCTGCTGAGGCTCCTAGCTCCCACCCATTAACTGTAGAGAAATCTGAGACACCTCCTGGCTGCCACAGGGAGGTAGGCAATATGCCATTTAATTTTAATTGCATGTGTTTACAAATTACTTTAGAACATGCGCTCCTTGATTTGTGCTCACTGCTTCCAGGAAAATCCCACCTGTAATGAAGCATTTGAAGGGTCAATCTCATAATTTAACATGGAAGATGTTAACTGGAACAATTTTAACTAGTGTCCCTAATTTTCTATCTCAAAATTCTTTCCTTATAAAAGTTCTCTTTGATGGAATCTGAAGGTTTCTTTACAAATGTGTATTTATATAATGAGCAACGTTTTCACATAGAAAGAAGAGAAAGATAAAAATAAAGGTTGTCCTTTTTAAAACATACCTGTCATATTAAGAATATGTATATCAAGGGACTGATATTAATTTCAGAGCCTTCAAAAAAAGACTCTGGATTGTATCCATTACTGGCCATGGCCCTGATTCAACTTTTATATAAGTCAATAGGCATCCTGGCTGTGTCCTCCCATAGCTGCTTGGATCAGGCCCAAGGCAAACAAGAACAGTCAGAGAGAGATGCTACAAATGGTGAAATTTATAAGGAAAAAAGGAAAAAAAAGATTAGGCAGCATGTGGTGGGTGCTAGCAAAAAAGCTCTGCAGGAGTATAGCATAAACCAAACAATGTTTTTGTGCCTGCAATTTATTTAAAGAATATCAGACTTCCTGGGTTTTCAAACTGAAATTGGCAGAGTTAAGTAAAGGCTAAATATCTCATGCAAATGCTACCTGCCAGGGTCACAGGGAGAGGGCTGCAGGGGTGTCACCTTCCCACCAAAACCTAGCTCCCTACCAGAGAGACTGGCAGGAAAGGGGGAAAAAAAAGTCAACCAATTTCCTCAGAGGTTCTTAGTGCTAGGGTCCCTCTTCCTCGTGGACAGGCTTGCACCAAAGGGCTCAGAAAAGAGGGTGACCTCCTGATCCCCAGTGCTGGCCAAAAAATAAATGAGAAGTAGCTCTGAGACAGCCCTGCTGTGGGTGCAAAGCAATCCTCCCCCCAGCCTCACTGTGGTTTATTTATAGATAGCCTTATTTGTTTGTATTGTCAAGAAGCAGTAATTCCTAGATTATTTCCTAACTGTCTAGAGAATAAAGATCAAATGCTGCCAAGTGTACACATGACAGATAAATGAGAGTATAACACCAGAATCCTCCTTTGTCATGGAAATTATGTTGGTTTCCTGTTAAGAAAATGAAAAACAGATGTTAAAAAACATAGCTGGTTGTGTGGATACTGCTGTATTGGGACAGCTTGGATTATAAAACAGTGAATACTTGGGGGAAGTAGGGTGGGGTTAATTTCACTTTAAAAAAAATTAAAAAGAAATGGAGCTGCCATTCAGATGTTTCTAGCACATAGAAGCCTCAGCTGGCTTTGGGATAGGAAATACTAATATGGGCCCTTTCTAGATAAGAGTGATCACAGCAATATTGCAAATGCTGGGCTTTATCCATCTTATAACCGGTACTTTTTGTCATGAACAAGAACTTGGGTGGGTTAGAACATTTTTTTTGTTTTCTACCTACCATTGGATTCCCTCTGTCTGGCAGCCAGTCTTGACTATGCCTCATCAGCTTATTGAGAAACTAAACTATCTTGATTTTCCTTATAATTCCATTTTGAGGTAGAAGGCAGGAAGAGGGAAGGGACTAAAGCCTTGTAAAAAAGTCTTCCGATTTCTGATTTCAGATTGCCACGGAAAGGCTCCTATCAGAAGAGAGAGAACCACTTTCTAAGCATCTTTACCCACCCTTTGTAGGATTTTTGTGTCTATTGAGGAGCGAACAAAAGAGCAGAGGCAGTTCAGGGATAAGGAGGGTGTTATGGAAAAAGGCAGCAAGAAAATCTGTGATTATTTATAACACTGCTTACTTGGGTAGTTTCCTGAAACACACATATCTCTTCTGTGGGGTATGAAACCTGTGAGATTGAGGCTAGAACTCTGCCAACTATGGTAAAAAAGACCTGATTTTTTTTAAATTTATTTTTTAGATGACTTTCCTGGATCTTGGTTGGTATGTAGTCTTTTTAATGACCTGTTACTGCAATGCTGCTTCCTGTTTGTACAGCATGTTGACATACTGGAAGTTTGAAAGACTGCCCTGTCTTCCCTGTAATTGATATTAAATATATACCCATATTATACATATATATGTGCATACACAAGATTTTAACAGGAAACAGGCAGGATTGAGGCAGGCTTTAGCTTTAGCCATTGGAGCAGCCCTCTGGAGAGGGAGAGCAAGCTCCCCAGGGGTGTAATTCCCTCCAGGGATGACAAGTGGTGATCTGCAGCCAGCAGGGAGTGATGGGGCAGGGTCAGTGCCTTCCTCCAGCCCCACACCCATCAGCAGCATCAGTGCTGCTCTGCTTTTGAAGCAACACCAGGTCTGGCTGTGCTGTTCCAGGTTGAGCTGTGTGAATTTACCTTGACCATGGCACTGTGACTGCTCCCAGCCTCAGGGCCAGTTGCTGGGGAATCCCAGGGAATGCATCATGGACACCCACTCGCTGGAGAGCTTAGCTGCTACTTCTTCAGCAGCTAAACCCACTAGGACTGAATGTTGCCGAGGTCAAGGTGTGGGATGTGAAATACAGTCATATTTCACAATAATCAACATTTTCAAGAGTTTTCAAAGGTTGAAAATATTAATTTTTCCTTTTTTATTTTGACAAATTCTCAGCAGTTTTTTTGTTTCTTCAAGTGTCCTCTAGATTTTTCTCCCTCTATAATTAACAGCAAGTTACAGAGTGTGTAAATGCATGTGCAAGTTTTATGTATAAAAAAATCTAACAATGACAATCTAGCTTCAGTCTCAGTGGGTTCTTGGAACAGAAGAGAGCTCACTAAGTTTTGCTGAATTTTCTTCAGTTCTTGGGAAGATGAGCTCAATATATAGGTGAGAGATTTTAACAGTAATGCTGGCAAAAAGTTCAATGCAAACTTCTTTATTTACCCTGGAAAACCTTTATTTTTCCCTGTATACACATGGATCAACATGTGCTTCCTTTTGATTCTGCTTTTTCTCTTTCCCATTTGTCAAATGTCTGCAGTCCATGCAGTTGGGACAGGGAAACTCCAGATTTCTGGATTCAATTAAAAGGTCACATCCTTTTGCTGTTGTTGCTCTCCCCTGCAATCCTGAGGTTAGAAGTGGAATAGCAAGTCATGAAATGTTCAAGGCCGCCTTATCTGGATGATTATCCTGAAATATTTATCTGAATCATCTGATGCAAAACTGTCTTGCAAAAGAAAATGTCTTTGCAGTCTGTTTCCTCACTAGCTGCACTTGGAACAGAAATACTTAGAGTATACTTATACTTTAGGACCTTTTTCCACATCCATTGCAGAAATTGGAAAAGGAATTGTATGAAAATGTGTAAGCTATTATTTGTGCAATCTAGTGACTGAAGTGAATATGACTATAAATGACCAGAGAATCTAAAATATAGAGACTTTTATATATAAAGATGAGATTTATTTAAATTGTAGCTACATTAGTAGAACTCTTTGGTGATGGTTGCTTCACAGAACTAAAATTGAGAGGCTCAGGATTCATTCTCACATGCTGAGGACTGTCTTTTCACATCACGTTTATTGTAACTCCGGATCTTCTTCCCCTGTGCTCAGTGCTGTAGCTCTAAGTCACCAGAGCATTTGAGTTCTGAGGACATCAATTTGGCACATTTCATCACTCCAAAATCCTTCAAGAGATTTTTTTTTTTTTTAATATTGCTAATTCATTTCACAGAGACAAAATCACCAACTACAGCCATGAGCCTTTGGGCACAGCAAGAGGAGGTTACTCCAGGGGCTCTTCTCAGTGCTGCTCCTTGGGGGTTGAAGGATTCACAAGGAGGAGCTTATCCTCCCTTCCAGGGAGCTGATGGCTTTGGGTCTTCCCTTCAGTGATTTAACAGAGCACTGAACTCCTGAATCTTAGTGGGGATGACTATAAAACACTGTATCCCCAAATATGACATTCCACCAGACATGCATACAATTACAATGCCTTTAACAACCACTAATATTCTGGGGGTTTTAAGTGCTGCTGTAGGAATTGGGAACATTTGCCTGTAGAGAAAAATTACATGTGTGAGAGAAACGCTTTGCTTGTGATTGAACAAATACTGGGAATTTTTTTTTTCTTTTTTTTTTCTTTTTTTTTTTTTAATGAGGAGGCTGGGTTAGGTCTATTTTTCCATGGTTTCCCATGAGTTCTAAGCTGCCCTCTGGGTAGAACTGTTTCCCGGGATGCCGCTGGGCTCCTCGGCAAGAAGGTGGCGCTGGCAGCCCGGGATTTGGACTGCGCCGGTGGCATCCGCAGGGACACCTTCAAACAGTGGAAAAACAACTTCCCTGCAGCTGGTTTATGTTGTTTGGGGTTTGCTGGTTTGCTGTGGGTTTGGTTTTTTTTTTGTTTTTTTTTTTT